>PVJH01000548.1:0-66828 GCA_004026705.1 Nesogale talazaci | reverse complement strand
TCCAAGAATGGAACTGCAGATTTGGCAAATGTATTAAGTGGGATGAGGGTACTTTAAAGATAATAAGGTTGTTCATTATAAAAAATTAAATGCATAGCTTTAAAGAAAATTGTCCAGGTTTTATTTGGTACCCCTAGTACTTATTCATATATTGTTCCTTGATTGTTAAGGCATCTTAATCTCTAAATTGTTCTCAGATTGTTGGGGGTACTTGTTTGATTGCTTGTTTTTGTTGCTTGTGAGCATCCATGGTTAAAAATTATAGGAAAAAAATTTAAACTATCCCCAGTCCTGCTCACCATCTCAGGGTAAGAGGATTAGGATGAGTATAGTTCCTAGAAACCACTTTATTCATTTATTGTTGGAGAGAATATCAAGGAACTTGTATTAAGCCATTACTAAATATATTTGATTCTGGTTTATATGTATTTGTTCCACGTGTCTTTTTGCAAAAAA
Source organism: Nesogale talazaci (assembly GCA_004026705.1). Lineage (NCBI taxonomy): Eukaryota > Metazoa > Chordata > Mammalia > Afrosoricida > Tenrecidae > Nesogale > Nesogale talazaci. The sequence continues at coordinate 66,372 of PVJH01000548.1, read as the reverse complement.
CAAAAATAACAAACAGTGAGAAATTGCCAATATGCCAAAAAGAAATTTGGATGAAAGCCCACCTATTAGAAGCAATACATATCCGTGCCCATTCCAAAACAGATGATCCCACAGAATGTGAAAATTATCAGTCAGTGCCATTAATGTCACTCAGAAATTAAATCCACTGCCATTGAGTCTGACGCACCGAAACTGTATTGCACAGAGTATACCAGTTCCTTAGAGCCTCTGAGACGACAATCTTTAAGCTAATCTCCATTACTGATGGAGATAAACTGCCTTCCTGTAATAAGCAGCATAGTACTTAAGCCACTGCACCACCAAGGTATACAAGTAAAAGTTTGATTCGATAATTCATAAGTGGTTGCAGAAGTACTGTGACTGAGAACTATCAGAAATTCAGAGTCTTAAAAGACCATGCAGCAATGAATAGCATTGCAGATGTCAGAAAACTCTTGTATGAATCAGAGACTACTCAGAAAGATGGTTATCTTTGTTTCATTCTATGGAAAGGCATTCCAAGGGAGACCACAACAAAATATGGAAAACATTTCCCAAAATGAAAATTCCAGAATACGTGATTAAACTCAGATATTGCCTGTACATAGACCCCCAAACCGTTATTCCAGTAGAACCAGGAATGTTGTGCAGTTTAAAATCAAGAAAACTATACCAGGGCTGTATTCTTCAGAATACTTAACCAACTTCTATGACTATATGAAGAAGAATTAGCAGTAGGATTTGAAGGGCAGCAATCAATAACTTTACTCATACAGATAACACAACTTTGCTTGCTGAAAATAAAAGGGATGGAAGCATTTAGTGATGAAGATAAAAGAATATAGCTTCATTATCAATTACACCTCAAAACAAACAAACAAAAAACCCTGCAACACAACTGCACCAATAAACAACAACATGATAAACGGAGAAGAAATTGAAGCTGTAAAGACCTTCATTTTACTTAGATCCACCATCATGGTCCATAGAAGCAGCAGTGAAGAAATCACAATGTATCGTATCTACTACCCAAGTCTACTACCCAAGACCGTTTCAAAGTATTAAAGGAAAAAAAAGAAGAGAAAAAGCTGTCACTCTGAAGACCAATGTCTGTTCCGAGTTGTATTTTCAATTGTATATGAAACCCAAACACCTAATAAGGAAGACTGAGGAATAATTGATACCCTAAGTGAAGAATATTAACTATATCATGGATTGCCAGAAGAACACAATCTGTTTTGGAAAGAATATAGTCAAAATGCTTTGCTTTATGTACACTGAGGATGGTGAAATTTCATCTCATGTGCTTTGGACATGTTACCTTTTTTTATGAGTCCCTGGAGAAAGGCAACATGTTCTGTAACGTAGAGGGACAGCCCAAAACACAAATATGCTCAAGGAGATGGACTGTCACTATCGCTGCTACACCGGACGCAAATATAGCAAAAAGTGTGAGGACTGAGCAGGACGCAGCAGGGTTTTGTTCCATTGAACACAGAGCTGTTATGAGTAAACACTGATTCAGCAGCACCTTCCTACAACACAGTAAAAATATTCTTCTTCATATTTGAACTCTTCGCAAATGCAAAAAAAGAAAGCATGTGACCATGCACTATGACTAAAACAGTAGAGACTCTGCATAAACATATGTATTTTTTAAGGTTCTGAGAAAATCTAAACAAGTTAATTGCAAATTATTTATCACTTTAATTTCTATTTCTACTGCTGCAATAAGAGAGTTTTGGTAAATAATTATGTAGAAACTCTACATGACTTGATGGAGAAACAGATAAAAGCTAAAAGATCATTTGGGTTCATGGTTGTTTTTATTTGTAGCCTTCCAAAAAATATTTAGGTGATGTCTAGTAAATTATAGTAGATTTTGTCCAGGAAATATTGGTGGTGACGTGGATTACTCATTGGGCTGCTGACCATAATTTGTGGTTTAAACCCACCAGCTGCTTTGCAGGGGAAAAAAATGAACTGCCCGCTCTGATAAAGACTCACAGTTCCAGAAATGCTGTGGGTCAATTCTGCTCCGTCCTACAGGGTGGCTCAGAGTCAGAATGGGACTTCATGGTGATGGGCTAGTTTAATCATATGCATTACTTTTAATTTGATGTGTTGATTTAAACCATCAACAAAGAGTAAACTAAGAAGACAGTCATTGTCTTAAATGTTTTGCTAAGTGTTATCTACCTGAAAATTAAGATGCCCCTAAGCATTTTTCAGAGGATTTAGTCTATAGGATACAGGACGAGATTTTAATGTAAAACCAACTAGGGAAAAAAATATTTTCAAGGTCCTGTGTGCTGCTTAAATAGTATGCCACACAAGAAGATTAGCTGACACAGAAACACTGCTTCCAGAAATACTATTTTTGCAAAGTCTGTGGATATTTTGATGGTTTTAAATTCCACATGGAGTCTCTCTAGACAGTTAATCTGCAACATATTTTATGTCACTCCTTTAGACATCTGTGCTAGAACCTGTAGGTAACCAATAGCCTGTTTGCTTTCATAAAGACTTTATGATTAGTTTAAGGTCATGCAAGGAAAGTGCAGAGCCAATAAATCAAAGCCCCACTGTAGTTATGTCATGGCCTCCAGATGATTATTCTGGCCAGGGGCGCCCAACTGTACGGAGACACATGAGAAAACACCACCAACCTAAAAATACCCATGTTGTTTTATGTGTTCTTATGACACAGTCCCCACAATTGGAAGACTTAACCATATTGGAAAGTGGAGACGGTCTTGGGTTGAGACAAAGACTGGGTGTGTCCAGTGGTGCCAGACTGCAGCCAGATGGGAAGCAGAGTTTGGATTTCAGGAAAAGTAAAAAAAAAAAAAAAAATCTGTCAGAAGTTTATAGAGCTCCAAGCCCAACAACAGTGATTCAGGCACAAAACTCAAATTCCTAGTAAATAGTGAAATTGACATAAGTTAAGCCAGGGCTTGGAGAAAAGGAAATTGAGTACTAACCAGTTCAGGAGCCAAGTCACAGAAACAAAGCATCAGAAAGTTGCCCTGTGGGATTCTGTGCGCTCACATACAGCAATCTGTTGTCTTCATTCTTCCAGACCTAAGCATTTCTGTGCTTGTATACCAAACTAACCAAACCCACTGACATCAGATCCATTCTATCTCGCAGCAAACTTATATAAGATCTTTAAGAAGGCAAATCCTTATGAGAGTAGAGAGCCTCATCTTTCTTCCAAGGAGAAGCTGGTAAATGTGAACCACGGACCTTGCAGTTAGTATCCAGTTCCCTGTTCTGTGGCACAAGCAGGGTTTTGCCGTCGAGTATCACTAACTCATAGTGAGCTCATTGGAAAGAGTAGAACTACCTGAGACGGAAACTCTCGATCAAAGTAGAAAGCTCCATCTTTTTCCAGAGTTGTTGCTGGAGGTTTCAAATTGCTGTTCTTGCAGATCTCAGTCCAATTTGTAACCCCTCCATTATCAGGGCTTCTCCTCTATACTTGTATAGGAAGGTAAAATAATTTTAAGTCTACAAGAAATCAGTAAATGGGATGATAACTATTGAATAAAAATAAGAATTGGGTTTCGAGAAAATAATTAATTTACCCTATTAGGTGAGTTTGTAGTACCATAAAAGAAAAAGAAGAAGAAGAAGAAGAAGAAGAAGAAGAAGAAGAAGAAGAAGAAGAATTACACTGGCATTCAGTTTATTCCATGCATGAGGTTCCAAGTATAATTGCAAGTCCAAGGTTTCCAAGATGATCCCTTTTTCTGGGAGCCTCCAGTCTGGCCCTGCTCTCACAGAGTTGCTGATGGGTTTGAGCCAACAACCTTGACGTCAGCAGCTCAGCACTCACCCCACCATGTCACTAGAGCTCCTGATATTGCTTCAGTATGAACTCAGAATCAAATCATTGCTGAAATGTGAAGTAATAAAAGACAATTTGCACACTGAACTTGACAGAGGTGTAAACTGAGACCCAGGTATAGTAAATGACTCATATAAATTCAGAAGTCAAATTAGTGCTAGATTCATTGGCAGAATTTAGATCTCCTGTGTCTCTGTGGGCGGACCCCTGGTGGCACAATGGTTGAATGTTGGGTTGCTAAATACAAGGTCCACAGTCCGAAACCACCACCTGCTCTTTGGGAAAAAGAGGAAGCTTTCTACTTCAGCAAAGGGTTACTATCTCAGAAACATACAAGTTCTACCCTGCCATACAGGGTCAGAATTCACTTCAGGGTTGTGAGTTTGACTTTGTGTTTTAATATTTTGTTGTCTGTTACATCTTCTTGTAAAGATATAGACTCTAAATACAAACATATTTAGTTGAATGTGGTCAGGGATCCAAGTAACTTTAGTTGTCTCTAACTTGTGAGATCCAGGGAAAGATCTCTTTATAGCTAGAATCTATAAAAACTCCAAAATAATGGTGGATATAGAGAGCCAAAATAGCAGGAACACATTATCTAGAATTTGACAGACAGTCTTGATTTTATAAGACAAAAGCACAAAGTACATCATAGAACTTGGTTTGCTAAAAATATTCCCAAGTGGTTTATAAATGGTCTCTTGAATGTCATAAATAGGATATGCTTACCAAATTTTGACATCCAAGTGCTGGCTTTGTTCTTGGCAATCTCACTTGGCACTAGGAATTTGAGTTCTGTGCCTAAATCGCTGATGACTATGCTGAAGGTCTGTAAAATTCTGACAGAATTTTTTTTCAAAAGCCAAAGTTCACATCATTCGTTCCTTTCTGATCCTTCTTGTGCCACATTCACCATCACATGTACATACTGTGCTTTCTAGTCTTCTTCTGCTGCTTATTTCAATCAATAACCAGCATACTCAAGGACCCCTACAAATGTAAAGCTCTCAGTAATTGCTATTGATTTCAGATTCTCCTCCCTGCTTTAGCCTTATATCTTCAACTATAATTCACATTTTTCTTATCTAATCTCATCATTGCGTTTAAACAGACAAGGTTGAATTTTTTTTGCTATCTGTATTTAACTTCCACAAAAGTATCATTACATTTTATCCCCCATGTTTCTTTTACTAAATGTCACTGAAAATTAAATGCGGATATTAGAACTAACTAAACTACTCTGGCTTCTAAAGTCAGGGAATGTGAGCCAGGGAGCTCCAAGCAGAGAGTAGGGGGAACAGTTGGCACCAGAGGAGCATGGCAAGAGGCAACACGTAAGGAATTCAGCCATTAGATGAGGTTTAACAGAAGGGTTTCCACCATAGAAAATAGAATGGGCAGAAGTCAAGAAAGACAGGAGTGTTGTAAGCAAGATTTAGTAGTAACTCGTTTGCCAAAAGTATGAGAGTACTCAATAGAAAAAATAAGTGTCAGTATTTATTGGTTACTCAATACGAATTTCTTTCTTTTGGGGGGAGGGGGCATCACTGTCCTGGTGGGAGTAGGAACCCCAGCCTTGCTCCTGGAGAGCTGCTGCTGGATTTGAACTGTTCACCCTGTGGGCCGCAGTCCCGCACACAACCACTGGGCCACCAGGACTCAGGCCATCAATATGAATGTCTATCGTTGTTTCCTTGCAAAACAAAAAAAAAAGAATACAAATATGGTATGAATGAGGAGAGAAAGAAGAGATAGAGAAAAGGAGAAATAAGAGCAAAAATAAGGCAGGGAAACAATAATAATTCTTTATAGCCACATAATGAGCTAAATAATTTTATGTTCTAACTTCTTTGAATAGCTAAAAGTAGTACTTTCATGGCCTCATTCTGTCTGAGGTAAATTCCATGCAACACTCCAATTCCTCCTGCTGTCCATAACCACAAGACTTGTTATATAAAGGTACTGGCTGTGGGCTCACCCATGTGACCTGCTCTGGCCAATAAAATGGTCATTGCTTGTAAACATAAAGCTCAAGGGCGCCCATGTTTCCTCGTCTTACTCTTGCATTTCTGCTTTGCATGGAGCGGTCTTCTAATCCTAGAAAAAGAAGAAAGGAACTCAGCTAAGATGTCCAACCAAATTAGCCACTGTCATTGAGTCAACAGCAGAACTGCTACTGTGGGCTCCCAAACTCTTTCTGGGAGTTGAAAGCCTGGTCTTCTCCCATATAGCAACTAGTGATTTTGAAATGCTGAACCTGCAGTTCACTCTCCCAACACTTAACCACTCCACAACCCAAACCAATTCTCCCTAGAGCAGAGCATCGAGCAACCTGCAGGTGCTTAAGTGAACTCAGCAGAATGCAGTAATCCGTGGTTCTCCACCTTCCTGATGTCATGACCCTTTAATGCAGTTCTTCATGTTGTAGTGGGCTTCAGCCATAAGATTACTTTTATTGCTACTTCGTGACTGTCATTTTGCTACAATTTGTAATTTTGTTATAAATAGGGCAGCCCCTGTGAAAGGGTTGTTTGTCCTTAAAAGGGATCGCAACTCACAGGTTGAAAACTGCTGCTGTAGACCCACCTAACTGAACCCAGTTCTCATCAGCTGAATTCCATAGATACATGGTAGCTAAGTGGGTATTATTGGATGCCATTAAGGTTTCATAGTTAATTCTTATGCACCCAAAACTGATGGGTTGGCCAGTGAAGCATAAATTGATTATCTGATGGCAAAGAAGAGGGAGACTTGAGAAAGTTTTGTTTCCTTAACAGTACACCCTTTCCTCTTTCCCTTTCTCATGCCTTGTCTGAAAGCAGAGTAGCCAACTTGTGGGCAAAATATATATATATATATATATATATATATATATGCAAAAATGATAAAGACAGTGCAGCAAAAATATTTTCTAAATGTAAGCTTTTATGTTATTGTTACTGAGTATACCAGCCTTGGGTTGTCTAATTCCGGGCTTATTGGCATGTGAGACTATACATTCCTATTTTTTTAAGCCTCTGAATTTTTGACAGACAAGAATCAACCCCAATAATTTAATTTCCAGAATTAGTCATTTAGGATAAACAAAAGACAAAATTCCAGCTAGTGCAGGCAAAGCTTAAAGTCAGAATAGCACTAGCAGGAAAGCACTGTTAACACGAAGCCATCGCTACTATCCTGGCACTCATTAACTCCAATTCACGAGGATGGAATTGAGTACAGAAGAAAGGGGATTTGATTAAAGTGTTAATATCCTACAGAAACAAAGACCACATAAAAAAACATTATGAATCTTAATATGACTTATTAACCACTTCCTTGCTCTACTCCCCCTGCTGTTCTGTTTCATGCCCTTAGCGTTTTGCCTTGGTGTGATGAGGTCAGATCAGCCACAATCCCCACACTGTGTCTCCTGTGTCATCCCCTGTAGGACTATGGGATGTCCTGTCTCATATTGGGGCCAATGGTATGGTCCTCTCTGTGCATTGGCTGTTCTGAGCAGGGATAGCATCCTCGAGGCTTGGTGAACCTGGATGTGCTCCCCTCTCTCTTCCTCCCCTTTCATTTGCTCCCATGTGCTCTGACCAGAAATGTCCCTCTCCCTGAGCTGTAGTTTGCTGCTGTCTTCTGGGAGAAGGGCAGCCGTCCACATAGTTGGGATTAGGGCTGGCCATTCAGACGTCGCTACTAGTTTCCTGCTTTGTGCCGGTATGCTCCATCGTGGAGCACTGGGCTGCAGTCTGGTCCCTCTTTCCCTTTGGAAATATAGACAATACCCTCCACCTTGGGTGGGTTAGTGTCCTGTTCCCCCACCACCTGTTTCTCTCTCTCTCTCTCTCTCTCTCTCTCTCTCTCTCTCTCTCTCTCTCTCTCACATCTCTCCCACCCCCCACCCCCACCGGCCTTTTTAGTTGGCTATCATATGTACACCTGGATTTGGTCTGTCCCCTGCCATACAACCTGGACCCCACCCCAGGAATGTTTGTTTCAGATGGGATTTAATTTTTTTCAAATAACCGAGAAAGGGATTTGGTGGTATAGAAGATGGATAACCACAAGGTCAGATGTGAGAAAGATGAGGCTTTTTACTCGTAATGATTTATAATCTCCTAAACCCCCAGGACCAATTCTAACTTGTCCTATAGGATTGAGAGAGAAGGAAACCAGAAGTGGCAGAATAAGAAATGATGCCATAGTGGCTACACCCTGTGCAGCTAGCCACCAGGTCAGCAGTTTGAAACCACCAGCCCCTCCAAGGGAGAAGGACTACACTCTCTACTGTTGTAAAGAATTACAGTCTCAGAAACTCACCGGGGCAATACTACGCTGTCCTATGGAGTCATTATGGGTCGTCATTGACTCGATGGCAGAGAGTTTCTTGGAAGAAAAGACACTTTAAAACACAGCTGAAGAAAGAAACAAAGTTCCCAAGGAATCCTGAAAATAAACTTCTGACTTGGGCAACAGGACTTGGCACCTCATCAGACTTGAGCAAAAAACATACACAAGGGTCAGCAAACAGACCTATTGGTAGAAAATAAACTATTGGTTTATTTTCTTGTTTTGATTTGTTTTTGTTTTTCTTTCACCCTATGTCTATCTGTATAAGAAAGACAGGACAAACAATTACAAGAATAAAACAGTGGGACCAGCATTTCAGGAATGTGGGGTACATGAGGGAGGAGTGGGCAGCGAGGGAGAGTGGGGAGTTAACAAACTCAGGGACAAGGAAATAACAAGAGACCTAAATTTCATAGCCAGGAGGACATATTATGCCTGGTGGGGTTTAATCAAGTGCAATGCATCCAAGAGGAAATACTGAGAGTTGAATGTGGGTGAGTATGAGAGTGGAGTAGGAGACAAGATGAAAGGAACACAGGGGGAAAAAATCAGAGGCAAACGCTATTTATATATATAGCCAAAAGTGTGTATATATTTAAATATACTAATTTATAATGAAATGGATAGAGACCAATGTGTGTGTGTGTGTGTGTGTGTGTGTGTAAAATAATAAGATAGCAGAGCTATCTTTGGAGCGCTACTCAAGGCCTCCCTTAACACAAGAACATTGTTCTGATAACCCGGAATTCTTTGATAGCCACCTACCTAACACAATCTCTGAAGAAAAAATGGGTTCATAAGCAAACGTGGTGAAGAGAGTGGATGGTGCCTGGCTATAAAAATATGTAGCATCTGGGGTCTTAAAGACTTAAAGCTAAATAAGCAGTCATCCAGCAGGGAAACAAATATTGATGTGAACAAGAGGGTTTGTAGTGGAGACTCAAAGCCCATCTGTAGACAATTGAATATCCCCCTACAGAAGAGTTATAAGGAATGGATTATTCAAACAAAGTTCAGTATTGCACCAAGGAAACACACATCATTCCACTAGTTCCTGAATGCTTTCTCCCCCATCCCCACTACCATGGTCCAATATTCCTTATAAATCTGGCTAGACTGAAGAACACACTGGTACAGTTAACACATGGAATGCAGGACAGATAAACCACTCAGAAACAGTTAGTGGGAGTAGTGACATCATGAGGGTAGGGGGATGGTCAGGGAGGGGAAACAGCAAGAAAAGGGGAACCTATCACAAAGTTGGAAATATATCCTCCCCTTGAAAGGAACAAATAACAGAAATGTGGATGAAGGGAGACAATAGACAGTATAAGATATGAAATAATAATAACAATATTTAACTGCTCAAAGGATTCATGAAGGTGTGAGATTGGAGGGGGATCAGGACAAATGTTTATACCAAGGGCTCAAGTAGAAAATGCTTCAGAAATGATGATGGCAACATATGTACGTATGTACAAATATGCTGAATACAATTGATGTGTGGAATGCTATAAGAGTTGTAAGAGTCCCCAATACAATGACTTAAAAAAAAGACACCTGAAATTTCAGGTAGGATCTTTCCACATTTCATAGCACAAAAGAACAATAATAAAATCATAGACCTTGAGAAACTAAAAATGTAGCATTAGATGATAAGTACGAGTTGTATTTAGAGAAATTCCTAAGCAAGATTGCCTGAATTGGCCAACACACAACTAGCTTGCTCTGAGAATCCAGACACAGAGCTCTCTGACTGTCAAATGCCATAGTAATTTGTCAGTCTGCTGCTTGGTGTAATAATACCCCTTCCCAATCTGGTTAATGTGCATAAAGACACAGGCATTTTTTAGTATCTAGGATTTTATTGACTCCCAAATCATATATTTTTAATATGTTAGCACTTGAGCCCCTGATGAAGTAAACCAAGACAGCAGAAAGAAAGAAACTGAGAAAAGTCCAACCAAACTATGTCTGTCCACATTCTTGAGCCCCTCACAAAAGACACTTCAGATCACCAAGACGACGCAGGTTTACATCTCCTTCCCCTTCTCCACTGAAAGAAAGAAGAGTTGAGGAAAAGAAAGAAACAAAAGAAGCAAAGAACGTCAGATTACTGAGGAGGACATAGAAGGCAAAACAGAGGAAGAAGCAGAAATGATGAGGCTATTGGAACTTGCCCCCTTTGACTCCACAAAAGGGAAGAGCATGGATGGTTCATAAATGCCCAAGCCATAAATGTGCCTCAGAAGAGAAAGCACTGGCAGTACATGAGTCAAAAACACGGATTCAACAGACCTTTGGACTTCGTTGCATGAGAATGAGAATGATTTTTTGTCTCTCATCTTGCTCAAGAGCAGTTTTTATATTTTGTATTTAATATACATCCAAACAGAATCTCAGTTCTTCTTGCTTATAATGTAAGAACGTCTTATTTATGAACTGTGGAGTTCATTTACTCTTTCTCAAAAGAAGAAAAGTTAAATATTACATTTTTTTCGTTTTTAGCAATTGTTTGGAGCAGTATTCAACTCTGTTTTGTTTGTTCTTGCTCCTGTGGCAGCTTTATTTGTTTTCTTCTTTAAATACTTGTTAAGAGTTTTTGAAAAGTAATTTGGAAGGAAAGTTACCCAAGAAAGCAATATTTCTACCCTTTTGTAAAAAAAGGTAGTATTGGGACCTTTAAGGAGAGCAACATGATAAGTAGAAATAACTGTAGTGGATATAGAAATGAATTTAATTTCTACGCAGTCAAAAGAATCAATCAACTAGGTTTCTTAAACTTCAGGAACACTTGAGAGGAAAGTGTGAAATCTTGCATGCTTGAGAGGAAAAAGGAAGTAAACTGGACGCCAGTAGGTGTAGTTCAAACAATTGAATGAAAAGAGGTAGCATGAGACTGCAGGGAGGACAGGGACCTTAGTAGGAGTGTTGATAAGCTGATTCTTGAGAGTATCACTACCTGGAATGAATCAGTCCTCACTGCCTTCTGTCTCAGAAGGAGCATCTGATGTCTGGGAGAAGACTACAGAATTAGCAAAGAGGTTAAGGGAGTTCCTCAAAGGATAGTTATAAGCTGTTTCCAAGGCTCATGAGTGTTAGGAAAAAATCAAGAAATGTTTGTCATAATGATAAGATTATAAAGGTCCAGGTTCCCATTCCCTGGCACCAATAAGGTAAATCTTATGTTTCAGAGCTGCAGAGACATCTATTGTATTCTAAGTGATAAGAGTATAGAAATGTATGAGAATTTCAACTTGCTAAATCACCTTGTTCATATTTAGATTAAAAAGCTAAAAGTAAAGTTACTATAATTATTCTTTGTTAGAAGTAAGGTAATATTTTTAATAATTTCCTCCCTTTGGGCAAAGATTGCCATATAACCTTCAAATTTAAAATGGTTAGGTTTTACTATTATATCTTCTCCATCATAACACAATTTCTGACTATTTTTTAAAATGTAAACTAAATGCAAAGTGGGTCACAGTTTTCATATTTTTAAAGTGGTGTTATTTCATTTCATTAAAATAATGGAAGAGATGTAAATGCATAAATTAGGACAACTAGAATCAATTAATAATCGTTTAATATTCCAATATCATACGAATCAAAATCAGTATTTCCATATAATAACAAGGCAACACAGGTTCAATCATGTGTTAAATACCAAGTCAATTAATATGATTAAGGAAACTGATTTAAATGCCAAAATAATTAACATGACCTTTCATACATCAAAAAACTGTTGCCATTTTGAGAAGGAACCTAGAAAATATTTTTCTATACATTCGTCAAAACTCTCAGAAATAATTTAGCATAGTTATTTCAAAGATATTTCCCTTCTCCAATGCAATACTATAAAAAGAACCAAAAGATTTTATGGAGGAGGAATTAAACATTCCTCCAAGTGGGAGAAAAATGCTAACACTCAAAGGTTGATTTGTATATCCACTTATCTTTTTATATAAATTATGATGTGTCATGCTCGCTTCGGTAGCACATATACTAAAATAAATTATGGTGCGTCTTAGTTATAGCATAATTTGGAGTTTTGACAGAGCTAAAGCTAATTTTCAAGCCAGAGGAATAAGTCTACTGAAAGCCTATTTCTTAGGAGGCTTTGGAGTACTAACTCATCCTAAGGAGTCGAAAGTGAAGTAAAATTGCGCAGTACTGTTCAGGAAGAACACTAACTGACCCCTGAAGATGGTAGCCCCCTATCTTCCAACCTGCAGCTATCATGAAGTAGCACACCCAGAGAATACCCTAACATGACAAATGGGATTTTGCAACTGTCAGTAAAGTTAGTTATGAACTGACTTTGACTTAATTAAACATGACATTGTCCAATTGAGTAAAATCTACCACATGAGCACTTTAAAGTCAAAGAATTTTCTCTAGTTGGGGTTGGAAGGGAAAGTAAGACAGAATCAAAATATGAGATGGATTTTATTCACCACTGTTGATTTTTGAAACTGTTCAAAACCTGGAAAAAGACTTCTAGAGATTGAGAATAACGACCAGTTGACAGTTGCCAAACATCTCAGTTCAACAATTGCAAGGAACTAAATTCTGACAACAAACAAACTCAAAAGTTGCTTCTTCTCTAGAGCCTCCAGATAAAATCTCCGTGTAGTCCACAGGTTATTTCTGCCTTTATATTTTGACAATCAAGAACTCACCAGCTCAGTCTGTCTGAAGATCTGATTTATAAAACTGGAAGATAAAAAATAGGTGTCATCTTAAGTCACTACGCTTGTGCTAATGTGTTAGGCAACATTAGAAACTTGCACCTGAGCTAAAACTAAAATATTTTTTTAATTTTTAGACAAGGTGTTACATGGTAGTGTCATTTGAGTTTGTCTTCCATCATAGCTCTTCTGGACCCAAGTTTGAGTTCTCTGGAGAAGAGACGGTTGAGAATAAAATCTGAAAGAATTAATTAACGGAAGAAAGAAAAGATATTGGGGGTGAAGTATTTGCTTAAGTAGTCTTGCAAAATTTACCTCACTAATATCACCATGGTCTCCTCCACTGCACACAGTCAGTTCCCTCCACCCAGTCACATTTTGAGTACTCTCAGACCTGAGGGATTCATTCACAAAAGTTAAAATGCTCAGATGAGATGAGCCTTGAATTTCATCTGAATTTCAAGAGTAGATTTGGGACATGGAAAGCTTATAGGAGAAGACGAAAGGAAGGCATCATTTACGAAGAAAACAGAAGGTCATTAAAAACACAGGGAAGAAAGAAAAGATCAAAGTAAGTGCCAAAAGAGACTCTGAAACTTGCTCTTAATCATTTTTGTTGCTCTTGTTTTTACGTGTCACTGAGTCAGCTCCAACCCATAACGATCCTGTGCACAAAAGAATTAAACACTGCATAGTTCTCCAACATCCTTACAATTGTTCCTGTGCCTGAGTCCACTGATGCAGTCACTATGTCAATCCATTTTGTTCAGAGTCTTTCTCTTTTTTGCCACCCCTCCACTTCACCAAACTTTATGTCCTTCTCTGGGGACTAGTCTCTTCTGAAAACATGTCCAAAGATTCTCAATATTAGAGTAGCTAAAGAAAATAGAAGAAAAGGAAATTTCAAAAGGCAGCTTGAGAAGACTATACCAAATCTTACAATAAATGTGTGTGTTAGTCCGGGTAGACTGGAGGAACAAATTTCAAAGACCACATATGGATATAAGGAATGGGTTTATATTCAAGAGGAACAGGACATTGAGAAACCATTCCAGCCCAGTCCAACTCAAGTCACAAGTCCAATATTAATCCACATGCCTGAAATCAGTCCATAGAGTCTCCTTCCGACTTACAAAGTCACAGGTCAGTGGGTACAGAGTCCTGGCACCGACAGGGGTCTCCCCATGGCTCCTCCCTTCCAGGGCTTAGGGTCCATCAACAGCACCCCGTAGTGGCAGAAGCACCTTATTGCTGGCAGAGGCCTCTATGTGGCTGCCCCAGTCTCAGAGGTCCGGCTCAATCAGGGCAAAGCTGTGTGGTCTCTCCGCCGGCTCCTCCAGCTTCTCGAACGCTGCCAGCTTGTCTTGCCTGTGATTAATCATCTCTCCAACTAACTCCCAACAACTGGGGGAGCTAGCTTCTCATCTTCACGAGGGAAACATTGAGAGATTTCCCAGGAGTCTCAGGAGAAAGCCATGCCCACACAGAGGCCTCACTGGCTGCTCAATGGCTATCTCCAAATTAACAGACTAGACTCCACCCCTACATTGCAATCATAAAATTAACATAAGCACATGACTGCCACAATGTGCAAGGACCTAGAATTAGAAAAACAAAAGGAAAGACTACTCTCATAGCATTTATGAAACTGAGAGATCAAGAAAAAAATTTAAACCTAGAATTACAATTCTGAAAGATTGTATGGATATAATTTGTACTGATGCAGCAAGTATGAAAAGAAGATTGAAAGACTACATAGTCACTGTACCAAAAAGATAGTCGGTATTTCACCATTTCAGGAGATAGCAGGAGAACAAAAACTGAATGTACTAAAACTAAATGTAAAAAAGAATTACTAAAAGAAGTTCAAGCTGCCCTAAATGCATTAGCCAAAAGCAAGGCTCCAGGAATTGATGGATTATCCTTTGAAATGTTTCAGAGAACTGAAGAAGCACTGCAAGAACTCATTCTGCTATGCTAGGAAATTTGGAAAACAACTAGTTGGCCAGTTGAATAGAAGAGATCCATATCTCTACCCATTTCAAAGAAAAGCGACCCCAAAGAATGTTCAAACTGTAGAACAATATCACTGATATTGCACACAAGTAAAATTTTGCTTAAGATCATCCAACATTGATAGCAAAAGTACATTTACAGGGGACTGCTAGACATTCAAGCTGGATTCAGAAGATGTGGAAGAAGGGGAATCATTGATGATGCCAGATGGGTCTTGCCTCAAATGAAAGAATTACAGAAAGATGTTTACTTGCGCTTCATGGACTAGGAAAAGACATTCAACTGTGTGGGGCATAAGAAGCGGTACAGAGCCTTAAGAAGAATGAGAATTTCAGCACACTTCATCATGCTCATGTGGAACTGGCACAAAAAGCAAAAGGCAGTTGAGTTGTGGGAGCAGAACAAGGGAATACTGCATGGATTAAAATCAGGAAAGGTAGGTGTTGGTGTTGTATCTTTTCACCAGTGTTGTTCAATCCGTGTGCTGGGCAAACATCAGAGAAGCTGGATTATCTGAAGAACAGTTCTGCATTGAGATTGGAGGAAGGCCTAGTCACAACTTGCAATTTGAAGATGACACAAGCTTGCTTGTTGAAAGTGAGGAAGAATTAAAGCACTTGCTGATAAAGAACAGGATTGTAGCCTTCGGTATGGATGACAACTTAATGTAAGAAAGACCAAACTCCTCACCATTGAGGTAACATCATAATAAACAGAGAAAAGCTTGAAGTTGTCAGGATTTTGTCCTTCTTGGATTCACAATCAATAATCATGGAAGCAGCAATCAAGAGGCCAAAAGGCATACTGCATTATGCAAAACTACTGCACCAATCCTCTGTAAGAGTATTGAAAAGCAAGGATATTTCTTTCAGAACTAAGATGCTCCTGACTCAAACCAGGGCATTTTTCACTACATTATATGCTTGTGACTGTTGAATATTGAATTAGGAAAACTGTAACAGAATCAATACATTCGAATTTTGATGCTGGGGAAGAATATTGAAAATACCATGGACTGCTAAAGGACAAACCGATCTGCCTTGGAGAATATCAGGCCAGAGTGTTTCTTAGAGGCAGGGATGACAAGACTTCATCTTATATACTTTGGACACCATTCCGTGGGAAAGGACAACATGTTTTGTAAAGGGGAGGGGTAAAGAGAAAGGCCTGAGATGACACAGAGGCTGCATAATGGGCACAGGAATGAGAACAATTATGAGGATGATGCAGGACTGTGCAGTGGTTCCTTCTATTGTGTATAGGATCACTGTGTTAGTCCAGGTTGACTAGGGAAACAAATCCAAAGATACTTATGTGTGCGTAAGAGAGAACTTTATATCAAAGAGCAATCGTATATTGAGAAAACATCCTAACCGTGTCCAGATCAAGTCCATCCATCTGATATTACCTCGTATGTCTGACACAAATCTGGAAATTCCTCTTCAGACTCACATAACACATGAAATGATGCCGAATGCAAGAAGGACACAGGCCAGTGGGCGGAAAGTCTTGGGGATCAAGAGGCAGTGTAAGCACCTTAGTGCTGGCCTGGGTCTCCACATGACTCCTCCAGCTCCAGGGCTCTCACATAGCTGTATGTGTCTTGTTAGCAAAAAAGACGAAGCAGAAAGAAGCTGTCTTTATCTAGCCTACAGTGTGTTATTAATCTCTGGGGTGTTTCCAATTGATGTCATCAAGCTGTGACCCAATTGACAGGTAGACTCCACCCCTTCAGAAGTTGACACCAGATTATGTAACCACCACAATCAACAGCAACTACAACCTTGTAAAATACTGTATTATGAAACCAGAATCATTCCACTTTCTCTGTTCACTGTCCACCATAAAAGTGTATCCAGAAAGCCAGTCGACAAGTTAATTCCGACTCTTGGTGAATCCATGTGGGTCAGAGCAGAACTGTGCAACATCGTTTTAAAAGGTTGATTTGGGGAAAAAATATTTTCAGCCTTTTCTTCTGAGGGTTTTTGTTAAACTCAAACGCCCAACCTTTCAATGAGCAGCTGAGCATATTAACTACTAGAACCCAGGAATTCTATCACGTGAAATGCATCTGCACAAAGACCTCAATGTGGTGATACAAAAGCCAGAAGGCCACCAGTAGCTGGGGGCAAAAAAAAAACACTTCTAAGCACATGAGAAACAACCCCCAGAAACCCCAGAAAATGTTTAGAAGAACTCCCTGGGGAGTTAGGAATTCCAGCAGACGAGGCAAGAATTAAATACTGATGACCCCTTGATTTGAGAATAGCTGTAACCTTCCTGAAGTCTTCTACCTCATTGTTATCTAGTGAGCATGCAGTGAAAAGAGATCTAATTCATGATTTCTATTTCACTCCTTAGAGAAATCACTCAGAAAACTCCTTTTCCTTTCCTTCCCAACAGAGCATCTTTTCTGGCTGATGCCTTATTTGTGTATTTTGGTTTTTACTCTATAATACAGCAGTAACATCTAAGGCCCAGAGCAAAAAGAGACAGAAAGGAAGAAGAGGCAAGAGAAGAAATGGATTGCTGTCTGTGACACACAATGCGTATTCTCAGAAAACTGCAGTCTATAACACAAAGCATATCTTGTCGTTCCTTTAACTTTATAATCATTAAAACAGAAGTGTACACTCCATAGCAGGTTATTCAAGGTCTTCAAAATGTGATACTAATATTTCTAGACCATTACTCTACCCCAGCAAGTTACACCCTTCACCTCACTGCCCTCTAGTCAATTCTGACTCATGATGACCCTACAAGAAAATGTAGTGCTGCGCCTGTGGGTTTCTGAGACTGTGCTTCCTCACCGGAGTGAAGAGTCACATCATTCCTCCTGCGAAGTGCCTGGTCCCTTCTAACAGCAGACATTGTGTATTGCAGCCCAGTGCCCGACCATGACCTAATCGCCAGGACCTCATAGCAATTTACGTGTAGCTTAAAATTTAGGAAAATTCCTGTAATGATAAAATGTTTAACAATTATAATTGACTGTGGAAAACATGCAAGACTCACAAAAGACTAATGGCCTTTCTTGATGAAAGTATTTTGGTTGATATTTTGGTAATTAAAGCCAAGGATCTTTCAATATAATCTGGACAGGAAAGGTTTACATAAGGAAATTGAATTACTCAGCATGTAACATGGCAAAGTTATAAGGAACAAAAGTTGAAAGGCTCCAGTGGTACAATCAATTAGCACACAATACTTATAAGGAACAAAAGTGGAGGGAGTATAAAACAAATTTGTCAAAATAATAATTAATTTGATTCAATCTATGCTGAAAATTTTGATATAGTAATGTGTGTTCCTAGGAACATATGACCTAATATAAATACATGCCTTTTGTTGTCATAGTATATTCATTTGAAATTTATGAAGAAAGCACAGTGGCATTAATGAGCTAAAAGTTGGCCATTGTGAATCTGATGATCAGATGGTTTACTGTACCAGGAATGATAAATTGAAGAGGAATAAGTTCTCATTCATAATAATGAAGAAAACAACCTCTCAGAAACAACTGGGGTCATTTTTAAAAGAGTGTCAAGCTAGGTCTACTTCATTAACTAAAGAATAAACATTTGATCATAAAAAAAGATTTCTCACTTAATGAGACACACATTGGGAGGTGGTTAGGGCAACAATTTGTCTTCCATGAAAACAGTGAAATAATCAGCATTTATAATATCTTTGCTGTACAGTCATTGCAGAATGACCCCAAATTTATTGAGGCAAAGTTTCCCTTATAGAGCAATTATTTTTATGATTCAAAAAAGTCAGATTTTTTCTGTTGCAAATGAAAGAATGGTGAATATTAAATTTATCAGTGGCTGCTACTAGAGAAAATGTTAATGAAAATCTTGCACCCCATGTCCCCATGTGCTTAGCCCTGAGTAAAGTAAATTCTACAGCTTGCCTAGTAACTCTACATTAAGAATGCAAGAGATATTGTCACACAATGTTGAAATAACATCTCATGTATTTCCCAAAACTAATCTGTTCTTTCTTTCTTGATATTCTGTTTCTTCTGACCCTTTTCCTCCCTGGAATGTACCCCATGGCAACAAATAAGTATGGTTTATAATCAGATCTAGCCTACTGTATATGCATAGAAATTGAGGCGCAACCTATATCTGATATCTGACCAAAGCAAAAGGTCAAGGGACCAAAAATAAAATCAGTAAACCAAGAAAGACATCACCAAAACAACTTGGACAACATTTAGAAGGAAAAGATTAAAAAAGAAGAAGAAAGAGACCTAATAAGACATGCTCTTGCCAAGAATCATAACCCCACCTTAATACATATTCATGACCATTCCTGGAAAACCTGTTACATATTCACAATCCTTTTGATTTATGTACGTGTATAAAACTACAAATCCTATTATTTTGGGAACTTGCCTTGGCAATTCAAGTCCCAATTTGTTCCTCACTTGATCCACCAGAATAGACCTTTTCTTTCCTCCAGTCTGTCTGCATTAAGCCAGAAGCAGGGACCTGAGCTGCTAACAGTGTTTATAATCAAACAATCCCTCAACCCAAAGATTTTTCTTACCGTCAGATAAAGGCAACTACCATTGTATGACCTACTTAATATCACCTACTCATTAATCTCGCCAAAAAAGTGAACCCAAATACCCTCAAGCAGATAATTTAATATATGAAAAATGTAGGTAGTATCTAAATGACACCAATTAAAAAGGACTAATTAACAAAATTAAAATATGCAAAATCCTGTAAAATTGCTTCTTCCATAAACAATGATAATTAGAAGAGGAGAGGAACTGTTATAGAATAAAGGGACCTAAGAAACAACTCAAACTGAGTGTATTTATTTGTATTCTTCATTTGACAAACCACTTAAATAGGCAATCTGAGAAGTGGATCATTAATTAGGTGTTAAGTAGCTAATTCTTTTAAGAGTGTTATTAGTAATGTTGTTAAAAAAGAAAGTCCACATGTATTAGAAATATTTAAGTGTTTTCTTTTTTCCCAAAAATAAGATGTTACATTTACCATGCACAAAACAATATACTCTGAAATTCATATCTGTTATGGAAGCCTATACTTTACATACCTTTAAATGTTGTTTATTGTTGTTATTGCTGTTGTTGCTAGATGTATTCAAATTCGGGCTGACCCCACACACAGAAAAACAAATACAGTTGGTTCTTCCTGTACTAGCCTCACCATGGTTTTTGTTTTGTTTTGTTTTGTTTTGTTCTTTTAATCATTTTATTGGGGCCTCATACAATTCTTATCATATTACATACATACATACATGCAAACATACATTCTCTCAAGCACATTTGTACATTTGCCGCCCTCATCATTCTCAAAACATTTGCTTTTTATTTGATCCCTTGCTATCAGCTCCTCTTTTTTTCCCATCCTTCCTCTCTCCCCTCCCTCATAAACCCTTGATAATTTATAAATTACTACTATTTTGTCATATTTTACATGGTCCAACATCTCCCTTCACCCACTTTTCTGTTGCCTGTCCCCCAGGGGGTTATATGTAGATCCTTTTCATCAGTTTCCCCTTTCTACCCCACCTTCCCTCCACCCTCCTGGTATTGCCACTCTCACCACTGGTCCTGAAGGGATCATCTGTCCTGGATTCCCTGCTTTTCTAGTTCATATCTGTACCAGTGTACATGCTCTGGCCTAGGTGAATTTGTAAGGTAGAATTGGGACCGAGATAGTGGGGAGAAAGGAGCATTTAAAAGCTAGAGGAAAGTTTCGTTGTTGCTATACTGCACCCTGACTGGACATAACCTCCCCATGACCCTTCTATAAGGGGGTGTTCAGTTGTCTATAGGTGGGCTTTGGGTTCTCACTCCACACTGTCCTTCATTCTCAATGATATGGTTTTTTGTTCTTTGATGCCTGACACCGGATTATTTCCACACCTGGTGATCACACAGTCTAGTGTGCTTCCATTTGGGCTTTGTTGATCATGAGCTACAAGGCAGCTTGTTTACCTTCAAGCCTTTAAGACCCTAGACAATTTGATTTTTGATAGCCGGACACCATTAGCTTTCTTCACCACATTTGCTTATGCATCCACTTTGTCTTCAGCGATCATGTTGGGAAGATGAGCATCATGGAATGTCAGTTTAATAGAACAAAGTGTTCTTGGACTAAGGGAGTACTTGAGTGGAGACCCAATGTTCATTTGAGACCTATTTCAATGTTTTCTAATGAAATAGTGTCTTAGTTTTACTTTAAAAGACTCATAAGAAAAAGTACACAGACACACAGATTTCATAGCAAGCTAGCCAGAAGGTGCACTGCTGGGATATTTTCAGAGAATCACATTTTAAATAAAGGCACTTGCTATGACATGTGTGTATTAATAGTAATGTGTGGGACTAAATGAAACAAAAATGAAAATGCTAATTATGGTTGAGAGTGAGCCACCAAAATAAAGTTTTCTTCTTTTACATTTAAACAGTCTGGGTCTTCCTTATTTATTTGGTTAATCCAGAAAAAAATTATTTTGAATTAAACTCTTATAACAGTATTGTACACAACTTAACTACATAGTATAAATAACAATTTTATTATGTAATCAATACATCATTTGAAAATTATTTCATGTACCATTGAATTTTCCAGGGAGATGGAATTTCTTACCAATCAGTTTATACAGGAAATAACTGTGCTGAATCTTTCTAATTGACTAAAATTCATTTGCAATTTCTATCAGGTAAAACTATTCATAATAGCTTCCATTGTGTCAATTCCAAATCATATTGCAGAGCAGAATGAGCAGTTTTCTTAGATTTTTCTTGGCTGCAATCTTACCGGAAGCAGATTGCCAGGCGTATGTTACTTCTGGGTCTGTTAGAGGAGCCAACCATTAGGTTACTAGTTGAGAACAAACTATTTATACTGAGAAACCAAGTCAAACAAAACTCACTGCCTTGGAGTCGATTCCAAGCGATAGCAGCTCAATTCAATAGGACAGGGCTGTCACTGTGAGTGTCTGAGACTAATTATGGGAGTAGAAAGTCTTCTTGTCCTCATGAGGAGTGACTGGTGGCTTTGAACTGTTAACCTGGTATATAGCAACTCATTGCATAACCTTGTACACCATCTTGGGATCTCTTTGAATATTAAGTGCCCAAAATTATGCTTATGACTATTCAAAAATAATCACTATAAAGAGA
Organism: Nesogale talazaci; assembly: GCA_004026705.1. NCBI lineage: Eukaryota > Metazoa > Chordata > Mammalia > Afrosoricida > Tenrecidae > Nesogale > Nesogale talazaci. The sequence goes on along the minus strand of PVJH01000548.1, from coordinate 44,291 downwards.
AAACAATTCTTGGAAAATGGAGAGAGAAGGATTTGGGGAGGAAGGAAAGGAAAGAAATAGATAAATATAATGATTATTTTATAGATTGGCAGAAAAGATGTTTATAGAGGAAAGAAACTTATTTGAATAAAACAGCATACTATTAACAAAGATTAATGTCCTTCTTATGGGCAGACAATCTCATTCAGTGGAATATTCATATTGCTGAGATAAACATTGGCGCTACCTGTCATTGACTGGAGTCCAGTTCATGATGACACCATGATGACAGAATGAAACACTGCCCACACCTGCACTAGGGGTATGATTAGTTGCAGATTGGATCGCTGTGCGCCATAAGGTCTTATTTTCAGAAGTAGATTGCCAAGTCTATCTTAGTGTGGACTTTCTACTGAAACCTGCTCGACATTATAGCAAAATGCAAGCCTCCACTGTCAGATGGGGGAGTGGGGAGCAGGCTATGTGATTGAGGTGTATTGGCTGAAAATCAAAGTCAGGTTTCCCACTTGGAAAGTCAGAATTCTATCACTGAGCAACCAATGCCTTTAGTTTCACATAATCAATCCCTTTTACTAAATGGAACTTAAAATGCCTTTAAGTGATTTAATATATAAAATGCTTAGTAAGTCTTACAGTAGCTATCACTCCCTGGTTTGCTTTTTCTCATTTCATTGGTGGGACAGTATGCTATTTGCATTCCCAAGGCTGTTTCCATGGAATTATTGATGTCAAAGAATGTGCAACGAAGCATCTGGAGGATTTTCATTCTTAAATTTTATATTTAAAAACTGGAATTTTCTTGGAAATTAATGTTATAAATGTAAAATTCCTAATTGTGTGTATGATATAACACATAAAATGGGAGAAAACAAAAATTTACCAACATACAGAAAACCATAATTAGATATTACAATAATCTACAGAAAAAGAGGATTATAACCTTTGGTTTTTCAATTATAAGAGATATATCTCTAGGTAAAGTGGAAATGTATGTCTGTAAGATAATTTATCCTATTTTCAAATGATACAAAGCTTTCCAGGGTCACACATGCTGACTGGGAAGCTGAACGCCCTCTCTCCACATGTGCCAAAGCTGTCGTCTGCTTTCAGAGAGAAAGCTCTCAGCATGTCCTGAATGTTGCATTTCTGAAATAAGCCTGGAAAACTGTCTTCAAGGCTGAACAGAGCATGAAGGTAATGGCTATTATCTAAAGCACATTTAAGGACATGCGCATTGACGCGCACACCGACTCACACACATGAGAATCATTTACACCTACACAAGGATTACTTATTGACTTTGGGTGATGCTTCCAAAAATGCTCTGAAAATATTTCTCTAAAAGCTGCTTTTATGCTGCTAAGCTAGAAAGTTACCTACTTCTACGTGATGGACCTTCGATTGCTTCACTTTGCTCTTCTACTAACTACTTCTTTCTTTCTCTAGCGCCCCAGAACTAAAGGAAGATACTTATGCTATAAAATTTTGGCCTAAGTATAAAAACAGTTGAGTAGGATAGAGAACAATATACCCCAAACTATATTTACCATTAACCATATACTCCAATTACAGAATCATGCTACCTAGCGGAAGGTATTCTAATCCAATCACTTTTAAGGATTCATGAGCTTTCCCCGGCCCCTGTTCTTCACCCATTGATTGGTGTAATGAAACTGGCTTACCTCAGTTTGTGAGAGCTGATTGCTAGCACATCTTCAGGAACTATGTTTATAGCGTGAAATTAGTCTTGGTGAGGGAGTATTTACAGCACAGAAAACAGAGAACATTACATAACTCTGCTGCTGCTTCTCTCTCTCTCTGGCACATCACCATATTGTTTATGTCTATGCACACATACATATGCACACACACAAACACAATGAAGTTCATACAACAAAGAGTAAAAATAATTAATGACTATTCATTAATTGACTATTAAATTTCTCTGTAAGGCTACAATGTGTTCTTAAGAGCAAACAATAAAGCCTAAACAATAGGTTAAAAATGTCTTGTATGAGTAAATGGACCTTGGAATATATGGGTTCTCCAATCAAAAACATGTTCTCTGAATGAAAAAAATGAAACTATCTTTTTAGGGGAAGTTTCTTATACAATTCTTCCTTCCTTGTGTCTCAAAAAGGAGTCCCAGCTTAAACTCACTACCTATTGTGAGGCAAGTTTTCTTAGCATAGCAAGAGCATATTCGTGGTATTCTACTGATATGGAGTCCAGCCTTGAGCACATTGGCACGAGTATTGTTACAAATAATGTTTCCACTGACAATATTTTGTGTACAACAAAAAAAGTAGAGTAATATTGGTGGTAGTATTGTGAGTTGTATACATTTACTGCCTGACCAGTTATATATAGTAAACTTGGGTGATGTGTGAATTAGCTGTCATTAGCATCTTACATACTACAAATAACTTTCAAAATAGAGTACTGAAATTCCTCCTTTTTACCCTACTGTCCACCTGCTAAGAAAGATTGAATTTAGAGTCTCGTAAGGCTAATACAGCACTGGCAGTGCAATGGCATAACACTGGGCTTCTTTTTTTTATTATTTTTTTTATTTTTTAGGCATCACTGCCCTCAGAACACTGGGCTTCTAACTGAAACATCAGCAGTTCAAATCAGCCAGCCATTCAGTGGCGGGGTGGGGGAGAGCCAGCAACAAAATGCATTGCTCTGAAGCCGATTCTAACTCATAAAAACTGTATAGGACAAGGTAGAACTGCCTCTCTGTGGATTTTGAAGATTGTAACTCTTTATAGGAGTAGAAGCCCTCAACTTCCTCCTTCAGAGTGACTGGCAGCTAATTTCAGTTAGCAGCCCAGCTTACAAGTAACACATGACACCACCAGACCTTCTGCTCCTTTAGAGATTGACAGTATCAGAAACCTTCTGGGAGTCATAAGTAACTCGATGACTAGGAAGTTTGGAGGGCAGGGGGAGCTTGAATGATTGATATGTAGTCAATGGAACACATGGCTCTCTCCAAGTATATATAGAAAGTTTGGAGACATCAGGCATTTTTTATTCATTTACATAATGTTGTTCCTACACAGATGTCTTTGAACAATAGTATCTAAAGCTTTGTCATAGCTTTGTATACTTTTAATCAATTTAATCCTTAATAAATCAGATTGAAGATATGATAGAAAAAACCTGGAATTATTCTAGCAACAAATTATTCACTCATTATACATACAAAGATCTATAATTACATGATAATTTGACATCATTAGCAAAGATTTTTTTTACTTCACATTTTTACTGAATTTAGAATAAGATTATGTAGTCTGCAATTACATTCTGTAAATGTCCTAGTTGTATTTGAATAGAATGTTTACTTTCTTTTTGACAGGAAGCAAATTAAAATATTATTCTCATGATGACAAATTTGAAGTTTTACTAATACTTTATGTGCTTTGAAGCTATACTTGACCTAAATTTTGCCGTTACGAGGTATTATTCCTTTGATGAAACTAAAATAGTCATTGTTTTCTCTTAAAAGGTCTTGAGATATATTTTTTGTATTAGTTTAAAAGAATCCAACTGATTTTCATATGTCAATTTGTACCTTGTCTCTGCTGCATTTTTTAGTTAGTTCCAACAATCTTCTTGCTTGGTCTTTGAAATTTTCTACACTTAGGCTCACATGGTCTACCAACACAGACAGTTTTACTTTGCCTTCTTTGAATACCTATATTTCATTTTCTTGTCCAGTAGTTGTGGACAAAATTTCCAGCACAATGTGAAAGTGGGGGCTATATGTAAATGCTTTACAATTTCTTTCAATTGAGGAGACGTTTGGCTGGTGACTTTGTATATATGCCCTTTTATATGTTGAGGAATTTCTTTTCTATTCCTATTTTGTGGAGTGTTTTTCATAGAAGTAGATGTTGGACTTTGTCAAATGCCCTTTTAATATCAATGGATAAGATCATGTAGTTCTTTTTCTCTATTATTGAAAGAAAACAAGGAATTCTCCTTGTAAAAATCTATCACTTGAGCTCCAGAGTTGTTGCTATCACCAAGACCATGTTTTCCATCCACCAATCCTTCTTTGCCTTCCAGTCACCAGGAATTATTGATGCACTTTAATTGCATTTTTGGTCAATTTCAGATTGCAGAAAATGGTAACATTTTCAATTTTTAGTATTCAGTATTTTTGTTTTGTGCACATTTGAATAATATTTGCATTCACTGGACATCTTTGTTGTGAGGTTGCTTTTGGATCTGCCATCATGTTTGATGTATACCAAGCCTAAATACAAAACACTGCCCAGTACTGCACCATCCTTAAAATTGTTCCTGTGCTTGAGTTCATTGGTGCAGCCACTGTGTCAATCAATCTCATTCAGAACATTCATCTTTTTCTTTGTCTCTCTACTTTACCAACCATGATGTGCTTCTACAGGAACTGGTATCCCCTGAGAGCAAGTCTAAAATATGTAAGCCAAGGTGTTGCCTTTCTTGTCTCTGTGAAGCACTCTGTGCACTCCTTCAAGGACATATTTGCTTATCCTTTAGGCACTCCATAGTACTTGGAATGTTCTTTGGAAGCCCCATGATTCAAAAGAATCGCTTCTTCTTTGGTCTTCCTTCTGTTCAATTTTCATATGAATATGAGACAGTTGGAAATATCATGGCTTAGCTCAGTCCCACCTTAGTCCTCAAGTTAACTTCCCTGACTTTCAACACTCTAAAGAGGTCTTGTGCTGCAGGTTTGTCCAATACAAAGCTTCCTTTCATGGATTGACTATGCTTCCAAGGATATTGGCTATTTATCCAAGTAAGACCAAATTCAACATTGCTCCATTTGTTGTGATGTTTCCATTGGCTCAGTTGTGAAGATTTTGGTCTTCTTTGCATTGAGTTGTAATCTATCCTGAAGGCTGCTATCCTACATCTTCATCAGAAAGTGCCATAGTGCTTTTCACTTTCAGTAAGAAAGGTTGTGTCATCAATAAACCTTCTCCAATCCTGATATAGTCCTATTCATATAATCCAGCTTCCCTGATGATTTTCTTAGCATTTAGATTGGGTAAGTATTCTGGGAGAATGAAACCATGATGCAAACCCTTCCTGATTATAATCCATGCTGTGTGCTCTTGTCTGTTCACACAATTTCCTCTTGATCCATGTAAAAATTCCACTTGAGAACAATGATGGATTCTGAAATACCCATTCTTCTCAAGACTACCCATATGTGATGGGTACGTTTGTCATGCCAACATGGCCACAGAAGATTGGTGGGTCTGTTGTGAAGGCACAGCCAATGAACACACGGGATGAATTGAAGGGCAGAGATAGGAAGGGCTCAGCGAGTCCAGCCCTCTCTCTTGCTTCCAGATCTTCAGACCAGACAGCTGCCTTGTTCATCCTGTGCCTCGACCTCCAAGCAACACTACCCGTGGGACACTTAATCGTGGACTGTGTTGCTGTGAGTTGAGGTGCCTTCAAGCCCTACTTCGCTGCACTCCTGGGATATATATCTATTGAGCTGGGGACTGTTGGACTCTGTCATCTGGCTGACTGCTGGTGACCTGCTCTGCTGCTTGCTACCTGTGACCAGATAGCCTGAATTGCTCTACAGAGGACTACTCAGCAGCCCTCAAGACTTAAAAGACTGCCAGTCTTCTAGCTGTCTCACACAAGTGAGTTACACCAAGCAATCTGTACTGCTTTATAGATAGTTAACTATTTCTTTCTTATCATATATATATATATATATATATATATATATATAAAGAATTACTAGTGCCCTGATTTTTATTTCTCTAAGAGAACCCTGCCTGACACACCATAATTTGTTAGGATCCACACAGCCAAATGATTTTGCATAGTCAATGAAACACAAGTAAACATATTTCTGGTTGTCTCTAAATTCAACCAAGATCCACTTGATATCAGTAACAATATCCTTTGTCTTTCATTCCCTTCTGAATCCAACCTAAGTCTCTAGTTGCTTCCTGTCAATGTATTGCTGCAACCATTTTTAGATGATCTGGAAAAAAATTTACTTGCATATGATATCAGTGACACTATCCTATTACTAAAGAATTCCGTTGGCTCAAATTTCTTCAGAGTGGGTACAAATATGGATCTCTTCCAGTCCATTGGCCAAGTAGCTTTCTTCCAGATTTCTTGACATAGACTTGTAAATGCTGACAGTGCTCCATCAGTTTGTGGAAACAATTGGTATTCCACCAATAGGTGAAGCCTTGTTTTTGGTTAATGGTTTCAGTGTAACTTAACTGCTTCCTGCAGGATCATTGGGACTTGCTTATGCAACCTCTTAAAATGGTGAAATGTTGATTAGTTCTTTTTGATATGTGATTCTATGTATACTCTCTTTCTTTTTTTTTTTTGAATGCTAAAACAGCTTAGCAAACTTTGTTGATATGTGTGCTGTATATTCTCTTGAAGTTTCCTGCATCATTCGACCATAGCATCTTTCAATAGTGCAACTCAAGGCTTGGTTTTTCTCTTCAGTTCTTTCAATTTAAGATATGCTGAATGTATTCTTCCTTTTTATTTTTCTATCTGTATGTCTTTGAATATTTCACTATAATGTTTTAGAGTGTTTGTCTTCTTGACCCAACCTTTGAAATTATCTGTTCAGCCCTTTTACTTCATCATTCCATTTTTCTTAGATACTCTATGAGTAAAAGCAAATTTCAGCATCTCTTTTTAAATTTATTTGATCTTTTTGTCCTTTCCTGTCTTTTTAATAACTCTTTTCTTTCTTCCTCTATGGTGTTTTTGATGTCACTCCATAACCGCTCTTCTAACTTTAGTGTTCGGTGCATCAAAATCTGTTCTTGTGATGATGTCTAAATTCAGGTGGGATATACTTAAATTTTTATTTTAGCTATCATAGACCAGTTTCAATTTTCAGTTTCAGTTAAGCTGAAGCTTAACTTATATATTATCAAATAATGGTCTGTTCAAGATTCAGTCCCTGGACCTACAGGGCTGATAATATTAAGGTTTCCCAAGGTTTCTTCTCACAAATGTAGTTAATTTTTTTCCTGCATATTCCAACTGCCATGGTCAATGTGCATATCTGCCATTGATGTTGTTAAAAAACATAGCTTTTCAATGACGATATTGTTGGTCTTGTAAAAATCTGTTATGTGATCTCCAACTATGTTTCTATTACCAAGATTAAATTTTCATACTACTGATCCTTTCTCTTTGTCTACAACCTTTTCATTCTAATTATCAAAAATGATTATTACACATTGTTTATATTTTTTATCAATTTCAGACTGAAGAAGTTGATAGGTTTCTTCTTGTATTGAAGGGGATAGTGATTCAGCATCACTAGCCTTAGTGGCTTGTGTATAATAGAGTGACAATATTTGGATTGCAAAGATGTCCTTGTACACAAATATATGTTTTCCTTGGCTGAGCCTTGGTGGCATAGTGGTTGTGTGTGGGACTGCATCCCACAGGGTTGACAGTTCAAATCCAGCAGTAGCTCCTAGCAAGGCTGGGCTTCCTGCTACCACCAGGACAATGATGCCACACACACATAAAAAAAAAAGAAAATATATATATGTTTTCCTATCACAGACATTATTGTACCTCAAAGATATCTTGAAATGTCTCTTTTGACAGTGAGAGCAGCACCATTTCTCTTGAATCTGTCCTGGCATGGTCAACCACATGAGTTCCTGATTCAAACTGGCCAATGCAGCTTCATTTCAAATACAGTATTATACTTCCAGATATATCTTCATATGCAAATAATAGCAATTTATAATTTATCAAGGGGTCATGAGGTTGAAAGGAGGTAAAAAGAGGAGCTGATATTAAGGGCTCAGTAGAAAGTAAATGTTTAGAAAATAATGATGGCAACTTCTATACAAATATGCTTGATACAATTGATGCAGGCATTGTTTTAAGAGCTGTCAGAGCCCTCAATAAAATGATCTTCTAATAAAAAGAAAGATATATTGTGATCCCCACCTAAGAATAACTAATTCTTAGAATGTGGCCCTACTCACTACTTGCCCTCATGAAAGAATCACTAAAAATAAGGGTGCTATAGCAAAGTGTGGTGAAGAAATCAGCGGGACCTAGTTGTAAGAAAGAATAGCATCTGAGGTCTTCAGAGCTTGCCTTAAAGCAAGCAGCTGTCTAAGTGTGGTTTCAGCTAAGTCCACACAGAAGGAGGACACCAGACTGTGACCCAATGGTTGTAAATAATAAAATCCAAGATCAGAGGAGAGAGTCAGAGCTTAAATTCTGAGCACCCAGTTTGAGGAAGGCTATGGATGACAATGCAAGTCCAAAATCGATTTGCAGGGTCCCCACTCAAATTAACCCTTTATTGAACACCCTTGGACAATTGACCAAGGCTGTGAGTAGTCTTGTCCACACACAGAGTGCAATGGTAATTGGGTTGCTGGAGATATAGTTAGGTTAAAATTTAGCATACGATTATTATTTGCTTTTCCTTTCAATTTGATTTTATTTGATATAATTTCTAATATCTTCTTATTTCATTTGGATTTATTGGAGTTTTCTGGGCTTATTTTATTGCCTTTGTGTCTTTCTATGATTTTCTTCATATGAAGTTCAAGATAGGCAAATCTGTGGAGACTGTAACTGGATTAATATAGAGTCTGAGGGTTTTGACATGAGAGGCAGGGAGGTAATGCCAAGCTACATAAATAAGAACACATACAAGAATGAAGAAAATATTCTAAAATTGAATAGATTCATTACATAATTAATGTTCGTTACAATAACTTTTGCTATATACTTCAGCCATTGACTTGTATAGTATGTGAACTATTTTAACTTTAATGTGAAATATATATTAATAAAACTATTTGAAAAGATACATCTTGAAATATTCTTTTGGATAATTAATTTGACACCATTTCTGTTGAATTTGTCATTCTAAACATAATAAATCATACTTTTGCCGATTCAAAATGATCAATATCAGTACATGCTAGCTAATTAGTGCCTAGGATGTTGATATTTATTTATACCATTCTATTTTTGACAACTTACAATTCTTCTAAATCCATACTTAATAAATTGTATATGCAAATGTTTGAACATCTTTACAACTGTTTCTTCTCAGAGTTGTACCATACCAGTAATTGACATTCCAAATCACTAAAGTTAACTTTACTTTGAGGAAATAGTCATCAAAACTGAAATAGAATGCATAAAGATTGATAACCTAGGCATTAATGAGCTGAAATGGACAAGTGTTCACTATTTTGTATCAGATAATCATATGGTTAACTATGAAAGAGATGACAAATTCAAGAGGTATGGCTTCTCATTTATTGTGCAAAAGGAAATTTTAAGAGTACCTGAAAAAATAATACTCTCTGCCATATGATACTCTCCTCTCTTCCTTGTTACCCTTCTGTGAGAAGATTTCCAATTGTCTACAGATAGACTTTGGGTTTCCACTCTGCACTCCCCTTCATTCACATCGATATAATTTATTGTTTTGGGTCTTTGATGTCTGATATCTGATCCCATCTGTACCCCATGATCAAACAGGCTAATATGCTTCTTCAAAATGGACTTTGTTGCTTCTCAGCTAGATGGCCACTTGTTTATCTTCAAGTTTTTAAGAATCCTAGATGTTATATCTTTTGATAGCCAGGTACCATAAATTTTCTTCACCACATTTATTAACGCACCCATTTGTCTTCAGTGATTATGATGAAAAGGTCAATATTCCTGGATGTCAGGTTATTAGAACAAAGTGTTCTTGTATTGAGGGAGTACTTGAGTAGAGACCCAATGTCTGTCTGCTACCTTAATACTCAACATATTAGCTATAAATATAGTTACATATGCACATGCCTGTATTTAGTCCTCTATAAATGTTCATTTATCTCCTTGTTCTTTCCTCTATTTCCTTTTACTTTCTCACTTTTCCCACTATCATGTTTGACTTTCATTCAGGTTTGGTTTTGTTTTTTTTTTTTTGGCATGACTGACCTCAGGTGGTGGGAGTAGGAGGCCCAGCCTTTTGTTCCTGTGAGCTGGAATTGAACCTCCTTCCCAGTAGGCCGTAGTCCCACACACAACCACTGCACCACCGGGTCCAGCCCCATCATTCAGGCTTTAATAATTCTTCTCAGTTACATTGCCCTTGATCAAGCCTTACCAGATATTCTATATGTACCAACATTTGGAAATAATCTTGCAATTCTTCTCAGTTACATTGCCCTTGATCAAGTCCTTCCAGGCATCCTATACCCTCCTTGCCATCAGTTTTAAATCACTTGTTGCTCCCTTATCCCTGGGTTTGTTAACACCCACTTCCTTTCCCTGTCTCCCCAACTCCTGTCCCTTCCAGGAACCATTGGGCCTGTTGTTTTCTTTGTATTGTTTATCCCACATATCTTATCTAGATAGACATAAAGAGACAATAATAAGCATTCAAAAAATGTCAAAGCAAAACAAAATAACACACACACACACACCCTGTGTTAGTCCAGGTAGACTAGTGAGACAAATTCATACACATGCATATGGATATAAGGGAACGGTTTATATACAAGAGGAATGGAACACTGAGAAAGCATCCCAACCCAGTCCAGTCCAAGTTCATAAGTCCAATATTAGCCCATATGTCCAATACCAGTTTATAAAGTTTCCTTCTGACTCACAAAACACATACAAAGACACCAGGACAACCACAGGCCAGTGGGTACAGAGTCTTGTATATCCAGCTGGAGTAAAAGCGTCCCAGCCCTGGCAGGGGTCTCCCCATAGCTCCTTGTTTCCAGGGATCAAGGTCCATCAGCAGTATCCATTGGTGGTAGAAGCATCTCAGCATTGTCAGGGGTCTCTCTGTAGCTTTTCCAGCTTCAGCAGTCTGTTCCATTAGGGTAACCCCATGTGTCTTCTCCTCTGGCTCCTTCAGTTTCTAGAATTCGGGGTCTAGGTTGCCATCTCATCTTGTCAGTAGACCGTCTTGAAGAGACTAAGTCAAGTCTCTCTCCGCCAATTGGGAAATACTACGAGACTTCCCAGAATTCTCAGGAGAAAGTCATGCCCACACAGAGACCTCATTGGCTATCTCCTGATTGACAGGCTAGACTCCACCCCTTCACTCCTACTGCTGAAATGGACACAGATCGGTGACTACCACACACACACTGACAAAAAAGAGAGAAAAGCCTATAACTAGTTCACGGTCTGTTTGTTGACCTGTAGGGGTACTTTCTGGTCTAGTCTGATGGGGTGCCACTCCCTGGTCCCAAAGTCTATTTTTGGTATTCCCCGGCTACTTCATTGCTTTGCTCCCCTTGCTACACTATTGCATGCCCTTTGAGTTTCACCTTGGTGTGGTGGAGTCAGATTGGGCACAATTCCTGCACTGTGTCCTCAGTGTTGTCCCTCATAGTGATATGGGTCAGTGAGGGACGTTATGTCTCATGGGGGTGCCAGCCTTATTGTCCACTCTGTGCATTGGTTGCTCTGAGCAGAAATATCGTGCTCAGAGTTTGATGGGCCAAGATGTGTTCCACTCTCTCCCCTTCCCTCTTGGCTTGCTCCTGTGTGCTCCTACCATACATGCCTCTCTTCCTGAGAGGTAGCTTCAGTAGTGTCCTTAGAAGTGAATTCTTCTGGGAACAGGGGACGTGTCCACATGGTTGGGATTGGGGCCAACCCCACAGAAACTTGGTCTTTTTCCAAGGAAAAGTTTTTATATAATTAAAACCAGGTGCTTTTTTTAAGCGCAAAAAAAAAAAAAACCATGAAGAGAAACTTATATTGCATTTATTTGCAGCAGACATTGTTAGATCAGAAATATTATAGATGATGTTTTTCTTTACAGTCTCCATCCCCACATTTTTATAATGTGAATATATTATTTAACAATGAAATAATGTCTTCAAGAGCGTTCATAGAATCTACACGGTTCCAGGTTCACTCTATTGTGAAAATACAGACTAAAGAACAATACAGATGTAGAGGGAGGCTTGTAGAGCCTTAGAGATATTCTAGGACATACGATGAGGTCCGAGATCATGCATCATGTCAGCTGCTAACCAAAAGACTGGAGGTTCAGGTTCACACAGAGACCCTTCAGAAGAAAGCCTTTGTGATCTATTTCCAAAAATCCAGTCATAGAAAATGATACGGCTATACTTCTACTCGGCCGCATACAGGGTCATCATGACTAGAGACACACTTAACAGCAACTAGCAGTTTAACAGCTGGCAAGACAACAGTGACTATTAAGGCATTTGAGCTTTCACTTTTTTAAACACAACATATTGTACACGATCGGTTCAAGAGCAGATGGTAGCCAACTCTCCCGAGGTCATGACCTGTGAGCTTGAGCTTCAGAGTACTGTCTTCGCTGTCACAAGGAGCAATTGCAAATGGAATTGCCTCTCTGAGTTAAACCTGGCTAAAGGCAGTAAATAGGATCTGTTTGCAAGTGCTAAGCATAACATTACAGTTGATGTATCTGGTTTTCTTCTCCTTTCTCCCAAATGAAACCTTCCCTGGAGTCTTTCATCTGTCAAAATGAAAAGACAGGAATTAACACGACAACAACAACAAAATAAGACTTTCCTTTCAACCTCCCGTCCCACTCTGTTCATCATCGTTTGTAGGGAGAGATTTCAACTCTTTTGCTTCTTGTATTAGGGTTTACATTGTGTCTCTTAAGTAATGCACATTGAAGAGCTAGCCCCCTTACTTGTGAGAATGATCTTGTTTGGAAACAGAGGCTCTGTTTTATTAAATTGGTAAGGTCATATAAATCAAATCTCTTCACCGCTATTAAAAAGTAAAATAAACACAGATACCCACAGGCAGAAGACAGACACCAAGAAACTCCAAGGATCCCCAGGAAACTCCAGCAATCCCCAGGACCAGGAGAGAGGCTCACAGCGGGAGTCCACATGAACAAGACCCTGAGTGGCATTTTCAGATTCCATAACTGGGAGAAATTAAATGTCTGTTCTTCCAAGCTGCCACTTGCAGTATTTCTGCTTTGGCAACAGTAGATAATTAAGACTCCTCCTTCCTTCACCTTCTGCCACTGGTGTTGGATCCTGCCGGGGTGGGTGATGAAGGAGACATGAGGAAAGCGGACATGGTCTAGGAGTTATAGTAGTGGGAAATGATTTTGCTTCTATGGAAGCCTTCCAAATTTACCTACCGAAAAGGAAAAATAACTAAACATCTACTCACAAAAGTATAACCAATGCATTTTATTCTAACAGCAAAAATCAGAATTTGCCGTGAACACTTACTCCCTTAAAAAAAGGGCACTTAGAAAAACCCTGCTAGCCACTGAATCCTATGAGCTATGTGCCATGGGGAAGTATGACCTGATATGAGGGTTCAGGGTGACAGAATCCTTCACTGCAGTAATTGCAACATCCTGGGCAGAAGCCCATCCTTTCTGAATTTTCTCATTCAATTAGCCAAATGACATAAAATTCCAGAATTGGAGATTCTTTGGGTTTAACACATGTCTTCTTTCAAGGGAAAAAAAAGGGAAAAAATCAATCCATTCCTGAGGTCTTATATAACTTTGATTTGGATTATGTTTCTACTAAAATGTGATTAAGAAGAATTTTTTTAAGTTCATGTTCCCCCCAGAGTAAAAAGAGTCTGAGTAAGGAAGAAAGAGATCATTTTGAAGCCAGAGTCTCTGGGGGGAAAGGCAAAGTGTACTATGACTTTAGTTTGTAGAAAGGTGCAAGAGAGAGAGGTCAGAAGAGGTTGAAAAGTACAAACAGGGAGGTGAGAGGTTTTAAAATCAACATTTGGGGAGCATTATACTTTTCTTAGGTACTCTGTTAGTATAGTCATTACACATTAAGCCACTAACCATAAGGTCATCAATTCAAACACCACAAGCCACTCCTTAGAAGAAAGATGAGACTTTATATTTCCATTAAAAGCTAGAGTCTTGGAAATCCACAGATGCAATTCTACCCTGTTTTAGAGGCAGATTTTGCTTGATGGAAGTGATTTTTTCTAGCACTTTCTCGGGCCTGTTCTTTGCTCAGGGAAAGAAGGAGGAATGCCTCCTAGTGCTGCCTACCACTGCAGCCCTGAAAAGCCTCCCTTCTCATCTGCTCTTCATGCAGTTACTAACTTATGGAACACCTATTAAGAGTCCTTTGCTACTATATGGAAGGAAGGATTAACAGGTCTGTTTTTTGCTTGCTTTTTGGTTGATTGATAGGTGAGCTATCATTCAAAGTTCTCCTTGATAGAGAATTATTTAGAAATTACCCCAAATAACAATACTAATTTTTTCTGAGCAATGCATTTTAAAGAAACCTAGAATCTTTATAGAGGGCATACAGAAATGCATTCTACATAGCTAAGTAGAATACATAGGTGTGATTGTCCTACTGTAAACATATTCCATCTATTAACTCATGCAGTAAGTGAACTAGTTGGGTTAATTCTTCTCCTAATATTTTGCTGGTGACAGTGATAGGAAAGAGAGTGTTTCTTTGTGGGCTGGTGCCCAGGAAGAGCATGATTAGCAGGCAGGACAGCACTGGGAGTCCGAGGAGGAGCAGGCGTCTCCATGGGAGTTCTCAGATGCCAACCCAAAGTTCATCCGTTTGAACCACCATCCACTCTACAGAAGAAGAGACCTGGCAATTGGCTTCCACAAGGATTAAAAATAAAGCAAAACGGGCTGAGCCCCGGTGGCATAGTGGTTGTGCACGGGACTGTGGCCCACTGGGATGGAGGTTCAAATCCAGCAGCAAGGCTGGGCCTCCTACTCCCACCAGAAGGCAGTAATGCCCCCCCCCCCCAAATAAAAAATAAAACGAAAACGAAAAAAAGCAAAGCCCACTGCCATCAAATTGATTCTACCTCTTAAGCAAACCCTATAGGACACAGGAAAACTGCTCATTTGAGTTTTCACAACTTCACATCTTTAGAGGAGCAGATAGTCTCAGCATTTTCCCATGCAGCAGCCAGCGGGTTCAAACCGCATAAAGCTGGTGAAACCTTATGGGCAAGTTGACTCTGTTCTCTAAGATCTCTATGGGTTACACTCAACTTAATGGCATACAACCACAACAGGCGATGTATAATGTCTTCCTTTATATAAAGTCCAGGATAAATAAATCTATAAAGACTGGATTAATAGTTTTGTAGGGTTATGTCAAGAGAAAATAAGGAGAATTGGGGAGCTAATAATGAATACAAGGAAAAAATTTTCTAAAATTGAATGTGATTGCACTACTCTTGTTAATATATTTAAAATATGGAATTGTGTGATACGTGAATTATTTGTCAAACAGTTAAGCTAAAGAAATCTTTACAGAAAGCTTGTGAACAAACATCTAAGTGAAAGTAGTAGCCCCTTCCGCTCCAAAAGAAATAAAAGTGATAAAAATCCAAAGATGTACAGAAACTGGTACTCCAATGGGCTCATGGACTAGGCAAGCACCAGTCTCCATAATCATAAGACCAGAAAAATTAGATGATGAATCAGTACTGCTACCAACTGTTCTGAAAAGAACCACATCAGAAGTCCTGGGGAGAGAGGTTGGATAATGTGGAACAAAACTCAAAATCATAGAAGAAAACAGGATTCCTTGTTAGATAGAGATTGGTGGAACCACCAAGGTTATGGCCCTTAGTGACCTTTCAGGTCTAGACCTGAACTCACCCCCCCTCCCCACCCCGTAGGAATAATCAATCACTTAAGGTCAAAAGGACAGCATTTACCCAAAACAAAAATACAGAGAGTTATGAAAGAAGAGGGGAATTCAATCAGGAAACCCAGGGAAGAAGTGTGATCAGTAATGAAATATTGATCGATGGGATAGCCTTGCATGGGGTTAAACAAAATGTGTACGCATTGTTGAATGCAAAAATGATGATCTGCTTTTTAAATCTTCGTGTGATTCACAATAAAAGTGTTGGGGGGAATTCTAGGGCACTATAGCTCTTAAAATTCATCTGAAAATGACCCAGATAAAAGCTCAAAAATGTTTATTAATCATCCATTTACAATGATCTCAGGAATTATATTGTGAATGGGAAAGTGACTTCTTTTGCTTTTAAATGCATTAATGACTACTCTATAGAAAAAGAGAAGAGACATTTAAGGAAGGGCAGGACTCGCCAGATGATCAGCTGGAGAAATTGACACCAGGGAGTGGTGTGACAAAAGGCAGGTCTATCTTGTCCTAGGTGGTGGTCAGCAAGGTCAAAAAGGTGAGAGCCTTTTAATAGAGTTACACTTCTTAAGGAATTCAATGCTAATGTCAGGGCCTTAAATAATCTTGTTCTAAAGAAAATGGAAAGCTGAATGACAGAATAATATGACACCATGTCTATCACACTCTGGGCTAGGCCCTCTGTTTTGGACTGGCAGGAGAGCCCTCTCTTTTGTCTCTACTTAAATACAGAAGAACACGCTGAATTTGGCTATTGCAAGACATACCTTATATAATGTCACCCCTTCATAGACAATCATACAAAATCTTTATGGGAAAATTGTTCTTTGACATTTAGGTTATTGGATATTGTGCTGCATTAAAGCACAAAGATTACATCACCTTTCTGAGGCCAGCAAACCTTTCATCCTCCTACCTAGCACAAAACAGCTAATACCAACAAACAGGGTAAGATGTGGGTATGTTCCATCACTTCACTTATACCACAAATTCTTCATTTTAACAAGTCTGATTTACCTTACCTCAAGGCAATGTTCTGAAACAAAGTAAAGTCTGACTTAAAATTGTTCTAATCCCAAGCAAGAATTCTTCAACAGGATCAGAACTGCTGAATATCAGAACTCCATGGGTCAGAGAGTGCTTGTAGTGTAAGTCTCATTTTATACACGAGGACACTGAAGCTCAGAAAATCCAAGATCATGCAGTTAGTTCATGGGAGGAGATACCCAGAGAGATTTACATTTTAGGTTTGCATTCTTATACAGGCAGTCTTTGGAATACAAAAATTTCCATTTCTAAATCTGTCTTTAAACCAAATTTGTATTTGTATGTACCGGTAATTTGGAACAGTTAGGGACAGTTTGCATCTAACAAGGCTGGTCATATGCTTGTCTTAGTGTGTGTGTGTGTGTGTGTGTGTGTATCCTTTCTATGCATAAAAAAAGGTAAAGAAATACTTCTAAATATACTAGCACATCTTTAACATAATACTAGAGTAATCATGTTTTAATGTGCATAGTTACTAGCAACCATTTGCTACTATAAATCATTATGTGTATCTCAAAATTTTTAAGTATTAGGCTCTTTGGAGATTGTTTCATAGCTATAGGTTGGATCCATGTCAGATGTTCCTTCTTCGAACTGCTTGTATATTAACAGGGAAGTGAGTCCCCCAGTCACAAGAGTACATAAAAATTGCAGTTACAAACCAACCACTTAAAGACTATTGTGTTACAAATTCAAGGTACACACAAGGAGTGCTTTATAATAACAAATGTGCACTACTATGTGACATGCATCCAATATGTAATTATTTTGACTGTAGTATTATGTTAAAGATTTACCTGTGTATCTGCAAACACTTAATGATTTCTAGGGGTAGAAAGGTTCTTGTATATACCCCCAAAATGGAAAAAGCCTCCACTGGGTGGAGCTTTCGTAGCACACATTTTTCCTGCTAGGTGAGCATCCAGTAGCTCACTTTGAGATAGTTTACTCAGTGACGTCTCCTGGGAAGGTTCTCTCTGCTCATGGTGAATGTTTTCATAAAAGCAGTTTCGCTCAAACCTAGTTTTTTGTGGTGGCCAATTTAAGAGAACAGCATGCAGCTGTGAAAACTTATTTCCTGCTAATGAAAAATGCTGCAGATACAAGGGAATAGAATGGAGTCCCAGGACTCATCTGGAGACAGTGAAACATCTCCTCGCAGAAAGGTCACAAGGAAGTGATGAGTCAATCAGGATGCAGACTCGCACCAATGAAATACACAATATTCCTCTGATTCCTTGAAGCTTCCTCACCCCCCGCTATAATGACCCCAACTCTCACTTTAACTTCAACCTAAACCGGAACAGGTACACTGATGCAAATAAGAGCCCAGTACACACAGAATCCAGGTCAGATAAAGCCCTCAGGAACAAAAATGGGAGTAATAATATCAGGAGTGTAATGAGAAGATGGGATGAGAAGGAGAGGAAGGGGAACCAATTGCAATGATTGACACATAACCTCCCACCCACCAGAGAGACAAACAAGAGAAACCATGGAGGAAAGGAGACGGTGGCCAGTGTAAGATATTAAAATAATAATGATTTATAATTTATCAAGGGATCACAAGGGTGGAAAGAGGTGGGGAGAGAGGAACTGATACCAATGGCTCAAAAAGAAAGTAAATGCTTAGAAAATATTGATGGCAACATACATACAAATATGCTTGATAAAATTGATGTATGGATTGGTATGGGTTTTAAAAGGCCACAATAAAATGATATTAAAAACTAAATAAATAACTTGCAGCTTCAAAATATAAAAGGCCTGATTTGTGACAGACGGGGGACTGATTTTGCACCATGTCAATACACCTGCTCCCACAGTCAACTCGGTGCACCAGTTTTTGGCAAACAACAGCATGCCTCTCTTGCCCTCACACACCTTACCATCCTGATCTCTTTGTGACTTCCTTTTGTTTCCTCAAATGAATATGGACATGAAAGGATAGAAAGTTGATGATGAAAGGAGGTGAAGAAAAAAACGAGGGAAGTACTATAAGCCATCAAAACCAATGAGTTTGAAAAATGTTCCTAATGGAATCATAGCATTGACAACTGTTTTAAGTGTAATAGAGAGTATCTTGAAGGTGATAAGGTCATTTTGTAAATCAAAACACATAGCTTTGAAAAAAAAAATCCGTTGGGGGATACCCCCTCATTTATAGATACTAGACACTTTATACTACATACTAAAATATACCGGGAAGAGGAGGTTGTGCTCCCACAAAGATTTCATGCCTCAGAAACCTATGAAGGGTCACCATGAGTTGAGGTTACTCCATGCCTGTGAGTGGAGACAAGCATTTGACCAACTGATGTTAGAAACAAACCACCTACCACCACGTACCACCTGTGCAAATCTCATGGTAAAAACAGACTTAAGAGGGCAAACAACAGAAAAGTGGGTGAAGGGAGAGAGCGGTAAGTGTAAGACATGAAAAGAATAATTTATAAATTATCCAAGTTTCATGAGGGAAGGAGGGGAAAATGAGGAGGTGATACCAAGATCTTAAATAGGAAAAAAAATGCTATGAAAATGATGATGGCAACATACATATGAATGTGCTTGGCAGGATGGATGGATGGATGGATGGATGGATGGATGGATGGATGGATGGTGCTAAAAGCTGCAAGAGCTCCAAAATAAATAATTTCTAAAAAACAGACTTAGGAACTGAACTCATTTGTCATCAAAGCACTGCCAAGAGTTAAACCTAGGAAGGTGTTACAGTTCTCAGATGAACTCTCAATAGAATCTCAAAGGAATTCCAAGAGCAACCGCCAGATCAATTCTAAATAATCCTATCAGATTCTCTGGGAATGGAGATCTGGCATCAGTACTTTTTTTAAGTATCTCCAACAATTGCAAAGTAGAACCAGTCTGAGAGCCATTATTATAGAAAAAGAATCATCTTTACCCAGGATGGTGGTGGCCGTGGTTGTAGGTGTCCTCAAGTCAATTCCAGCTCCTACCTGTCCTATGCACAAAACTGCTCTGTCCTGCACCACCTCACACTTGGGGTTCCCTTAGCCCATTGTGGGAGTCATTATGTCAATTCATACCCATAAGCATCTTCCTCTTTTTCTTGGACTTCTACTTTACCAAGCGTGATATCTTTTTCCAAGGACTAGTACTCCCGACACTATGTCCAAAGCACATGACATGAAGTCTTGCCGTCCTTATAAGGAATATTATGCCTTGACTTCTTCCAAGAGAGACCTTTGTGTTCTCCTGGCAATCCAGTATTCTTCAGTATTCTTTCCAACATCATAATTGAAATTCTTCATCAGGTCTCCCTTAGCCATTGTCCAACCTTCATATGTATATGGGTGATTGAAAAATACCATGGTTCAGATCACTGTCACTTTATTTCTCAAATTAATATCCTTGCTCTCCAACAATTGAAAGAGATCTTGTGCAGCAGATTTTCTCAATGAAATCTGCTACCTGATTTCTTCACCTTGGCGTTGTTGTTGCTGTTGCTGCTGTTGTTAGGAGCACGTAAGTAATTGCTGGTCCAGCGCCTTTCTTATAATGATGCTCTGTCCCGGGTTATGGCTATACGATTCTCTTTTCCCAACATGTCCTTGATTTACAGCTATTATCTCAGTATGTATAACATGTTACATCCTATCCAGAGTCCACCTGGCTTGAAAACATTGATACAACTTCTCTAATGGAAATGACTAAATATCTTGCATAAAATAAAGCTACCTATCATAGCTTTACATGAAATAGCTCCATTTTATATCAGAATAAACCTGAACAGTGTCCTAGATATAGTAGTTTCTGATACTACAGAATATAGGTGTCAGTGTTAAATTAATTTTAAATAACTTCTGTTTCATTTATCTATTTGTATGTTTGTTTGTAGTACTATTTAATAATGGAGGTTCATCCCGGCGGCCTCAATTCATCACTTTGGGAAACTTTTTGTAATACTGATGTGACCTCTTCAGACCAATTCAGTCAGCTTTTAGGGTTTTCTTTTAGGTGTTGATATTCCAGCTTTTAGAAACGTGCAGCTGCAGTTGAGTACTACTATAATGGAGCAGTATGAAAACTATATTTTTAATTTATACAATTTTATAAATTGTCTTTCAATTGGTTTTATAATAGACATGTTCATTTTCCCCTACCATGTGAGGGATTTAAGAAGCCCTGGTAGCATATTTGTTATAAACTGGACTGATAACCTGCTCCACAGGATTAAAATGGGATTTTATACTCTCAGAAAGAGTTACAGTCTCATAAACCAACAAGGGCGGTTCTGCCCTACTCTGTAGGGTCATTGTGGATTGGATTGACTCGATGGAAATGAGTGAGAGAGGATGGAAACTATGAGGAATGTGGTATTTCAGTGTTAGAACTGTGGCCTTCCATTCATAAAGCCTGGTTTTGATTCATAGCCAATGCTCCTTTATGTAACCCACTGCCATTGGTCAGTGGGGCCTTGCATGCTGTTACAATGTTGAAAAGGTTTCAGGGGAGCTTTCAGATGAAGACAAACTAGGAAGAAAGGCCAATGATCTGTAACTGAAAAAGAACCAAGGAAAACTCTATGGGCCACAGCAGTGAGCACAATCTGGAACCAGTCATGGGGATGATCTGAGACAGGGAATGACACTGAAAACCAATGCATCAATAAGGTGGTACTCCATCGTGCCTGCAGTCATGATGAATGAAAACTGCAAAATTCTCCATGAAGTTTAAAATGTGTTTGAAAGAGTAACACAGAAAAGCCATCTCCATACTGATCTTCAGTTTCCTAAGTGGAAAGGGACCAGTTAAGACAGACCAGTAGGCAGTCTTTCAGTTAGAAAGTCTAGTAGAACCAGTTTGTTCTACAATATTGTTTTTCTAAGATTTTCAAAACAGTATATACATCTACTTTTTCAGTCAAGAAATTAAAATATAAAAGGGTAGCATGCATGAAATTTAGCTATGGAAAAAATGAAATAGGCCTATGACATCCACATAACTCATTTGTGCAATCCTGCATGCTTTCTTAAATCACTTGTGCTCAGTCTTGTTATTGTTATGGCTGTAGCTGCTTACTTTAGTAAGGGCATTTTCCATTGCAAATAACTGGATTCCCTACAAGTTTAAGGAGAAATGATTGATTATGTAACTAATCATAAAGATAAGAATGGCAGTAGCATGAAGCCCAAATATGCGTAAAGACAGTTAATGAAGATTATTTTTCTCGTGTATCAGCTCTACTTCCTTTGGGGGTCAAATTCACTGCTATAATGGGCCAATTTTATCCACATGTTAAGGAAATTGATCTCAGTTGCTGTAAGGAATCACTCAGGAAATAGACCATCTCCAATTCTCATTTCAATAGGTAAGTCCTAAGGAATAGGAATGCTTGCCAAGTATCAATAACCACCTTGGGATCTTTTTCTATAACCAAGAAAATGGGACACTTGACTTTTTTAAGGCTGTGTACTTAAATGGACATGGAATGAATTGATATTTCTCAAAATGTGGATTTTTTAATAAAAATGCAAATTTTTCAGTATTATACCATCTGGACAGAATTAGAATCTCTGGAGAAAGAAGCTGCTCATAAATCTTTATTTTAATTAGCACTACCAAGTACTTTTTAAGCAAACTAGACATTAAGTACTACAACTTCATATAAACTATAGACTTATGAATGGATTTGGGGGTCACAGATAATTCTAATCCTACTCTAAGAACAATTAGCACTTAGGACATAGCCCAACTAGATGTTCACCCTTGTGAAGAAATCCCTGAAGATATGGACTTTATAGCAAGTTTTAGCAAAGAAAGTGGATCAGCAAGTATAGTATTGGGGGGGGGGGTCCTTAAATGCTTTTCTTCAAACAAGCAGCCTTCTAAGTGAAGCATCAACTAAGTCCACATGGAAGAAGCATATAAGCTGTGTGATCCAAATCCAGAGAAGGAAACAGTATATCAGAGATAAAGTGTGAACACCTGATTTGCAGAAAGCTGTGGATGACAGGGGAAGCCCCAAATCCATTTGCAGGACCCACGTGGATTAAACCTGTGGTTAATCCCCATGATACAGTCAAGGGGTATGAACAGCCTTCTTATCAGATCCAGGACATTGTAAAGTAGATAATGGCAGATGTAGCTAGGTTAAAATGTAATACTTCATCATTTGATCTCCCTTTTGAAACATTTAAAATTTGTTATCGTTTTTACTATTTTCTGCTTTCTTTTTGTGCTTCTCCGTTTTACTTACTGCTTTTGTTGGGTGTTTTGCTTCTTTCTTCTTCTTTTTGTTTGCTTGTTTGATTGATGTTTTTCTGTATATGAAATCCAGGATAGATAAACTTTTAGAGACAGCAATTGGATTAATGGGTCCTTGGGCGTATAGCAGAGGAGGTTGCGAGGAAAGGGGGCACAATAGGCACAAGAAAAATGTTCAAAAATTGATTGTCATGATGATTCTACATCTC
Organism: Nesogale talazaci; assembly: GCA_004026705.1. Taxonomy (NCBI): domain Eukaryota; kingdom Metazoa; phylum Chordata; class Mammalia; order Afrosoricida; family Tenrecidae; genus Nesogale; species Nesogale talazaci. The sequence goes on along the minus strand of PVJH01000548.1, from coordinate 21,103 downwards.
TTCCTAATATTATTGAACTGCTGATTGGTATGATGTGTAAGTTAAATGCCAATAACATGGCTAAAAAAAGAGAATAGAACAATGAACTAGGAAATTAAATCACAAAATATTGCTACAAAAATCAGAAAAACCTTTATTAAACAAAAACATGAAGAGATAAAGCTATTGTCGCTTGACTTATTCTCCATCTAAGTCCATACACTTTTTGCAAGTTGTGTATCTGTGACTCCACTCTCTGGATGAAATGGCAGTTTGGGCATGTTAAAGCAATTCAACACATGTTCCTTTTAAATGTTTTTTAAACTTTGAGAGAAACCATAAGAACCCAAAGGAACAAATCAAGACTCTAGGGTAGGTGACGTAAAGTTTCCTAGCAAAATCCCCAGAGGACAGCCTGTGCCAGCCTCGAAGAATGAACAGGTGCATTTTCACACAGTGGGGAGGGGGGTTGCTCCAGGAAGGGCACAACTTTCCTGGCCTTTTCTTCATCAGTGCAGTTTTAATTTTTTTAAAACTTCTTGCTAATTAGCCCCTTTGGTTGCCCTGTGTCCTTCAAGAAAATCCATTAAGATTGCTTCATTGGAACGGCCCTGTGATCTCCCAGCCTCTGCACCAAAAGAAAAAAAAAATGGTCACGATAACCTTCTGAGACGAACTCTCTTCTTTGAATTTAACTGGCCATGCAAATTCCCTCAAAGGTCACTGTTTTCACTGGACCACCCATATTTGCACCAGAACATAGGGTTATAATGAGTTCTCGAGCCAAGGGTGGCATTTCTGTGTCCATTTGTATTGTGGGGAAATTGGCATCTTGCAAGTCAGCAGGTCCCTTGGAGAGTGGAAAGCTTTCCTGGACAGCACTGTGACCCACAGTCATCCAACTCACAGAAAAGTATGAGGCGTCTCAGTTTCTCCCCTCCCCTGACTGACATCCCCCCAACTGCTTATGCTTCTACTCATATATTGGGCGATAAGTGTCTTTCCTTGTATTCCCGTAGTACGGAGAATACTTACCTCAGAGGACTCATACTTGTCCTTCTGAGATTGGCTTACCTCGCTCAACATAGTTCCTTCGAACGCTTCCCACGAAATGACGTTTCATGTGATTGCCTGTGCTTTTCAGTGCTGCATAGCATTCCATTCTGTGCATGTGTCAGAGTTTACTAATCCATCCATCTTAAAGGCTTGAAGTTAAACAAGCAGCCATCCAACAGTGAAGCAACAAGCCCACATCGAAGAAGCACACCAACTGGTGCAATCATGAGATGTCATCAGGACCAGGCAATGGGCATCAGAAGATTCACAACAAACAAACAAAAACTACCTTGATGAGAATGGAAAGAGGTTGGAGCAGAGACCCAAAGCCCATCTATGGTCAAAGGAACGTCCCACTACAGAGAGATCACAGGGAGAGGATGAGTCAATCAGGGTGCAGTACAGTACTAATGGTTCATGCAGTATACCTCTGATTCCTTGAAGCCTCCTTACCCCCCACTACTATGACCCCAGTGCCACTTCCCAATCTAGACTAGATGGAAACATATACACATGCAAGAGATGAAGCTCACAATGTATGGAACCCAGGAACAGGCATGGGGCTAGAGATAACAAAAAGTAAGATGGAAGGGGGCACGTCACCACACAGCCACATCCAGGGGGAAGAACAATAGACACCAGAGGGGAAGGGAGACAGCAGTCAGAGTGAGATCTGAAAATAATTAACAAAAAAAAGAAAAGAAAAATCTGCAGTCTATCAAGGGGTCATGAGGGTTGGGATGGGGGAGGAGGGAAGGTAAAAAAGAGAAGCTGATCCCAAGGGCTCTATGGAAAGTAAGTGTCTAGAAAAAAATGATAGACTGTATGTACTAATATATCAGATACACTTGATGTATGGATTGTAAAAAGAGGTGTAAGAGTGCCCAATAAAATGATTTTAAAAAAAAAAGAAAAAGAAACGTGGGAGGAGTCACAGGAAAAGCCATGTAGAAGCTTGAATTCCTCAGGATGACTATTTTTCATGGAGAATTTGGGATGGAAGGAACAGTGAGCCATTTTTCTTACTAAAGAATATGCTTTTACATTAAAATTCACTGCCAGTGAGTCATAAAAAAAGTGTTAATTACATACAAGGACTAGAAAGAATGGTTTTGACTATGGATAAATATCTGAATTTGGCAACTCTTCCCTATCGATTATTTTCCACAGTCCAGGCTAAAGGTACTACAGAAATCTCATCAATCATGTGCTGATGTTTTCAAAGCAAACACGCAATATTAATTGATCAATTATTATCCCCAGCATTCTTATATATAATTCCTGTTAATTAACAATAGTGAATTATGGGTTTTCTGACAATATTTTTCTTTCAGTTAAGTTGGAATAAGTTGTTTTGCCAGAAATGAAGTCCAAAACTAGATTGTTAAAATAAATTACATCTAATTGTCTAAATAGGAGTAATTTATTTATCCTAAAACTCACTCTGGATATTTGGAAGGTATCATTTGAAAAATGGAAATCAAATATGTCTGAAGGAAATGGTCTATTTGTCAGAAGATTTCCGCTCACACACCAAAATGTGCTGCTCCTACATAATAAAAGATATTTACATATGTTTGGCAAGAGTTGTGGCTGCACTAATGTGTGTGTGTTTTCTCTATTCCCTGCCCCTCCTCCCTGCCTTTTCCAAAAGGTAAACAGATTTTTTAAATTTCCATCCTTTAGTGTGGTGGCCACAGCCAGGAGGTCTGCCCACAGAAAACCCCTTAGGAGACGTAAATGGGAAACTCAGACAAGGAAGGAGAGACCTGTGCTAGCAAAACAAGAATTTAAATGCCTGGAACCCAGATTTCTGTTCTGGAAGACATGACTTCCTAAAGCAGCCAGAATGTTGCCTTTTATGGCAATTAAATAAAAACTATTTCTGGGGACAAATGTGGCCAAGGATCTAAAAGCCTTGGCAAACCCATTCTCTGTGCACCTCCAGTTTGACAGATGTTTCCTTTTGAAGGCCAGCCAGGGAGGCTGAATTCTCAGGGTACTTCTGTGAGATGTGAGGGAGACAGCAAAGAACTGCACTTGGCTTCAAAAACGAATAGGATTTAAGACATAGTTCTGACCCATCCTCAAACTCCAATTAGGCTTCTTGGTTTTATCTGGATGTTCGGTGGCATTTTTAAGTTCTGATGCAAAACTACTTGAAAGTAATCTTTGATGAAAGCATATATTCATCAGAGAGTGCTTAGATGTAGTCAGTAATGCTTCTTCTAGTCATAACCCCTTTTGTGACACACTGCAAATTATAGCATCTATGCCTGAGGTCATAATCACATTAGATGGGGATTTCTCGATTACATCCATTAGACAAAATTCAGGTGGTATATATTCTGAGTCTCCACCTTGATGAAGGGTGTCACTCAAGTATTCACACTTGATTTTCCTAAAGACACATCCATCAAAGCCATTCCTCTGTGCAAAGAGAGCGAATTCCTCAGACCATCCAGGAATAAGAACCGTTAGTGGAACACACCAGCAATCCCTGACCAAAGGGCCAGAAGCCAAAATTAGAGGCACCAGAAGCCACAGCACAAAGACCATGGGACAGAGTCAAGGAGCCAGGCCAAGAGAGAGCAATGCCGAGACTATGTGGCTGGGGCACAGCAGCAGGTGGGCTTCCTGGCTCATGGAGACAAGAGATCATGGAACCATGTGGCTGGGAGATGGAGGACCAGAGAGAGAGAGAGAGAGAGAGAGAGAGAGAGAGACTTGGCTGCTGGCTGAAGAAAGGCATCATCATGGGCAAAAGGCTACATGTTTAATGCTTACTGACCCTGGTTTGTGATAACCTATAATGCCCCTAATAAACCATCACAACTGTGAATATTGTCTGTGAGCTCCATGTGGCCTTTGCAGCAGATAATCAAAACCAGCAGAAAAGCAAACTATTGTTGAAGGACTGGTGCTGTCAGAATAAGAAAAATAAGATGGAGGATGGAGCCAGGAATGACCTCTCTGCCGGAGCCAGTGAGCAGCTAAACTCTATTTCCCTTTTTGCAATCACAGGAGTTCAGATGTCATCCCCAGGCCATTTTCTCAATTGTGTTCGTTGTTCTGATGTACCTTTGAAGGAGCGCAAGTACGGTATAAACTAGTGGTGAAACCTGAAGTTTAGAGACAGCTTAGAAGAAAAGAGAGTTCTAGAAGATCTACATATTGCTCCCTGGCAAAACTATAGGATGGTGGCCAACTTACAGAGAAGTTCTGCTCCAAACAGAGTAGCAAGGACTAGAACACTTGAATCTCTAGAGTCCAGGGATGCTGGAGCCACAGAGCTATGAATGGTAAAGTGACAGGTTAGAAATTAGAGACCCTGCATATGGGAGAGGAGAACTCTCAATAAGTATAGATGCTCCCTGTCACACCCACTTCTTGCAAGGGGAAAAGTCTAGACATACAGGCAAATGTATTAAGTTTTGCACTGTAAAAACATAAAGAATTGTCCTCACCACAAGTGTGAAACTAAAGATCAGTTTGTTAAAGGCTGTTAAAAAATCTATGCACTGTCCCCGCCTTCTGAAGCGTGACCTACAGGACCCTCCATCTGCTGCCAAGGCGCCTGTTGCAGACAAAATAGGCTCTTGGAGTTTTCCAGGAACTGTTGGCTTGGACCTGGGTGCTTCCAGAGAGACTGCTAAAGCCCTGCAAGATACCGGCCTGGAAGTTAGAGACATCTCTGAGCTGACAGGGTTTCTGGAAATGTTAGGGAGTCATGTGAAAACCCTGAATGCCACAGTCCACGCCGGAATCGTGGCCGGTAATGTCTCAGAAGACCATGATGACATGGCCTGACTTGATTTCAGTCTCCTAAGAGTTGCTGTCTGTAATCTCTATCTGTTGGTGAAAGCGGCTTCTTCAGGCGTGACTGAGAAGGCAGGTGTGACGCAAATTGGCATTGATGGTGTCACCTTACTGAGAGCAGCAGTCAAAAACCAGGCTGTGTGACCATCTTGTATGACCCCAGGACTGCGCGGCGACATCTGAGGGCAATGCAGAGCTCTAAGGGAAAAACACCTCCTTGGGGACCAGAGGGCAGCTCGTCTTGAAGGGTTCCCTCGACCTGCACAGGATGCTGAAGCCATTGCAGATGACGTCAGGAGGCAGCTCAGTAAAGGAGTAGCTCAGGTGCCCGCGGTGTGAGATGAGCCCTCATCAAACACCCCCTCGGTCATCCGCACTGCAGCCCAGGCTTGCCCTTGCAGCTGTCCGTGGAGCCCCTGGACGTGTGAAGGTGGGTGAGGCTCTGACTGACTGGTCGCTGGGGAAGGGACTCAAAACAGCTCTAGGCCTCCCTGCCGTGGCCTCTTTCAAACTTCTCAGCCCAACAGGTGCTGCCGCTGGATTTCCACCCTGTGAAGATGGGCCAAAGGGTGCATGCATGGTCCCCGATCTCGACCTCACCCTGACGCCCACTGCCACAGTATACGCCAGTGCAGAGGGGGCTGATGGATGCTTCATCTGGTGATTTTATGGTACTCTCTGATGGTTGTGATGTCCCCAGTGCCAAAATCACCTCCAGAGAGGTATCCTGATGGCATTGCTGCTACAGGATATGAAGAAGCAGCCTTGAAAATTCTTTCTAAAAAGAAAAATGGGAACTACGTGTGCTTCAGATGGACCCTTGTACAAACCAGATGAAAATGAAGTTTGAACTCTCTTTGGACTGCATTTAAGGAAATAACAGCATCATCGACGGGCCATTATTTAGCAATGTTGTTACCAAGAAGAAAGAATTGCCCTAGTCTGCTCCCAGGACCTCATCGTCGCCGCAAGTCCACCCAGTCTAATTCTATGCACTACTCCAAGAGTGGTCAGATTATCCACATGGGAGCAGTCTCGAATTCACTGCGTGCACCTTGCAAGAAATAAGGTCAACTATTGGTGGTTTAGACACCCCCACGAGTGCTTTCGATAAAGTTTATAGCCGGAGTGAAGAGGGCAGACATCTCTAATGCCATCGATCAACACATTTCCAGAACCATCGGCGAGGATGAAGATCTGAGAAAGTGGGAGGTGCTGTTTGAGGAAGTCCTCAAACCATTGACTAAGGCCGAGAAGAGCAGTGGGTAGGTGAACTTAATGACGTTTCTCTCCCTTCTGATGCCTTCTTTCCTGTCAGGGACCATGTAGACAGAACCAAAAGGAGTGGTGTGGTGTACATTGCTGCTCCTTCCCGTCCTGCTGCCGACCAAGTTGTGATTGACGTCTGCAATGAACAGGGGGTCATACCAATCTCCATCTCCTTCATCACTGATTCAGCTCATACTGGTTTTTTGTACTTTGTTTATGTGGCTGGGAACAATCATCATAGAATTTTTTGGGTGTTGTGTTCCACCAACCCCCCCTCAAAATAAAAATAAAATACTAAATCTTAAAAGAAAGAAACCTATGCACTGTGGCAAATAATGTTTAACTGTGCAACTCAAACCAAACATTGCTACTGTGAGTTTATTCTGAACCCTAACTACCCGATAAGACAAAGTACAACTGGTCCATCACGTTGTTGAGAGTAGATTCTTACCCAAGTGGACTATCTGATCTTTCTCCCATGGAATGACTGTTGAGTTTAAACCATAAGCCCTTGGTCAGCAGCCCAATACTGAACACCCTGTGTCACCAGGGCTCTTTAACTAAGTGATTTGGTCCAATGAAACCAAAGAGAGTGGTTTCATTATTCATTACCAGCCACTTAAAGGTTTTCCTCCTCCTAGAAAATAGAGTTAATAATTATAGCTTGCTTTGAAGAGTGAACACTAAGCCAGAGTTGCATAGTGGTTGTGCATTGGGTTCTGTTCTACAGGGTAGGCAGTTCAAAACCACCAACTGTTAACTGCAGGTGAAAGGGGTGTGGGGGGGAGGGGCTCTTTACTCCTGTAGAGAGTTACTGTCTCAGAAACTCACAAGGGCAGTTCTCCCTTGGATTATCAGGTTTCTATGAGTCAGCATTAATTTGATGGCAAAAGGAGTGGTGTGGTGTACATGAGCTTGGCTTTCAAGATTAGTGGACTATCTTGTTTCAAAACTGAAAGGTCTTGAACCAGGATTTACCAATCTGGTGATGATCATGTTTAGCTAGGTAAATATCTTATTTAGTAGGTCTGTATCCACCAATGAGAAATATTGTTCAGTTTCTAACAGTCAACAATGCATATAAGCATTTTAAGAACACTGAGTAACTGGAGAACTCATTTATTGGATAAAAGATGTGTAGTCCGAGTTTTAAATTTTCCACTAAATCTGCATCGCAATCCAGTAATGGAGGTCTTCATGATTTGACAGGTTTAAGTTAATTTAAGGCGAATTTTTAGTGAAATGCATCTGGCTAACCTTACTTTCAAGCTTACTATGTACCATTTGTTTCTCAGTCTGTCATATTGTGGTGATTTTGGATGCTATTATGATGCTAGAAGCTATGGTACTGATAATAAAGATGCCATCAGGGTCACCTAAAGTGAACAGGCTGCTACCCATCTTTTAGATTAAGACAAAGACTTCAAATAAGAAACAAGGTGATCACTTTGGAGAAATTAGCTACCAAAGCCTTATGAATAGTAGCAGAACATCATCAACTACTGAACGCCTCAAGAATAGCATCAGAATATGGCCATAGTGACACAAGATGAAACCTTCTAGTTGGAAAGCACTCACAAGAGGACCGAGGAAGTGCTGCCTTCTCAAAATAAAGTCAGTCATAATGATGTGGGTACAGCAAAGATTTCAGGACCTCTACTTGCTGGTGGGGCACCCCTCTAAATAAGAATGCACAGCTTCAAACATCTGTTAATAACTGGAACTTAGACTGCATGGAGTATGAATCAAGGGAAATGAGATGCCATCAAAAATAAAATGGAGCCTGTAAAGCTGGATACCCTAGAAAATAGTGAGCTGAAAAGGACCCCAATTGGCTTTTTGTTCACCACATCCTTGTTCATGGTAGCTTTATTTGTAATAGTCAAAAACCTGGAAATATCCTAATTATCCCTCATTAGGTGTATGGCTATGCCAACCATGATAAACCCATGCTATGGAAGCTGCTCAGTAATAAAAAGGAACAAAGTACTGATACATGTAGCAACTTGAGTGGATCTCAAAGAATTATGCTAAGTGGAAATCCAGCCTCAACAGGCTCGATTCTATGTAATTCCATTTATATTAGTCTAAAAATGACAAACTGAATGCTAGAGAAGTGATTAGCGTTGATTGGACTTAGGGATGTTAGTCAGAGTGGTGGGGGGGAGTACTTGGTGTAACTGCAAAAAGGTCACACGAGGAAGAGCTCTGTGGTTGTAGAATAGAATCATTGTGTCAGTAGAGTGGTCGCCAGGGGAGTCTACACACGATAAACTCGGCAGTTGGAAGCCACCAGCTGCTTTGTAAGAGAAATGCGAGACTTTCTCTTCCTATAAAGAGTTGTCGTCTCAGAGACCCACAGAGGCAGTGAGTGCTGCCTTATTCTAAGGGATGCTGTGAGTTGAATCACGTGTCTTCAAAACTATTTCAACATTTGGAAGTAAAAGTAATTGTTGAAGATTTTTGGACTTAATGCAAAATAAATTTCTAAAGGATGGCCTGGGAAGAAAATAAGCACATATTTTTAATAAATCTGGGTGACTGGGCAGAAATAACTTTCCTTTATAATTTTGATTTTGGGGGTTTGGGGTGGAGAAAGGAGTTATTTTCTAAAACTGGGTTTTAAAAATGTTGAGTCTAAAATCTCCCGGTTGAGAAATGTTGTCATATTGTAAGAGCATAAAAAGATAACACTGCCTATGTAAATACATTAACAAATTAACACTAACACCTATAACATACCTAGATTTAGCTTCGAGTTATCTTTCTTTTTTGTTTTTTTGTTTTGGGGGCATCACTGCCCTCTGGTGGTGGGAGTAGGAGGCCCAGTCTTTTGCTCCTATGGAGCCCCTGCTGGAATTGAACCTCCATCCCAGTGGGCCACAGTCCTGTGCACAATCACTACGCCACCGGGACTCAGCCCTCAATTTATCTTTCTTCAAAGAATAATTCCATAATGAGTGGTGGTTAAATCTTAGTATACAAATATACTTAGTTCTAAGCACACATTTTCAAGGTGTACCCAGTTTTCACTTGTCACATAGTTAGGTTGTCACATTATGTGACTATCAGCATTAATGTGAAAATGGAGGATAACCACATCAAATCACAAAAGGAAAAATAACTACATCATCATGTAAGCGCCAAACCAATGAGAATTATTGCCCAATCAAATTGAAAATCTCAACTATCAATCCATCATTTTTGTCACTTTAAATGTAGACTTTCACCATGGACAAATATACATCATTAATGCATGGAATATTAGAACATACATTTTTACTTTTGTCCTAACTGCAAATGATGAATAAGATAGTTGATGAGAAAAGAGGAGGTTTACTAAATTAAGCTTTCATACATTGTTTATAAAATAAGTGCAGTAACAAAATGAAAAAGAATAGAAGAGACTAAATTAAAGCATAATAGTTCAAAATGTTTAAGCAATTTTATGCTTACTTCAGACATTTCAATAATGGGAAAAATATGCAAGTACACACATCTAGTCAATAGTTTAATAATTCTCAACACTAATAGACATGCAAAAAGTTATTTCATTTCCTGTAACTATTAAAAATAATATTATAGTTTTCAGAAAAAGTTGTGTTCTCTTCTCTGTTGCTCTTTATGGGTATAAACAGTGGGAACCCAAAATCCCTTTGCTGAGTCTAAACATGGACTAATCCTCCAGGAAATACTCTCTGGCCATAAATCAGGGTTGTGAATAGACTTTTATCCTGCAGAGTGCAGTGTATTTTGTTTTTCTGTATTTTGTTTTCTTTGTTTTGCTGTATATTAAGTCCAAGATGAGAAGAGCTATAGAGATAATGACTTCATTGATGGTTCCTTTGGAGGAGTTGGGGAACTGATTACAACGGGTACAGGAGGAAAGTAAATATTCTAAAGCTGATTGTAAGATTATTGCACAACTCTTATTAATATGATTGCACTATTGTATGATCTGTAGAATACATGTCAATAAAACTATTGAAAGTAAAAAATGAAAAAGAATGTGTTCTATGACTTCTAACCTGGACACTTATTTAGAATTACTTTTGCAGAAGTCAGGCTATGTTCCTTCTTAACTGTTCCACACTTATTCTCCCAAGCATTTACCCTGGAGTCCTCTGCTGAACAATGAATAGATAGCAAGTAATTCAAATGAGCCATTAAGTCACAATTAGTATCCAGACATAGGGGAAGCTTTTGTTCCCTTGTCCCTTTCAGAAAACAAGAAGAGACTTTTACGTTACCTTCTTCCTCTGGAGGACTGTAGCCAAGAAAGCCTTCTCCCTCTTCGCTGTTGGCCATTTTGAAGCAGACAGTCGTAGAGTGTACTGTGGTGATAGTGATAGACTCAAGAGGAGTAGTTTGTATTCATGGTCAAAAATTGACATTTCAAAATCTACCTTGAAGTACAATGCTGAAATAACATGATGTCTGTACCCACCCAAGAAAATCCAATTAATATAACTATTATTCAAAGGTATGTTCTAACCACCAAACTGATGATAAAAGCTTGAAGATTTCTCGGGTGTCTTCATTCTGAAATTGATCAAATATGTAATCAAGAGGCATTAATCATTAGACTCAGTCCTTTCAAAGTGCACAACATCCTCCATTGCCACACCAGAATGATTCAATGTAGAAAGTCCACTAGGTGAACTAGTGCTTATTGTAATGGATTTATGAAACTCGCCAGTAGGAGAGGTTTGGATACTTGCTTTGAGAGTACCCAGACCACTATAGTGGCCCAGGACTATCATATATTTTCTATTTTAATGTCCTCTCCAAAGTGTCATGTTATATATTAGTCTAATAGGCCTGATTCTACCTTTATGAATTCTACCTTAAATTTTGCCTTAAGATCAGCTCACAACGTTTGTGTAAATAGTGTCCAATCACATAATAGTTTAATCTGTACAAGTTAACAATTCATGTATTGTGGTCTGAAGCCAATTGGTACTTAGTATAATTTCCTTTTCTCAATAGTCTCTTAGAATTTATTGTTTTTAGCTAACTTAATCACACTATCTACAGAATTACCTTATGCTCAAGGAAGTTGATTTTTTCTCTACCATAAAATGATAATTATGTCTCTAAAGTAAACTAATGAGATATATATATATATGCCATAGATATATGAGTATATTGGGGGCTCAAATTCTATTCCCAGACTAAGAGCAATTAGTTCACATGCTATGATTATGCTCAATACTTATCTTTATAAAGAGATAATGATGACTAGACAAAGAAACAAGATGGTGTCCAGCTATCAGAAAAAACAGCATCTGTGGTCTCAAAAACTTCTCTTCAAACAAGCAGCCATCTAAATAAGGCATCAACTAAGTCCACATGGAAGAAACACATCAACCTGTGTGATCCAAAAAGTGTAAGTAATAAAATCCAAGACTGAAGGAGGAAATGGTATCAGATCTTAAGTTGTGAGCACCAGATTTGCTATGAATGCCAATGGAAGCTCAAAATCCATTTGCAGTGTCCCTACATGGGTTAAATCTCTGGTAAATCTCCTCTGACTATAGTCTAGGGATGTGAATAGCCTTGCTATCACACAGAGACAGATACAATCATGTTAAAATGCAGCACCTTATAATTTGATCTCCCTTTTGACTCATTTTAAAGTTATTTCAGATTTTAATATTGTCTGCTATCTTTTTTATTGATATTTTTCTATGTTTTGTCTAGTTATTATTGTTGCTGGGAGTTTTGTTTATTTGCCTCCTGATTATGTTTTATATCATTTTTCTGTATATAAAATGCAGGCTAAGTATATTTATAGAAGCAGTAAAAAGATAGGATCATGGCCAGGGAAGACAGAGAGATAGCATCAGAAGAAAATATTCTAAAATTGATTATGGTGATGACTGAATAATTAAATTATATGATATGCAAAATACATGCCCATAAAATTATTTTTAATAAAATGTATTGATAATCATCAGCAATTGGATTGTAAAAATAAAGATTCTGGCAGTGCCTTGGGTTACACATTGAACTGGTAACCAAAGGCCAGTGGTTTGAATCCACAAGTCACTGTTTAGGAAAAAGATGAAACTGTTTCCTCCTAGAAAGATGTGAAGTCTGGTTCTATTTGACTTTATGTGGTCTCCAGGAGACCGAATTGAGCCCATGACAATAGTTGGAGTTGAAATGTGAAAGTAAGAAACAAAGAAGAAGGAACAATATGTTGGAAAATATGCCCTTGGTAATAGAAAATAAACTAGAGATTACATGATGGAATTCTGTAAGATCCATGACTTCTTTATCCCAAATACTTTTTCAAACAATTATACATGTAGACTTCTCCAGATGGAATACATAGACATCAAGTTGACTACCTCTGTCAGAAAAAAACACTGGGGAAGCTCAATATTAATAGCCAAAATAGGCTTAGGAGCTGGCTGTGGAATAAGCTATCAAATGCTGATATGTATGCTCAAGTAGAAGTTGAAGAAAATTAAAACAAGTTCATATGAGTCAAAAATGAAAATAAAATATTAAGAGTCAAATGTGGCCTATAGTACATACCATTCGAATTTTGAAAACCTCTCAAAACATATTTGACTTATTGAACACTAATGGCAGCTATAGGACAAGCTATAGGATGACATCAAGAATGTCATACATAAAGAAAAAGGTGGTTAAAAAGATAGGAAATGGGTGGTGCGCTCACCGTGAATGTCAGGAGATACTTTGAAACTAGATCTTGATCATAGAGTAATGTAAATGAATGGGTGATATGGAAATATATGCCTTTGATATTTCAAGTACCAGAAGGATTACACGGAATGAAGAGTTTTTCATAGAGCTTCCAGACTAAGGTACTAATCAAATAAATTCATGGTGATCTACTTCTAAAATCTAGTCAATGAAAATCCTATGGATCACAATAAAAGATTGCAAGATTCACTAGCTTTGAACATGTCATCAGATGAGGTCAAGTACTAAAGAAAGACATCATCTTTATTGAAGTAAAGTGCCAATGAGGGTGCATATGACTCTCAGTGAGATGGGCTCAATAATTTGAACAACATACTTCACAATGATGGCAATTGTAAGGATGACATAAAATCCAGAATTGTTTCATCCTGAAGTACATCGAGTCATTATTTGTTAGAGTCAATTAAATACTAACTAAGAGCAACCACATAAATTCCTCAGGAAATCAAGAAATGGGAAATATATTCCATCAGATTTGGAGTTTTCAACCAAGTTTTAAACTCCGTTTCGGCACTCTTACTTTGTAACCTCTTTGTATAAATCAAAATTTTACATATTAATAAGTCACACTACAATGATTAGAAAATGGTTAGATAATAAATACCTGATCTTTGGCATAAAGAATGTTTAGCAGATTTAGACAGGAACTATCATGGCATTACCATTTCTATGCAAGGAGAAGTCTTCTTCAGCTCAGATTCAAACAAAAAACTACTTCCCCAGCACACAACCAGTGCAGTAACTCCTCACACAGCAACATGCAGGTAGCACACAAAGGCAAGAGAGAGTGCTCAGACAGAAGCCAGAAGCTGCTGTGAGCATTACCTTCGGAGAGAGAAGTTGTTCCCAGGAAATATGCTGTACAAACAGAAAGCATTCTGCACAAAGCATTGGCTAGAACTCGTCTTCTTTAAAGCAGTGGATAGAACTCATCTTCGTAATCTTTCCGTATTTTGTGAACTGAGAGTAATTACATGTTTTTTTAAAAAACTTCTGTTTGAGTTCATTGCAGTACAGATTCAAGGAGATAGCTTTTCTTGCACAGACAAAAATGGGATAAAGACATGTATCTGAATAACACAGACCTCTCCCCCCCCAAAAAAAAAAACTATATGAGACATAAGAATGACTTCATTTGCTTAAAAATTTTCACCAGTAACTTATTGAAAATGTTTGAATATTAATTTCAGCTTTGTTCTTATTATAGTTTTTTGGTTTAGTGTTGTTCATGTCAATTAACGGTGTCCTCATTTGACAGAACTGCTTTGTAGGTTTTCCTAGTACAACCACCAGATGGCTCAGAGTGTCAACCTTAACAACTGATTGCTTCACTGTGGTGCCACCTGGGCTCCTTAACCTGTGTACACCTCATTATTAACTCTACAAAATGTTTTCTGCAGTTCTAATTTGAAAATATAGGTTTAGTCATTCTCAATTGATTTCTTCTTGGAGCATTACCAGTTAAGCATCTTCCAGTCACTGGTATAGATATTATGGAATTGCACAAAGTCACAGTCTTTTGACCAAGAGAGGCCAATAAGAGGCAAGAGCAGGAAATTAATCATACCGATCAGGTCATCCGAGTCAGAAAGGGAGAACAGTAACACATACCATGATCTATAAGGAGCTTTAAAAAGTTTGTGGAGAGCTGAGCCCCGGTGGCTCAAGTGGTTGAGTGCGGGACTGCGGCCCTCAGGCTTGGTGGTTCAAATCCATCGACGGCTCTCAGGAACAGCACTGGGTAGTGCCCACGACCACCAGAGGCAGTGATGCCCACACACAAAAACAAAGTTTGTGGAAAACTTAAATGGAAAGACAAAAGAATTTTCCCATTAACTCTTCGAAGTCCCTTACATGTACGACACTCTCCTTTTCGCACTGGATACTAGACTTACAGCACTGAAATGAAGCCTAATCGCCACATGTGCTGGTCATTTCCAGACATAGTCAAGTTGTTTGTAGACTCTCTTGAGCCCATAGTCACCTTGAACTACTTTCCAATAACTGGTCTCTCCTTTGTGCAAATTGTTAAGGATGCTAGAGTGAATTAAAGAGAATATAGAACATGGAGAAAAGGAAAAAATAAAGGAAGTATAGAAAAATATCACCATGTTTTGTGAATGAAGAACTTTTATCCCAATCTGCTATGGTGTGGTGTGACAGTAACTGTATTACTTTGGGCCACACACAAGATCTCCTAAGATTCATCTATAAATGTTCTCTTTAGTTTTTAGCTTACTTTAGTTATTTCACAGATGCTTTCATTCACTGTAACCGAGAAACAGTAGACTTTGGAGGAACGTTGCTGCTTTCAAACTAGAGTAAGACAGAAAGGAAAGTTAGGGCAGGCATACCCTGATCTCTTTCTTATCATTGCCAGAGCTCAGTATCCAGCCAGAGGCAAATTGGCCTTGAAAGTACATAGAGACTAGTTGTCCAAACAGCAGAGCACTATAAAGAGAGGTGGAAAGACTGACACCAAGGACTGAAATAGAAATCATATAATTAGAACATAATGATGGCAACATACGTTCAAATATTCTTGACACACTTGATGTATGGATAGTTATAAAAGCTATAAGAACCTGCAATAAACTAAAAATTAAAACGGGATGGGGAAGCATAGATCATCTAGTACATGATTCTATACTAGCTTTCTTCCTACTTGTCTGGGAACTCCTCAGTCCATGTCCAATCACTTCTCAATCGACACCCCATCTTTGAGAGACCTCATTCATTTCTATGGCTTTCATTAGCCACCAATTGTTCACAACTTTTTAATTCCAGGTAAACCACCCTCCTGAACTTGAGTCCTAATGTTCAAATACCTACCTTGCATTTTGAACCAAACAGCTCAAACTCAAAATGTCCAAAATTGGCCATTTTGTTTTCTAAATGGAATTTTATTGTAGCATTTCTTGAATCCAGGAATGACCACACTAACCACACAATTGTGCTATTCCACAATACTCTCATTCATGGCCCATATACAGGACATTGTTAGCCCAATGGAAATGTCTTTAAACTCTCTAATCCACCTACTACTCAATATTCCTATAGCGACCAAGGTTTATTTACCTTATCTAGCTGGGAAGAAAACACTGAATCACAGTACTAAAAAGAACTAGTTGAGAAAATGGTGCGTCATCAACTCTAATCTCTTATCTGTAACTGTGTACCTGCTCCAGTCTATGCTGCAGTGAAAGGTAGGACTGGAGTCATCATAGTGGGGGGTAAGGAAGCTGCAAGAAACCAGAGGAATATTGTGTTTTTCATCAGTGATATACTATGCCTTGGTTGACTCATCCCTTCCTTGTGACCTTTCAAACAGAGTAAAGTGGAGTAAGGCTAAATGAGTCAGGCTAAACTTTAATACCTTACCATTTGTTCTCCTTTCTGACCCATCTAAATTTTGTTTTACTTTTTATTATTTTTCTGCTTCATTTGGCATTTAGGTCTCTGTTTTTTGAGGTTGTGTGTTTTTCTTTATATGAAATACATCATAGGTAAATCTATAGAGACAGTAATTGGATTAGCGATGTGTTGGGGTTTTGACACAGGAGGTTAGGAGGATGTGGAGACTAAATCATAATGAGCACAAGAATGAAGAAAAGATTCTAAAACAGTTCATCTTTATAATATGCTTAAGCCGTTGAAATTATATGTCAACTGTAAAGAAAGAGAAAATCCAAATCCTCACAACCAGAACAATAGGTCATATTTGTGATCAATGGAGAAAAGATTATAATTGTCTAGGATTTCATCTTGCTTGACTTCACAACAACGCTTACTGAAGCAGCAAGCACAAGCCAAACAGCATACTGCAATGAAAATCTGCTGCTCAAGGCCTCTTTAAAGTGCTCAAGAACAAGACTGTCACTTGGATGGCTCAGGGATGCTTGGTCCAAGCCATGGTGTTCTTTATGGTTCATCTTATACACATGTGAAAGCTAGACAATGAATAAGGAAGACCTGAGAAGAACTGACACATTTGAATGATGGTGTTGGCAAAGAATATTTAAAATACCGAGGACTTACAGAATAAAAAACAACTCTGTCTTAGAGGACGTGCAGCCAAAATGCTCCTTAGAAATGAGGGTGGTGAATCCGAGGCTCACGTACTTTGGGTAACATCAGGCGAGACGAGCGCTTGACATGCACATTACGCTTGGTAAAGTAGAGGGTAAGCAAAAAAGAAGTCCTTCCAGGACATGGTTTGACACAAGGGCTGGAACAGTGACTAAAAGATAGCAACAATGGTTAGGATGGAGCAAGCCTGGACAAATGTCTCAATCTGTTGTCCATCGAGTTGCTACGCGCTAAGCACCCTTGATGGCACCTCACAGCACACTCAGAGCTGGAAGCACTGTGATTCCAGCTGGGAGGTCTTGGGTGGAGGCTAAGAGTACAAGACTGACATGAAAAAGCGTGTAGAAAACCACGTAATTTATAATGATTTCAAGATTTGTGCAAATTAGAAAATCTCTTCAAGTAATCCCTTGGGTGGGCTCTGCCTCAGGGCATGCTGGGAACTCAGCAACTCAGGCCAGAAGAAAAGGCCCGAGAGGATCTCACTTCTCCTAGCGTACACATGAGGGAAGGCCTGCTGTGAGAAGAAAAAGCAAGAAAATCGTCCAGGCTGCTGAGGTTAATGCTCAGGGGCTCAGAGCTAACAGGGAGGTTAACACAGTGCTCAGTTCCTGTTACACAAAGCTTTGCTGCAGGGTTGCCATGCCGGGCAATAAGCTGTCAAGACTTTCCAATCAGATAGTAGAGAGTAGAAGGAAATAAGAAACTGGTTGAACTGGCTGTCTTCAGATGACGACGGCGTGCTCTCATTTCAGGGAAACCATTTATTTGCATCTTAATGTTCCCCACTCAGGACCATTTTTCCACTTCCAAAATGTTTGGGAGCTGTCATGCAAACCCAGACTATAATTCAAAATAAGCACCCAAACTATTTTTAGAAAGGAACTACAGTATTTCATCTTTTAACCTCAAGTGACTAGGGATAAAATTCAGGAATTGTTTCCTATGTTCACAAATGATCACACTAGCCAGGCAGCCCCACCATCCCAGAATCCTGTTCTATGATTGCACAATCTCCTCTGTACCTGTATCATAGCATATTCCCAGAAGTGAGCAAGAAAGCTTGTGGCTGACTATTATGGTTTATCAAGTTGAAATGTGAGCATGAGACATTATTAAAGATATATGAAATTGTGATTTTTAAAAAATGCCTTAACTGACCATTGATATCTCCCAACATTAAAGAACTCAAGCTATGGGCTGATGGACAAAAAATACCTCAGACTCCAAGGTAAGTTGAGCTTTGTTTGTTATTTGCTTGTTTGTTTAACTTTTAGAACTTTTCTCCATTTGTAACATCTGTAGTGTTCCTCCCTGGATGCCGCCATTTTCAGAGACTTGTAGAGTCAGATTGGGCTCATACATCATGCATACCAAGAGTAGAAGGAAGGACGAATAGGCCCAAGAAAGGTCTTCCCTCTGAGGCACAATAATGCTAAAGTTCAGACCTGACTGTGCGGCGTTCCAAACTTGCCTCTGTTTCCAATGGCAACTGTGAAATACAACCGACGGAGTGTTTCACATTTAGATTGCTCTTGCCAGTAGGTTGCATAATTAAAGTGAATGTGCTTAATCTCTTTTAGAGCTAAACATGAAAAGACTCATTTGGTGGGGAGGGAAAAGAAACAGGCAGTGGAAAGTATTTGAAACTGAAGTGTTTGTGGATTTCTAACAACAATGAAGCATAATGTTCTTTCCTGCTTTGGTTTCAGAGGTTGCCCACTGAAATTGCATCTAATGGTAAGGTTTACAGAAAAAAAATTGTCGTGGTTACTTCTTACCATCAGAGCCAGAATGAAAAAGATTGCTTCATACTATCTTTCATTCTAGAGCTAGGAAAAGAAAACAAAGCAATCGTGTTCAACAAACTTTTTTTGAGGACACAGGATATCAAGGTATCAGGTTGAGCCAAGGACAGGTCAAATCAGCAAGAGGACATCATGCTTCCATAAACTTACAACTTATTGGAGGGCATTAGCTGGTTAAAAATCATCTTCTAACATTCCTATGTTGTGTAGTTTAAGATGACCAAACAACCACCTACATACAAGAGAAGAGTGAAATTATGTGGTGTTGATTGAATCAGAGAAAACTTCTTGGGGGAGAATATCAATTGAGCAGCGCTTCAAGTGCACTGAGGCAAGTAGCCCAATGTCCCATATAGTTCCTATTCTCTGTCTAAACTTCCTCTAAAGCAATGGTTCTTTTCTTAAATAGCCAGCAAGCTTTGTGGTTATTTAAGCGTTTAGCTTGATTGTTAGTTTGCTATTTTCAATTCGCCCTAAACATCAGAATTTGTTCCACCTGAAAAAACTCTAAACTACTCCAAAGCTGGCAGTTAGAGTCTCCTCTTTGAAGATGAGGTGTTTTGTTCAGTTGTTTGTTTGTTTTTAACTTCACAATCGCATAGATATGCTTCGACCCCAGAGAAGAATTAAATCAGGTTCAAAAATGCTATTTTACAAATGTCATGTGCCACGTTTGCATCTATGCCCTCTGTCCCTATATTTCAAACAGTTCTAGAAGCCTGGTTTGTTGTTGTCTTTGTTGCCATTGTTCTTGTTGCCGTTAGTTGCCCCCCAGATGGTTCCGCTGCAGTACTATGCACAACAGAGAGAAATACGAGGGGTCTTGCGCCCTCTTCCCGATTGTCCTTGTGCTTGAACCCATCGTTGAAGCCGCTGGGCGGATCTATCTTTCTGAGCGTCCTCCTCTTTCTTGTTGCTCCTCTACTTGCTCACACATAACGTCCTTTTCCAGGGACAGGTCTCTCCTGATAGCACGATGGAAGTATATGAGACAAAGTCTCACCATTCTTGCTTCTAAGGCGCATTCTGGCTGTACTTCTTCCAGGATAGATTTGTGTGTTCCTTGGGACTTGCAATGTTTTTCAGCAGGATCAAACTTCAAGTGCATCAATTCTTCTTCGGTCTTCCTTTTTCAATGTCTAACTTTCACCTGCCACATGACATAATTGAAGATACCTCCGGGAAAATTGGCACATTAGTCCTCCAAATAACATCCTTGTTTTTCAACACGCTAACGGGGTCCTGTGCAGCAGGTGGATCCAAAGCAGGGCAATGTTTGATCTTTTGACTGCTGTGACCATTAGCACTGATTATGGATCAGAGGAAAATGAAATCCTTGAAAACGTCAATCTTTTCTTCAGTATCCTGATGACACATATTAATCCTGTTCTGAGGATTTTTGTTTTCTTTACACAGAGTTGTAATCCAAGTGCAGTCTAAACTCCCTCATCTTCATCTGCAAGTGCTTCAAGTCCTCCTCACTTTCAGCAAGCCACGTCATGTCACCTGCGTCTTGGAAGTCATTAATAAGTTTTCCTGCTACACCCTTCTTCATTTTAGCCAAGTTCTCCGGTCATGTGCTCAGCATATAGGTTGACTATGGTGAGTGAATACAACCCTTGTGCACTTGTTTCCTGATTTCAATCCATTCAGTGTTCACTTATTCTTCGCCCCAGTTGCCTCTTGATCCACGTCCAGGTTCTGCATGAACATAATTCAAGTGTCCTTGAATTCTTTTCAGAAGTCGTTATGGCTTTCCATAATTCGTTATGGCTCACATGCAGAAATACCTTTCTATAGTCAACAAAACACAAATAAACATCTTTGGGGTATTGTCGCCTTTCAAATCCATCTCACATCAGCAATAATGCCCTTTGCTCCACATCCTCTTCAGAATCTAGCCTGGAATTCTGGCAGCACCCTAACAATATACTGCTGCAACTGCTGTTGGATGGTCATCGGCAAAGTTTTAGCAACATGTGATCTGTTAGATCACCTCATTGAAATAGACACAAATATGGCTCTCTCCTGCCTATTAGCCAGGTAGCTGTCTTCCAAATTTCTTGGAATAGACAAATAAGTGCTTCCTGTACGTCAACAGCCTGCTAAAACATTTCAATTGGTATTCCTGGAACCTTGTTTGGGCTGATTTCTTTAGTTCAACTTGAACTTCTTCCTTCGATACCATTGATTCTGTAGCTTATGCTATGTCTTGAAATGATTAACTTGTCAACTAGAACTTTTTGCTACAATGACACTGTATATCCCTTCCATCTTCTTTTGATACTTCTTTCATCTTTCACTATTTTGCCCAGAGAATCTTTCAATATTGCAACTCAAAACTT
>PVJH01000547.1:0-294633 GCA_004026705.1 Nesogale talazaci | reverse complement strand
CCCTTGTTTAATGAATCATTTTATTGGGGGCCCATACAACTCCCATCACAATCCATACCAACATTAATTATATGCAGTCCACATTTACACACCCATTGCCATCATCACTCTCAAAACATCCTCCCTCCCTCCAGGCCCCCAGTATCAGCTCCCTATGTTACCCTTTCTCTCCCCCTTCCCCTTGAACCCTTAGTAATTTACAAATTGTTATTTTTTTCATACTGTACACTGTACAATGTGACCCAACACACACTTCCCTGTTGTCTGTGTCCCAGAGTAGATGCTACGTCTAGATCCCTGAAGTTGGTTCTCCCTTTCTATTCCTCCATCCCTCCACCCTCCTGGTATTACCACTCCTATTACTAGTCTTGGTGGATCAGCTATCCTAAGTTTCCCATGTTTCCAACTTCACTGTACATCTCCTGTTCTAGCTGGATTTATGTGGTAGAATTGGGGTCATGCTAGTGGGTGGGAGGCAGAATGGGAACTAGAGGAAGGCTGCATATTTCATTGCTACTACCCTGTATCTTAACTGACTCATCTCCTCCTTGTAACCCCTCTGCAAAAGGATGTCACCTCACCTATTGATGGGCTTTGGGTCCCCAATCTGTTCTCCCCCTCATTAATAATAATACAATTTTAGCTTATTGATGCCTGACACTGGATCCCTTCACCACCTCATGATCATACAGGTTGGTGTGCTTCTTCCGTGTGGGCGTCTGAGCTGAATGGCCACTTGTTTACTCAAGCCTTTAAGACCCCAGACGCTATATCTTTTGGTAGCCGGGCACCATCAGCTTTCTTCACCACATTAGCTTATGCACACATTTGTCTTCAGCAATCATATCAGAAAAGTGAGCACGCAATATTATGCTTTTTAGTTCTTGAAGCCTGATATCTAATCCTTTTGACACCTCGTGATCCCACAAGCTGGTGTGCTTCTTCCATGTGGGCTTTGTTACTTCTGAATTAGATGGCTGCTTGTTTACTTTCAAGCCTTTAAGACCCCAGACGCTCCATCTTTTGATAGCCGGGCACCATCAGCTTTCTTCACCACCTTTGTAAATGCACACATTTGTCTTCAGTGATCGTGTGGGGAAGGTGAGCATCTTAGAATGCCAATTTATTAGAACAAAGTGTTCTTGAACCAAGGAGGTACTTGAGTAGAGGTCCAATGCCCATCTGTTGTCCTACTACTAATCCTATAAGTATGAATGTTAATCTCTTTCCCAATGATCACTTAAAAATATATACCCCTATGTACATACCTGTATTTAAACCTCAATAAATGGCCATTATCCCCAGTTCCTTTCTCTATTTCCATTTCCTTTCCTCTTGTCCCACTATCATGCTCACTCTCCATTTGGGTTTCAGTATTTTCTCTCTGTTACATTACTCTTAATCAATCCCTGTCAGCCTTCTCTCACCTACCTTGTCACTGAATTTGTATTAATTGTTATTCCCTTTTTCCTGAACTAATCAACATCACCACCTTTCCTCCTCCTCTCCCTCTTTCATGTACCCTACCCTGGAACCATCAGTCCTGTCATTTTTGCCTCCAAAGTCTTTGTCCAGTATATCTTGTCTAGATGTA
This sequence comes from Nesogale talazaci, assembly GCA_004026705.1. Taxonomy (NCBI): domain Eukaryota; kingdom Metazoa; phylum Chordata; class Mammalia; order Afrosoricida; family Tenrecidae; genus Nesogale; species Nesogale talazaci. The sequence continues at coordinate 293,039 of PVJH01000547.1, read as the reverse complement.
CAATATGTACAAAAAGATCTCCTAAAATGAAGCAACTGAAGCAAAAACAATGATAACAACAGCAAGAAACCCCCTCAATGTACTATACATATATGTAAAAGAATAATAAAAATAATAGCAATATAAAAACCTGTATAAAGTTCAAGGTCTGTAGTTGACCTCCTAGAGTGACCCCTGGTTGAGTCAAATGGGGTGCCAATACCCTGGCCTCAAAGTATATCCTTGGCACTCCATCTGTGACTCTATGCGCTGTTGCACACTCTTAGTGCTTTGCATTGGTGTGGTTGTGTCCGACAGGGTATAATCTTGACCCAGCTTCTTCATCCTGGCCCTGATAGGCCTTGGGTCAGTGAGGGTAGCCATATTTCATAGTGGGGGCAGCCGTGTAGTCCTCTTTGTGCATTAGCTGTTCTGAGTGGGAATATCGTCCTGAAGGCTCGGTGGGGCAGGATGCACGTCATTCTCTCTTCCTCCTCTTTCATTTGTTCTCATGTGCTCTGGTCAGGCATATCTCACTCTCCAAGCTTCAGTTTCAGTGCTGACCTCCAAGGCAAATTCCTCTGGTAGAGAGGTGGCTGTCCCTATAGTTGGGGTTGGGGTTGTGTTCTCAGGTCCCTCCATTGGTTCTCCACTCCATGCTGTCGTGCTGTATTCACATCCTTGGTCTCTGGGTTTAAGTTGGGTCCCTCTTTCCCTGTGGAGATATAAACAATATGCTCCCCTTTGATGGTTTAGTGCCCCCTTCCCTTTCTACACATTGTCATCTGCTCCCCCTTGCCCCTCCCCCCTAGATGGCTACCATATGTAGCCCTAGATTTGATCTGGCCCCTGCCATATTACCTGGGCCTTCTCCCAGGCTTTTCTCTATACAGTAGCTTTTTCCCAATGCCCCTTTCCAATTTTAAAATTATTATTATGCTTACCTCAGCGGATTCCTATTGTACATGTCCTTTTGTGCTTGGCTAACTTCACTTAGCATAATTTCCTCCAGTTCTTCCCATGCGGTGATGTGTGTCATGCATTCATCACAACTTTTCAGCGATGCATAGTACTCCATTGCATGTATGTACCACAGCTTTTTAATCCATTCATCAGTGATGGGAATATAGACTGCTTCCAATTCCTTGCAATTGTGAACTGTGCTGCGATGAACATTGGAGCACAGATGTCTGGTCGTGGATTGTTGCTTGTCTCTTCTGAGTACATGCCCAGCAGGGTAATTGCTGGGTTGTATGGTAGCTCAATTTCCATCTGTTTTAGGTATCTCCAAATTGATCTCCATAGTGGCTGCACATACCTGCAAGTCCACCAGCAGTGGATAAGTGATGTGGATAAGTGATCCTATTTCCCCACAGCCTCTCCAGCATTTGTCACTTTCTGACTTTTTGATTTGGGCTATCCTTGAGGGTATCAGGTGGTATCTCATTGTTGTTTTAATTTGTATTTCTCTTATTGCTAATGATTGGGAGCATTTTCTTATATATATATTGGCCTCTCTGATTTCTGTCTCTGTGAAGCTTCTGTTTAATTCCTTTGCCCACCTCCTCAGTGGGCAGTTACTTTTGCTCTTTTTGGAAGCTATCAGGGTATTGTAGATTTTAGTAATAAGGCCTTTATCTGATTTGTCATTGCTAAAGATGTTTTCCCAGTCTGTCTGCTCTCTTATTACTCTCTTGGTGAATTCTTTCAATGTGCACAGGTGGCTTATCTTCAGTATATCCCAACTGTCTATTTGAGCCTCCTCTGTGTTTGTGTCTTTCCCTATTTCTGTTAGCCTATGTAGTCCCTGTGCCAGTGTTCTCAAGTTGTTCCCAATTCCCTCATTGATGGCCCTAATAGTTTGGGGTTTTACTTCAAGGTCTGTAATCCACCTTGAATTTATTCTAGTGCATGGAGTGAGGTAGGGTATTGCTTCATTTTTCTACAGGTAGATATCCATTTTTTCCAGCACCACTTGTTGAAAAGGGCATCTGTTTCCCATTTGATACTTTTTGGGCCCTTATCAGAGATCAGTTGCCTTTATGATTGTGTTTTTATTTCTGGATTTTCAGTTCTTTTCCATTGGTCTGAGTATCTGTCATTATGCCAATACCATGCTGTTTGGCCACTGTGGCTATATAGTATGTGCAAAAGTCAGGTAAGGCAAGCTCTCCCATGATGTCCTTCTTCTTGAGGAGTTTTCTACTAATTCTGGGCTTCTTCTCTTTCCATATGAAGTTGGTAATAATTTTTTCCATTTCTTTGAAGAAGGAGGATGGTACTTGTATCAGTATTGCATTAAACTTATATAGTGCCTTGTGTAGGACTGTCATCTTTACTACATTGAGTCTTCTAATCCATGAGCATGGGATATTTTTCCATATCTTGAAGTCATTCTTGGTTCCTTGTAATATGTTCTATAATTTTCCTCATATATATCTTTTGTTTTTTTGTCAGGTATATCCCTAGATATTTCAATTTGTCTTTGACTATTGTGAAGGGTACCTCTTTTTTTTTTTATCTCCTCTTCTGTGGTCTTATCTGATGTGTACGGCAGACCAATAGACTTCTGATTGTTGATCTTGCATCCTTCCTGTCTGCCATACTCCTCTATTGTTTCCACTAATCCCTTTGTGGAGCTTTTGTGGTTTTCCATATCTATAATCATGTCATCTGCAAATAATGATTTCACCTCTTCCTTCCCCAGTTGTATACCTCCTATGTCTTTTCTTTGCCGTATACTGTTAGCTAAACAATTGAACAATAGAGGGGACAATGGACAACCTTGTCTGGTCCCCTTTTTCAGTGGGATTGTGTTTCTCTTTTCTCCATTGACTATTACATTGGCTGTTGATTTTTTATATATTGCTTGTATTGTCTTGAGTAATTTTCCTTCCATTCCTATCTTCTTGAGTGTCTTAAACATGAATTGGTGCTGAATATTATCAAATGCTTTTTTGATGTCTATGGATATTATTCTTATATTTTTATTCTTATTATTCTTATATATTTTTCCTGTCAATATGGTGAGTGATACTAATGATCTTTCATATGTTGAACCACCCCTGCATTCCGGGTATGAACCCCACTTGGTCATGGTGAATTATTTGTTTTATATACTTTTGTATTCTATTGGCCAGTATTTTATTAAGGAATTTTGCATCGCTATTCATTAGGGATATTGGTCTGTAGTTCTCAGTTCTTGTGGGATCCTTGCCTGGTTTAGGTATCAGTGTTATACAGCTTCATAGAAGGAGCTTGGGAGTTTTCCATCTTTTTCTATGCTTTGGAAGAGCTTGTGTAGGGTTGGTGTCAGTTCTTCCTGAATGCTTGATAGAATTATCCTGTGTAGTCATCTGGTCCAGGTGATTTTTTTGTTGGTAGTCCCTCGATAACCTTGTCTATTTCTTCTATTGTTATGGATCTGTTAGGATTCTTGACGTCCATTGGGGCAATCTAAGAAGAGATTGCTTATCCAAGATTTGTCCATGTCTTCCAAGTTGTTGAGTTCATTGGAGTATAGATCTTTGTAGTACTCAGTGACTATTCTTTTGATTTCAGTTGTGATATCCCCACTTTCATCCCTTATTCTTGCTATTGAAATCTTTTCTCTCCTTTCTTTGGTTAAGTCTGTCAATGGTTTATCAATTTTGTTAATTCTTCAAAGAACCAACTTTTAGCAGCGTTAATTTTTCCATTGTTTTCTTATTTTCCCTCTCCTGAATCTCAGCCCTGATTTTTATTATTTTTCTTTTGCTATAGGTGGGATTATCCTGCTGACTCTGCTCTAGTTGTTGTAAATTCTGTGCCAACGTATCAGTTATGAGACACTCTTCCTTTTTCAGGTGTGCCTGTATTGCAATGAAACTTCCTCTTAAGACTGCCTTTGCTGTGTCCCATAAGTTATGGTATGTCATGCTTTCATTCTCATTGGTTTCTAGAAATATTTTAATTTCCTCTCTGATCTGGGCCAGTACACATTCCTTTTGCAACACAGAATTATTCATTCTCCAATTGTTTTCTTTAGTTCTCCTCACCTTCCTTTTGTTGATTTCCAACCTTATGCCAGAGTGGTCTGAGAGTGAGTTCTGTATGATATCAATATGCTTAAATTTATATAGATTCTCCTTATGTCCCAGTATGTGGTCTATCTTCGAATAACTTCCATGTGGGGCTGAGAAGAATGTGAAATGCTTTTTCTTTGGATGAAAGACCCTGTAGATATCTACCAAGTCAAACTGTCTAATTGTAGTATTTAGATCTCTCGCCTCCTTGTTGAGTTTCTTTCCCTGTGATCTGTCTTTCTTAAAAAGTGGTGTGTTGAAGTCACCCACTATAACTGTTGAGGCTGTAATTTCTTTTTACACCATGTGAAGTGTCTGGTTTACATATTCTGTGGATCTCTCATTTGGGGAATATATACTTAAAATGCTTATTGGATCATTGTCTACCCTTCCCTTAAGCATTATCTAGTGTTCTTGTTTGTCTCTTGTTATGGTTTGCACTTTGAGGTTAATTTTATCTGAGATTAGGATTGCTACCCTACCCTGCTTTTTTTGGAATTGCTGTTTGCTTGATTTATTTTTCTCTAGCCTTTAATTCTCAATACAGTTTTTTTCTGTGGTCTTAAGATGTGTCTCCTGTAGGCAGCAGATTGAGGGGGTATGTTTTCTAAGTCAGTCTATTAATTTCTGTCTCTTAAGGCCTGAGTTTAATCCACTAATATTTAGGGTTATTATATCTATCTGTGCACTCTGTGTTGTCATTTTATTACTCTTGGATTGGATGTTTTTCTATTTCCATGGGTTGTGTCCATGTCTGTTTGTGGTTCATTCTTGCCTTTCTTCCATCTCTGAGCAGAGTTATCCTAGGGGCTGTTATCCCTTTGATAGTCTCTGGGTAGATTTGTTCAGTGTGTATTAGGTGGTTGTTGTTCTTCTTCTCCCAGTGGGTAGGTGAGGATCTTTTGTAGAGCTGGGTTCCTTTTGGCATATTCTCTGAGATTTTCCTTGTCTGGAAAGACTTTTACTTCTCCATCAATTTTGATAGATAATTTGGCTGGATAGAGTATTCTTGGGTTTGCATCATGTTCCTGCATTTTCAGAATATGCTGCTCCACTCTCTCCTCTTCTTCATCGTTTCCATTGATAGGTTCAAGCATATTCTTATCTGTTTGCCTTATATGTGATTGCCTTTTTTTCCCTAGCTGCTCTCATAATTTTCTCTTTTTCCTCATAATTGGATAGTTTAGCAACTATGTGTTTTGGTGTTTTCTTCTTGGGGTTTAGTCTAGCTGGTGTTCTTTCAGCCTCCTGTATGGTTATATGGCTTTCATTCATTAAGCTAGGGAAGTTTTCCTCTAAGCATTTCCTCACTATTTTGGATGTTGGTTTTCTTGATGCCTCGTCCTCCGGCAGACTGATAATCCTAATGTTGTTTCTTTTCATAGTATCAGCCAGGCTTCTAATATTTTCTTCTGCTTCTCTCATGGACTTATTAGATTTTTTTCTCCCACTTATTAATTTCTACTTGTAAGTATTCTAGGTCATTTGTCCTGTTTTCTGCCTCCTCCATTCTCTGGCCAAAATCTGAGAGCTTACTATTAGTTTTTGTTAGCTCACTCTTTAGTTCTTGGATTTCCCTTTGGTGCGTAGCCTTTATCTCCTGTATCAATTCTTTCTTCTTTAATGCGTCACTTAAGAGCTGCATACATGTTAGTAACATCTTGAAGATTTCTTTCTGTGGTTGATCGATCTCCGCATTTTCTATGACTGCTGTTAGGTACAATTGGTCTTGCATCCATCGGATTTAGTTTTTCTTTTCTTGATACTGTGGAAACGGCTAGCTGTTTTTTGCTTGATTTATTTGAATTAGGTGGCATTTTCCTTGGTGCTTTGTGACCCTGGGGTCTCTCTTTAGGAGACTGGTCTTATATTATAGCTTTCTGCAGGAACTGTTTGCAGCTAGGCCTTGCAGATCTGATGGAGTGTGTTGGCTGAGCAGGGGAGTGGGTTTAGGGGGTGGGATGGGAGTTGAGAGATCTGTTCCTGCCTAGGGGCGCTTGCCACAGATAAGTGGGAAAAAATCCTCTAGCACTTTGGGGTGGGGAGGACTGGCTGGCTGTTTACCCAGGGGACAATGTAAAGCAGACCTCTCTGCTGCAGGTCCTGGGGTGGGTGCCCTGAACCAGCAGTGTCTGTGAGGAGTGCAGCGTTCCTTTTGCTCCTGTTAGAAAGTGTGGCCCAGGTGGGCAGGCTGGGGGATTAGGGGATGGCTAGATCTTATCCTGGGCAGTGGTGGCGTCCTTAAGGTGCACCTGGGTGGGGGCATCTTGGGTGGGGGAGGGGCTGGTCCACCTTTGTTCTGGGGACACAGGAGTCCCTGGGGTTGGGGAGCGAGAGGTGTGGGTCTGCGTGGAGTGTCCCCTGGGCACCCTGGGCACCTTGGGGTGGGGAGGACTGGTCAGCGATTGCGCACGGGTGCTGATTAACTGGGGGTCCCTGATCTCAGGGTCGCAGAGCGGGTGCCCTGGATTTCACCGGCACAAAGAACCCACAGCATCTGTGCTGGTGTCTGTGCCCGCGTCTGAGAGGAGCGCGGGTGTGCGGGTCATGCCTGCTCCTGGTTCAGAGGAGGGCTCTAAGCGTTCCTGGAGTCACAAAACCCAATTCGAGAGCCCCACCCTTCCCCCCTTCCCCTTGTCACCCCCACTCACTGATCTCCAAGAACTCTGGACATGAACTTCCTAACAGGGCGCCTATCTTCCCTCCTTCTCCAGGACTGTAACTTTTTAAGGAGGTCAGAAACCCATTCTTGCTCCCATGAGTCAGTCGTGTTTTTGAACTGCTTCTAACCTTATTGTCAGCCAACCAAAGCATAACCACGACACTGGATTCTTGGGGCAGAAACTAAAAGCACACTCAGAAGATACAAGTTCACTGCCCTCCCTCCATGCGAATTTGGAGTCTGTACCTGTTTCTCGGAGGAGAAGGCCCAGTCTTTCTCTTATGTTGCTGCTGGTATCTTCCGAGGGTGACCAGCTGGATTGCAGCCCAACAAGTCACCACGACATCACCAAGGACCCATTGGGGAAGAAAATAGACCCCGAATTCCATTTAGTTTATGGAAACATGTGTATTTGCATTTTACTCAGGGCAAAGACAATACAAAGACACACTCAAATCATCTGAACAAATATCCGCAGCAGTCCTGGTGTCTCAGGAATTTAAGTTATGCAGTTTTAAAACTAGGACACAGTGAACAAAGTCCATCTTCACATAATCCTGTCACAGAACAGCAGCATTACAGAAGTGGAAAAGAGCCTCTGATTGGGATGCACATATTGCAAGTTAGAAAAAGTTATATTGGTTCAGGGTCCTCCGACAAAGGCTATCAGGGTGTGACTCATAACTGCGCACCCTTCACCTTACTGCCATCCAGCTGATTCTGACTCATCATGTCCTCGAACGAAGGGTAGAACTGCCGTTAAAGGATTCTGAGCCTGCAACTTGTGGAGAGCCTCATCTTTCTCTCATGCAGTGGTTACTCACTGCTAACCTCCAGCTTCCCAGCTCAACAAGCCACCACTCTGCCACCAGGAAAAGCCTCCTCCTACCCTCTTTTCCATCAATAGTGCACCCAGGGCAGCCCCGAGGGGAAGGCAGCCTCTCTTTGGGAGGTCTAACAGAGGGTCATGATCCTCTTTCAGACACTTTACTTGAGGGCAAAGCTTTTCACATTATTGGTCAATCAGAAATAAGAAATCAATGGAAGCTGAATCTACATGGAGACTCAAAAATGGATTTAAGACTCACTGTACACCATAGCCTTTCGCAACCATAGTGCTCATAAGTTGAACTCTAATACAAAACAGAAGGTTAGTAAATTTAAGAAAATTTCCCAAAGCCCCTCTATTCAAAAGCAACAGAGTAGATTTAAACTCATTTCATTTTTGCATGTTTCTTTTACCCTTAGGTTCTGTTCCTATGTGCACTGTGGGAATAATTTCTTTTAGACCATTTAATAACAGACCATTCCCAAGGAGTTTAAAGGAGATAAAAGATATCTCAAATGTCCAATGCTATTCTGTCTCCCATGCCCCCCCCCCACTGTTTGAATATATTCCCTCATGCTTCTGGGTTCTTCAGTTCAGTGCAATGTCCCTTAAAATTCATGAAACTTTGAGGAAACATCTTGCATGATTGTCAGCGCTGGTCACTTCCAAATCTAAAGCTCAGGCAGAGGCAAACCAGATGCAAGGTCAAGAGCCAGGAGTCCAAAATGTCCCAAAGTCACAGCAGGAGTTCCAGCTTCCAGCAAAGAACAGTGAGGAAAGAGTGGTAGGATTTTGCCCTAGAGATAATGTGTGGGACTGTATAAAGCCATTGTTCCATTTCTGGATTGGTTTACCTTGGTTCTTGCTTTCCCGTGCGGGAAGATCCAAGCATGTTTCTCAATCCAAAACAATTTCATAAGGAAAAGAAAGGGAGGTTTCAGATATTAGTCTCAAAAAGTGCACACTGTCTCTGGAAAGCATGTAGATCATGTAGGTACTGTGCAAAAATGCATGACTGAAGATGGCCAGCCTGGCCACTTTAGACAAGCTTGGAAAAGCACATGGCAGGAGTACTAGAAATAGGAACACAAATTCTGAGCAAGAGAGAGGGTACGCGCCCCCCCCAACCCCCCCCCCACACACACACAGTGAGAGAGGGCTTGTCCTGAGAGCATGAGAGTGTGAGCCTTGAGAGGATTCAAGAGTGTGGACACGCTCTCTTTCCAACCTGCAAATGACTACTGCCCTATTGAACAAGAGGGGGTGGCTTGCCCTCAATCTGTTATGTATCCCCTCCTATTCTACTTAGGGGTGGAGACATGATCGAGGGTACTGGCTGACCCAATTAGTTGAGTTTAGGTGCACCTGTGTGATGTCATATTGCTGGTGCCTAATGTGGGTGTGCCAAGATTGACTTCCACTTGGGCGTAGGGGCCCTGGGTCTGCCCAGGCTCTAAATTGTCCCATAGGTGTCTAATTAGTATGTCTGTTTTCTTTCCAACATATTAATTTGGTATAAGCAGTGTAGGCATTTGGTGGAGACAACTCCCTTTATGCTGAATCTAGCTACTTTTCAGGACTATTATATGTCCAGGGAAAACAAAAGATGGTATTAAAGTCATGCCTTTTACTAAGGTAAAGAGCACGAGTATCTTTGATCTTCTAAGTAATTGTTTTCTTCAAAAGAGTCTTAGAGAACAGAAAATACATTGGCCATCTCAATTTGTGTTCTCCAAAATGCTAACACCAGTTTTTACTCAGATCATTAAAGTCTCCCCTAGAAAACAAGACCTTCAAAAAGGTACATGGACTTTGAACTAAATTTAGATATCCTTAACAAAAAGAACCTCTTATGAACATGATTTCCAAACTTAACCCTCTTTGGTGTAGAGAATGAAAAAGTTGCAAAAGAAGTCTTTTCTTAACCAATCAATTTTGAAATAACTTATGCAATGACTGAAAAGAAATTCAGAAGTTGTTCCCTAAATATTGTCTAGCTATTGTTCATCAGTTTCATTATAAATCAAGAAAGAAAAGTCTCAACAAACAAACTTTAGAAGGTCATAGAATATTTTATCACAAGACCCGCATGCATCTCTACCTGAATTATATTGTAGGACAAGTCAGACCCTGCTAATACTATTTACACTCAATCAATCAAATTACACTGATTATTTTGTTCCATAAGGTATTGTCTCTGATTAAAGTGAAGTAATAGATAATTTTACAGAAAATTCAAGAAATTGTCCTTACTTTTTAGAGTTAGTGCAGTCTATAAAGAAAGAGGGTGTAGATGTCCACCTCCCCCCATACACACACCCATACATACACAACATCTCAAGAGGGAATATGATAAGATGTGCTGAGATACAGGCACAATTTAAAGGGGAAAAACACTGTGGGCTATTTGAATTTGCTTAAGAACATAAATAGGAATATTTATGGTCTAATAAATATTATGAAGGAGGTAGAGTTTGAAATAAACCTTCAAATAAGAAAACAAAACCTCAATGAGTTGTTTTCCAATTGATTCTGGATCATGGCAACTACATGTGTGTGAGTAGAACTGGAATTCCTTGAGTTTCCAATAGCTAGGATGTTTGGCTGACAGATCAGTAGGCCTTTTTGCAATGTACCGCTGGGTACCTTTGAATTGTCAACAATTCAACCCAAAGTGCCCACTACGTGTATTCTCCAGGTTCTTTAAGGTATAAAAGAGTGGAAAAGTTTTATTAAATAGAAATTATTTGACACAAGAGTTTTGTGGATATCAAAAGGAAATTCAAGCTGTGGAAATACCTTATCCCCCTCCTGATCTACAACCATTGAGTCAATTCTTACTCACTATGATTTTTGTGACTTTCACTCTTTAAAGGAGCAGATAGTCTCACCTTTCTCCTGACCGTAGCTGGTGGATTTGAAAGGTCAGTCTTGCTGCTAGCAGTCTCACATGTACCTGGCAGTGTCAAGAGGCTCTGGGTATGTTCAACTGAGGAGCTCTGGTGGAGCCATCCGGTAAGCGGTGAGCAGGCAGTTCAAACATACTAGCCATTCCGTAGGAGAAAAATGAGGTTATCCCTAGTGGAAATCCTACTTTTGGCTTTAAGAAAGAAAAGATTTGATGGAAATTGCTAAAATACCTCTTTTTTTTGTGGCATCACGGCCCTGGTGGGAGTAGGAAGCCCAGTCTTGCTCCTGGAGAGCTACTGAGGGATTTGAACCATTAACCATGTGGGCTACAGTCCTGCACACAACCACTGTGCCACTAGGGCTCAGCCTAAAAATACCTTTTGAAGACCAAAGCAACAACAAAAAACTTCACTGCCACCAAGTTTATTCTAAATTATAGTGAGCTGATAAGACAGAATAAAACCGGCCCTTAGTGTTTCTGGGGCTGCAAATCTTTACAGAGGCATAAAGACTTATCCTTCTCCTTTGGAGAAGCTGGTGGCCTTGAGCTGCTCACTTTGTGCTTCACAGGCAGACTTTTAATCCTCTATGTCATCAGGATACTTTAGAAATACCTTATTCAAGATGTATTTGGAGAAATGAAATAAGGTGGCTATAGTGGAAACATTTTCATCTAACAATATTTTATTTTCTTACTTGGCCACTATGAATTTACTAATGTGTTTTCAACTAGTCCATACAACTTTTTAAAATATCTCTAGCATTGTTCTAAAAGATGACACAGTTTCCCTATCATCCCTTTCTACACATGTAGTTTTATCCTTTTGTATTTCATATGACATGGACCATGTGTACAGTCACCATTTTTGCTGTTGTAAAATATTTAACAGCAATGGATAAATCATTCATCTTCAAAAATTCTATCATTTGAACTTTCATTTAATTTCTAAAACCAAGGTCATATTTTCCATATACCAATCCTTCATTTTTGTTTCCAACTTTTGTACTATAACCAAAAATAATTATCAATAAATTTTATTGCATGTTTGATTAGCTTCAGACTGAAGAAGTTGGTCAAATCTTCTATTTCTATTCATTGAAATTACCTGATATGTAAATTTGGATGGTAGTCATATTAACTCAGCTTCCTTGTATATATATATATTATCTATCATTGACAGTACTGGATTTCAGGATCTCTCTCTCTCTCTATATATATATATATACACATATATACACATATACATACACACATATGCATATATCTAACTCTAGCTCTCTATATTTGTATCTGTATCTATATCTGTATCTATATATAAACCTATACCTATAATGATACTCATGCCTACTTCTGTCCATATAGTTTCTGTCTATATATAGCAGCCGATGCCATTCCTCTTCAAATTGTCATTATCAGCATAGTAGTCAATGATTACTTTTTTCAAAATGGTCAATACTAGTTCATTTCAGCTCACTGATGACTAGGATATCAATACTAAACATTCCAATTTCATTTTTGGAAAGTTACCGCTTTCCTAGATTCATACTACATTCCAGGTTCTGAACCTGGATAGATGTTTGCAACTATTTCTTCTTGTTTTGAGATAAGCCTCACTATCAAATAAAGGTCCCAGTGGTTTGTTTCTTTATTTAGTTTTTGGTCAACATAATTATAGCTGACTCATTTTTGAGGAATGAGAACTGTGAGCTTAGTGGGTTACATAGCTTGAACCCACCAGCCACTCCAAGGGATGAAGTTTTAAGCTTTCTACTCCCTTACAGATTGATGGTCCAGGAAGCCCACGGCAGAAATTCAGCCTTCTCCTAGAGCAGCTTGATGAGTCACCATTTACTGGAGGGCATTGAGTTTGGTTTACGTTTTGAGCTTCTTTGAGGTGTGAGCTCCAATCTACCCTTCTAGTCCTAATTTTAGATATGTAATGAAATGTACAAAGAGCATAAGTTTTCAAATAGGAAAAAAATGCTTGTCATTGCAAAGCAGAAGAAAATGTAGCAGAAAATTTAATTTTTAAGTACAAAAATTAAATACTAGGGACAAAATATTGGAAAATACAGGAATCGTCAAAAGGAGATGGAAGAAGAAAGTAGAGTTACAGGAGTTAAAAATAATTGGTCAACATGAAGTTATTTCAGGAAGTTGCATATGCTCAAGAACTGAAAACATAGGAGGAACATAAAATTAAACCTGCACTGTAAGGTGTGGCTAAAACACAAAGCTTCACGAATTGACAAAATGCTAATTGAGATGTTTCAACAAATGGATGCAATATAAGAAACCCGTAGGGTCTTTGTCCAAGAAATTGGGAAGATAGCTAACTGCCTAACACACTGGAATAGATCTATATTTTAGCCATTCCAAAGAAAGATGATCCAATCCAGTGAGGAAATATCATTAATAATATATGCAAATAAAATCATGCTATAGAGCATTCAAAATGACTACAGCATGCCTCAACAGAGACCTGGCAGAAATTAAAGTCAGATACATTAGAACACATGGAACTTGAAGTATCATTGTTAATGCCAGATGAATGCCTGAAAGTAGAGATTAACAGCAAATCGCTTAACTGTGTTTTATTGACTATGCAAAGACATTCAACTCTTTAGATCATAACAAGTTATTGATGGCAGTGTAAAGAATGGGAAGGCCAGACACCTATGTTTATGTTGTGGAATCTGAATATAGACCAAAAAGATATTGCATGGTTTAAGGTTTATGTCAAGGTTTTATCCTTTTACCATATTCACTCAATATTTGTATTGAACAAATAAATTCTTCTTCTTCGAAGAAGGAGGCATTAGGATTTGAGAAATTCTCAACAACCTTCACTATACACATGATAAAATTTTGTTTATTGACAGTCAAGAGAACTTGAGCACTGGCTGATAAATATCAAAGATTTCAGCAATCAATGTGGACGGAAACTCGATATAAGGAAGGCAGAAAGCCTCACAGCTGGACCAATAATCAGCATCAAGATAAAACTAAGAAAGATCAACATTGACAAAAATTTCAATTTACTTGAATCCATTTGTCAAAACTGTCATTCCATACTTGGAAACATTTTTCAAAATCATTTGGTCTTTTTGTTTGTTTGTTTTTGTTTTGTTTTGTTTTTTGGGCATCACTGCCCTTGGTGGTGGGAGTAGGAGGCCCAATCTCTGCTCTTGTGGAACCGCTGCTGGAATTGTCCCAGTGGACTGCAGTCCCACGCACAACCACTACGCCACCAGGGCTCAGCCCAAACTTATTTGTTTAGATGACTGACAACTCTCCTATCATGGTTTTTTTTCTTCACCTCTTTTATATCATTAACTCACTGTCCCTTCATGCTCTATTTCATTCAAAGAAACCACAAGAAATTCCATGGAGAGAATCAGGTGCAAGAGCCAAGAGAAACATGCTGTTTTGTTGTTGTTTACTTTTTTTTGCCAAAAACAGGCACACTGAGATGACTGTGTGAGCAAGGTGCTCTGTTTCTGTAGCAAAGTCTGTCCCCTGTCTATCACAAATTAGGCCTTATTTGCCACCACTGTTATGCAATCTTTTCTGAACCTCTAAATAGAAAGCTTGATTAACAGTCTGACATGGTACAATGAACTCCAAATGCACTGTTCCCATCACATTAACAAAAACTACAGCACATGAGCAAGGCTTTTTTTGTGTATCCCTTCATATATTAGAATTACTGTAAAGCAAGATAAATAGGTTTTAGTATTAACAAGTTCAGAGAATCAGTATCAATGTATCTATGAAAAGTTTTTGGGTGTGTCCCAATACTGAGTTATGAGAACCACTCCTCTTCTCTCTAGGCCAGTTTTGATGAGATTGCCCTTTCTGATCTTAATATGGTAATGAATAATAGCATGCAACCAGTGATTCACTTGAGGAAAGCCAAAATGCTGGAGAGCTGCTACAAGAGTGCAGTTAATTTTATTAATACATATTTTATTTATAAAAGCAGTCATTTCATGAAATTTGATCTACTGATGTCTTTAAGAAGTTACACTTTCAAATTTAATTCTAAGTTATTGAGTAATATTAGGTTACACTTAGCATTACATGTATGGGATGCATGGAATGTATAGAATAAATATCATTTCTCTATAAAGAGCAGAATGTTCACTAAAGCATGCATTTATGCATTGATTCATCAATTTAATAAAGTTATATATTTTTTACATTCTTGGGGCTATTTGAAAGGACAAAAGAATATGATTACTTTATTTGACTTGCTATAATTCCAGACAATGGAAAGACAAATGATTTAGATAAATGTTACTTTAAAATGTTTTTTGGCATATTTTACTAAATGATTTCATGTCCATATTTTAAAAATTAGATATATTTTAAAACATAATTAAAGAAATAAGCCCTTTTTTACCACTATAAGGAGAAAACCAGTTTTCACTTCTTTAAGTGTTATTTCACTTTTGAGATTTTAAATAATGTAAATATGGTCAGAATATGATTTCTAAATTTACACTGCATCTATTGACTTCTGATAAATATTGACTCAAAACATCCATCACTCCATCCTCCTGCTATCATTTGTCACCATTTTCATTTAAATCTATCTCTGCACTTTTAATTATTAAGAGTACACAGCATTTATTACTGAGCTTGGCAATGTATGATTACATTTTCTTATTGTAAGAACTTAAAGAAAGGAACTTTTATTTCTCTTTCACTTAATAAGTGCCCCATTTTGAAGAATGGTTTTTATCTAATGTCCATCTCCTTTTCCCATCTGTGAGTGCAACTGTCATTCTCTCTGCCAGTATCTTTCATCATCTCACTCTTCATTCCTCTTTACCTCCCTTTCTTTCTTCCTCTATTTTAGGGTGAGGGGTTGGTCTAAGTTTT
The DNA here is from genome assembly GCA_004026705.1 of Nesogale talazaci. Taxonomy (NCBI): domain Eukaryota; kingdom Metazoa; phylum Chordata; class Mammalia; order Afrosoricida; family Tenrecidae; genus Nesogale; species Nesogale talazaci. The sequence goes on along the minus strand of PVJH01000547.1, from coordinate 277,707 downwards.
ACTCAAAAATGATTATAAAATAGTCCTCTATAGAATCACATAAATGAAACTTTATTTGCAAAGTCGTCTGTGTACCAAAAAAAAAAAAAATCTTACCACTACTCAAAACTTCCCCACACCCAAATAAAGCTAGACTAATGTTGGTAAGTCTTCAAGGTTTTTAGGAGGGTGTTTGTTCCTTTTGTTCCTTTTAGATAACCATGTTTATACAGACTGTTAAAATCTGTTTTATGTAAAAGATGATTCATGGGATGCCTTAACATCTTGCTGGTGAAAAACCTAATAAACTGGTGAGCGATGCTGCCGCTCAGGACCTGCTGTGTAAATTGGGTGAACAAACTTGTCGTCTCGACTCCTGACCTTGCAGGGTTTGCCTTTATCCCCACCCATTCTTCGGTCAACCTTCTCAGTATCGGGGTGACTCTGGCTCAGTTAAAGCCAGGAAAAACAACTTTGTAGTCATCAGTGTTAACCCAGTTGTATATTGTCTACTTTACTGTAAACATTGGTGAACCATGGTCAATAAATAGTTTTATATTCCAAAAAAATAGTCCTCTATATAATTCTCTACACAAACAAGATTCACAAATAATCCTACCAAGTTTGTTTTCCTTTTTTCTGATTCCTTTTCCCTTGAAAACATCCCTCCAGAGACCTTCTCTCCTCCTACTTTCATTTCGTATATTTATTCTCTAAGACATCTTAAAAAGGATGCTATTCTTTCCCATTTGGTCACCTGGGAAATTCCTTAACTTTTTTTCAATGGTGTCGTTAGATTTCCTCTCCCCTCTAGATGGAACTCATGTTTCAGAAACATTTGACAAAACCTATACTAGCTATTAGTATTTCAAAAAACATGTCTATTCTTTCCTCACATTTGATTGGATCTTGAGTTGCATATGGCTTTACAGGTTGAAAGAATTTTATTCAGAAATTTACAAGTATTTTCTTGTTACTTTCCTACTTCCAGTCTTGTTCTTGTGAAGACCAGTGACATTTTGATCCTCATCTTTTTTACACAGCCTATTTTGCCTATATAAGCATTTATGTTCTCCAACTTATTCCTGTGTCAGAATTTTTATCAAAGCATATCTTAGTGTACATCTTTCTGTAAACTTTCCATTGAGATATACAATGACCCTTTCAATTTGAGACTTATATCATGAATCATTAGAAAAAGTCTTATGCAATCTCTTTAATGATTTCTTTACTAATTTTTACTCCTTGAAAAGTTATTTGGAAATAGTACTATCTATATTGACTGCATACTTTGAAAAAGTATTTTCTTTCATGATTTTATGAGTTTGACATTTTCAGTTTAATCTATTTTTTTCATCTTATTCAGGATTCAATTTTTGGTGCTCATCTATAAAATTTGTAATAGTTTCTTATTATTCAGATATTTACTTTTATTCTGTATTGTTTTACCAAGGTAATGTCTTTTTTCATATTCAATGTAATTGCATATTATTCTTTTTAAACTTTCTTGTTTTAACTACATATTTTGTTCTCATAATTTAACTTACTTTGTTCTTCATTATTAGTTCCAGTGATATACCCTCACTGTCAAGTTATATTTTTGGTTGTGACACTAAAAATCTAGTTTGAACTCGAGTACAGAAGTGTTTCTTGACAATCAATCAGCTTCACTGTTGGATCACTGGGTTGAAGTTAGCTATTTGGGGAGGGTGAACTCATTGAAATCTGAATTTGGTATTGTTTTTCTCTATGGATGCTTAGTTATTCAAGAAAATGATTTTTAATCTTCTGTCTAGTTATCATGACATGCACAATTTCATTTAACCTATCAAATTTGACTACCTTGGCCCTCTGAGCTCTATTACATTTTATTTTATTTATTTTTATTAAGTATCAAAGAATATTTATTTCTTGTTTAAACCATTTTATTGACTTTTTAAAAATAATGATCTCATACAATATTTATAGTTCTGTGACCAGTTTCCCTCAACATATTATCTTCCAGGTTAATCCATGTATTAAAGTGTTTGGCAGATTTATCATTATTTTTTAAATACTTTTACTGGGGGATCTTGAGTCTCTTATCACAATCCATATATCCATACAATGTGTCGAGCACATTTGCACATATGTTGCCATCATCATTTTCATAGCATATTTTTTACCACTTGAGCCCCCCACTATCAACTCCCCATTTCTTCCTCCTTCCTCCCCACCAGGGCTTCCTCACAAACCCTTGATGAGTTATAGATTATTATTCCCTTATCTTATATTGCCCTCCTCTGTTACATTTTTAAGTTGGGTCAATTCAGGATCAGGTTTCTCTACCCGAAGAGGTTAACACTTCTCACCTATGAGATTGGGGTAATAGGTTAACTGTACAGCCCTCATATATAGGTGTTTATCTTCCCCTCTTGTAGTATGCCCAACTATCTGCTTTTTTCCCCCCAACTATCTGCTTTTAACTCAAAGTCTCAACCTTACCTTTGACAATATCTGCATGATCCAGTGTCTGAGATTTCTTGGGGTTGACTGCATAGGGAGACCTATTTATTTGGAATTAGCATTTCCTATTTATAGTCACTTTAGTTTGTTTTTCTACTCTGGTGAGTCAAATGCCAAGTTTCTTCTTTCATATAATGTGGCGTAGAGGTTTAAAGTATTCTAGTTTAGTTACTATTTTAGTCTGTGTAGAAGACTGACTACCAAAGATATTTCAATTGACTACCAAAGATACTTCAATATCATAATCCCAACATCACTGAACATTGTTAAAAATTTTAGATAAGTGGTCTTGGATTGTGTTCATCTGGGTAGAGTAGAGAAACAAATTCATAGACATGCATATGGATAGAAGGGAAAGGTTTATATACAAGAGGAATGAAATATTGAAGAAGCATCCCAACCCAGTCCAGTTCAAAGTCATAGGTCTGATATTAGCCCACATGTCCAATAGCAATCTGTAAAGTCTCCTTCTGACTCATGAAGTCACTGGCCAGTGGGTGCAGATCTTGTGTATCTAGGAGAGATAGAGGAATCCTGACACTGGCAGGGGTTTCCCCATGGCTCCTCGTTTCCAGGGCTGAGTTCATCAGCAGTGCCTATTGGTGGTGGAAGCATCTCAGCTCTGGCAGGGGGCCTCTCTGGCCCCAGAAGTCTGGTTCCATCAATGCAAGCACATGTGGCTTCTCCTCTGTCTCCTCCATCTCCAGGAATCAAGATCAATCAGCATGCTGTCATCTCATCTCGTCAGTAGGTCATCGTCTTGGAGACTCAGTCTATTCTCTCTTCTCCAATTGGAGAATACCTTCCCAGAATTCTCAGGAGAAATCCATGCCCACACTGAGGCCTCATTGGCTACTCATTGGCTATCTCCAGATTAACAGACTAGACTCCACCCCTAAATCCCAATCATGAAATTGACATCATGAATACATGACCACCATATGGATAATGTAATTTGATATTTTAAGATGAGGAGATTACTCAAGTTCATCCAAGTGGACCTTAAATGTAATAACTATTATCTTTGTAAGAGAAAAACAGGTGGAGATTTGATATACATAAAAGGAAAATTGGGGTGAAGATGGAATGTTGCACTACATAATGTGGATGATGGAGTAAAATGATCACAAACCATGGAATCAGCAGCCACTAGGACTAGAGGAACCAAAAGATGAGTTCTCTTAATAAGCCTGTGGAGAACACAGTTTTGCCAGTATACCTTAATATTGGCACACTGGAAAAGGGGTTTACCTTTGGCTTCTAGAACTGTGTGAAAATAAATTTCTATTATTCAGAACCAGTGAATCTGTATTAATTTGTATGGCAGCCACAGATAATTTTATTAAAATAAATCTTTTCCCTTTTTTATTTTATGGAAGTTGTAAAAAAGAGATTTATACTATTTTTATTTCACCTTCTTGGAAAAATTCTTTAATTTTTTAAAACTTAATAGAAATTTTTTCTTTAAGAATGTTATGTCTGCATGAAGATTATATCCTTTTTCATAAGTATTGTTCTATATATGAAATAGGAAAGAGCATGATTACATCTTTCTTCTTTGGTCTTATTTTATTTGTCTCCTGTCCAAGTGATCGTCTCTCTCACTGTTCCTTTTCCTTCCTTTCTATTCCTAATATTTTATCTTTTGTTAGGACATTTTTCCATTTCTACCTTTAAAGAAAGCCATTCCAGTTTTTTGTTCTTGGGAGGAGTTTGTATGGGTGTTCATTTATTATAAATGCTGACTTTCACAGGTCTATTCATTTTAATTCACCATTTATTCATTCAACAAAGGATGGAAAATTGTCAAGGCACTCTCTGTAGCTTCCATTGTTGGAATTCTAGCACATTAGCATAGTGCTCTCATGTTTGACAGGTGTTAAAGACAAAAACACCTTCATAACAGTTCTTTATAGTTTACGCACTTGCAAGAATCATGTGATATTATGACACTTTGTTCATGAGCTTGAGGACAAGAGAAGAATGAACTTTGGAATATTCCAAAGTAGTTTAGCTTATAAAACAGCATACTTTTTGAGTACGTGATAGAGGTAGAATCAATTTTCCTTGAAGCTTCAAAATTCACTAGTTTAACTAGTAATTGAAGACAAAAGTAACAAAGACTAGAAATAATTCTTCAATCTAATTAAATAATGTTTAGCCACAGAACACAAGTCCTGTATTAAAACATGCACTCATTTTATATTATCTTTTTATTCTGTGGCATCATATCTTCTCATAATCTTTATATCTAAATCAAAGTTTAAGTCTGATTATTTGATAAAATATCCGAAAATATCAGGAAATTAATTTGTTGTATATTGTTCACTCTATAGAATTAGTTTATTCCGTATACTAAGTTTTCACTAATAACACGAGCAACTTCAATATCAACAATACCTTTCTCAAAGGACTATTATAAAAGTTAAACACACATATAGAAGCACATGGATATATGCCTGAAAAATAATTAATATCAATAATTTAGAAGCATAAAGAGTAATGACTGCTTTATTTTTAATCTAGTAGAAAAAATAAATCTATGTGAGAGGTACCATATTAATTTGACTTATATAAGTTCATAGCAAATATCAAGAGATAGGTATTGTTTTCATTTTACAGATGGTAACCTTTTACAGATGGAGAAATGGAGCAGGAATAGGAATTTAGTAGCAGCAAGTATTTATTGCTTATGCTATTTTGAATTTCCTTCTAGTCATCTGTGGACCAAAGATGATCTTCAGCTAGGCTACCAATGTAAAATTAAACTCACTGCATTGAGTCAATTTGACTTACACTGACAAGAGGATAGAAGACATATTTTCTACTTGCCTGAGTCATTTCTAGAAACACATACTGTCACAATTTGACTTCTTGGCACTAACAGACTTACCTTTTTTTTTTTTTTGGCAAAATCCTGAACAGAGTTTAAAAAGCCTTATTGCAAGGATAATGCAATTTAGAGAAAGGTTAATGTGATCTGTACAAGTGATATATTGGGAGTAGGAAGCTCAGCCTTGCTCCTGGAGAGCTGCTGCTTGATTTGAACCTTCAACCCTGTGGCCCGCAGTCCCGCACACAACCACTATGCCACCAGGGCTCAACGCTATATGTTTTATTTTTGTAAGAGTTATCACAGATAGCAATTTACCCATTTAAGAACCAGTGATTTAGCCCTGCAAAGAGTTTTGACATCAAGAGAGCAAAAGGATAGTCTATCCTTTCCATATTCTTCATGTTATATATGATGCTCTTCTGTCAATTTCTCAGAGAAGCTTGGACTTATGTCATAAAGATTCAACTAGAAGAATCAAATCATCTTGGCTTTTATTCTTGGGTGAACTTTGCTTCCCTGTTTAGGCCTAATACATTAGAAAACATTAGTATAATCACCAATTTATTTTCCTTGATTGACATTACTATTACCCTATTTTGCAAGGTCTATTTCTAAGAGTAATTGAAGATTTAGCCTCCCAAAAGCTAAAACAATTCTTGACTGGTTGGAATATGTTGACAGTGAGGGGCTCATGGGAACTCTCCAATATCTCATGTGTAATCCAAGACACCATGGGTGTAAAGATCTATTTAACCCTGGCTTCACAGATACTCCCCAGAGGAGCTTAACAGCTACTCCTGACACAACTTTCTGTAAGATGCATTTTTCCCCTTTTACTTACCACCCACAAGATTTGTCTAATGCTTTTCCATCTTCCAAATAATTTTTCTCCAGCCTTCTTATTCTGTATATTTCTTTACTTTCTTCTATTTGTATCAGATTCATACTTTTCAATCACCCTAGCCATCTCATTCCATTTGCCATCATCTCTATTCCAATTGTAACATTTTCTACATTCTATTCTAAACATCTACTTATATCTACATTGGAACACATGCCAGACTATAATTCATATTGCTTCTTCATGAGTATTGTTTCTACCTTTATATATCCCTTTCTAGTAATTTATTTGATCAAATTATGGCCATTTATCAATTCTCCCATCTTTCTTTTATACTGTCTCAATATTTTACTTTATTATTTTTATGTTTTAAAAATATGTTTGATTATCAGCATTAATCTATACATTTTTAATTTATATACCCAAACAACCAATCATTTTTCTGTCAGTTAGCTGTACTGTGGTGGCATGTGTACTGCTGGAAGTTATGTCACTGGTATTTCAATGCCAGCAATGTCACGCAAGTGAACCAGTTTCAACAAAGATCCAGAATGAAAACAGATGATGAATAAGGAATAGACTTTCTACTTCAGAGAAGTGCAACCCATACGGATAGTCTTGAAACACTGTCATATATTGCAGGTCTAATGAAATAAAGCAAAATATTCTCAGAGATAGTGTCAAATGTCAGAATGCATGCAAAATATGATTGAGGAAATATGACTTTCTCCAGGCAGAATTGAACATAATAACTTGAATGGAATAAAGTTGTGGGTATAAAATTTTCAGGGCCTTCATTTGTTGATGGATGGGAGACTACTCAAAATGAGAAGAAACAGGTGCCAAAATCTAATAAGTGAAACTTGGAATGTGCAAAGTATAAATGTAGAGAAAATGGAAGTTATCAAAAATGAAATGCATAAATCTTAATATTCTAGGTGTCAATGAGCAGAAATGACCCATTATTGGCCCTTTCGAATAGGAAAATTATATACTTACAATAATCCGAATGAAACAAAGAAGAATGGGTTTGCATTCTTCAGCCAGAAGGACATTTTAAGATCAAACTTGGAGATCAATGCTATCTGTGATAGGATTATATCTATGCACATTCAAGGAAGTCTGATCAATACAACTGTTATTCAAATTTATGCATCAATCATTAAAGCTAGTGTTGAAGATATTTGAGATTTTTCCTAATGTCTTCAATTTGAAATTGATCGAACATGCAGTCAAGATGCATTGATAATTATAGCTGGTTGGAATTGGAAAGTTAGAAACAGAGAGGATGGAGTAGTGGTTGAAAATTATGACCTGGTGAGAGAAACAAAACTGGGAATCACAGAATAAAATTTTGCAATACCAATAACATTTTCTTAGAAAATATCATTTTTAGGCTGAGCCCCAGTGGCGAAAGTGGTTGAGTGAGGGACTGCAGCCCACGGGCTTGGCAGTTCACATCCAGTGTGTCACTGAGTAGTGCCCACGACCACCAGAGGCAGTGATGCCCTCCCCCAAAGAAAATATCATTTTAATAATTACAAACTGTGACTATGCATGTTAACTTTTACATATGGAAGGCACAGAAATCAAACTGACTACATCTGTGGGAAAAGATGATGAAGAATCTCAGTAACAACACCCAAATCAAGGGAGGGGTTGACTGTGGAACCAAACATATTGTCCATATATTTAAGCTCTGGTTGAAGTTGAAGGAAATTAAACCAAGTCCAGATGAGCTAATTATAACCATCTGCATTTTAAGGATAATTCAAGAAAAGATTTTCTTTATAGAACACTAATCGCATAAAACCTGATAGCTGTGGAATGACATTGTGTTAGTCTGGGTAGACTAGAGAAGCAACTTCATAAACACACATATGGATATAAGGGAAAAGGTTTTTATACAAGAGGAATGGAACATTGAGAAAGCATTTCAACCTAGTCCAGTCCAAAGTCATAAGTCTGATATTGTCCCATATATACAATATCAATCTATAAAGGCTCCTTCCCACCCACAAAGCACGTGCAATGATAACTCCAGGCCAGGAGATGCAGAATCTTGTGTGAGCAGTGGCAGTAGAAGCAATATAAACATCTCAGTGCCGGCAGGGTTCTTCCCATGTCTCCTCATTTCTAGGGCTCCGGGTCCATCTGTAGTACCCAATGGCAGTAGAAGCATCTCAGCACTGGTAGGGGCATCTCCATGGCCAACCAAATATTTCAGCACTGATAGGAGTCTCCACATGGCTTCTCCGGCCCCAGAGGTTTTGGTTCCCTCAGGGTAAGCCCATGTGGCTTCTCCCCCAGGCCCTCCAGTCTCTGGGACTCAGGGTCTCTATCATGCTGCTGTGTTGTCTTGTCAGTAGACCATCTACAAGAGACTGAGTCTATGGTCTCTTCCTTCCAATAGGGAAATACTGAGAGACTTCCCAGAATTCTCAAGAGAAAGCCATGCCCACACAAAGACCTCAATGGCTATCTCCAGATAGACAGGATAGACTCCACCCCACACTTGCAGTACTGAAATTGACACAGATGAGTGACTGCCACAGACATCAAAAACACCATTAAGAAAAGAAATAAAAGGTCTCTAAGAAGATACGAAAGAAAGAAAATGTGAAAGTGTAGGTTTGAACTTGTTCTTAGTAGTAGTGCAGCTAAGGCACATGGAAGAAATTAATGAAGTGAAAGAACTGAAAAAAAAAACTTCAAAGAAGCACTGGAAGACATAGCAACATAATGAAATGTGATAGACTTAAAGTTTTTAAATACTTACTTGCACACGATACTTACTTAAAAATGTTATTGGGGTTTCTTAAAGCTCTTATCATAATCCATACATGTGTCCACTGTGTCAAACACAACTATACATATGTTGTCATCATCTTTTCCAAAACATTTTCATTTTACTTGAGCCCCTGACATAAGGTCCTCATTTTTCCTCCTCCCTCCTTCATGATAATTTATAATTTTTTTCATGTCTTCCACTGACTACTCTCTAATTTCACCCACCTCTCTGCTGTCCACCACACCCTGGGATGGGGACTACACTGTGATCATTGTGATCAGTTCCCCATTACTTCCATTACTTTTCCCTCCTATTATTGCTTCTCCCATTATTGGTCCTTAAGGGGTTATATGTTCTGGATTCCCTGTGCTGTGAGCTCTTATCTGTATCAGTATACATGTTCTGGTCAGGCCAGATTTATAAGATAAAATTGGGGATATGGTAGTTTGGGTGGGGGAAGTGCTCACGTTAATGAACAAGAGGAATTTTTTGTGTTTTATAAGTTACTGCACCCTGACTGATTCCCCTTTCTAACTACTGATGGGTTTTGGGTCTCTACTCTGCCCTCCCTCTTATTCCTATTGAAATGCTTTTTGTTTGTTTCTTTTGTTTCAGATCTTTGATGTCTGATTCCTGATCCCATCTATACCTTATGATCACACAGGCTAGTGTGTTTTTTTCCACATGTTCTTTGTTGCTTCTCCACTAGATGACCACTTGTTTACCTTTAAGCCTTTAAGACTCCAGACACTATATTTTTTGATAGCCAGGCATCATCAGCTTTTTTCACCTTATGCATACATTTTGTCTTCAGTGATTGTGTTGGGAAAGGTGAACAACACAGCACTGTGTTAGTAGAACAAATTGTTCTTGCATCTAGGAAGTACTTAAATGGAGGCCTGATGTTCATTTGCTACCATAATATTTTATAAATATATGTACATAACTTTATTCTTCTGTCATTGTATGAAAATGGATTTACATAAAAACATGTCTGTATTTAGATTTCTATACAGATTCTTTGCCTCCTAGTTCTTTCCTTTTACTTTCTTCCAGTCTCACTGTCATGCTTAGCCTTCATTCAGGTTTTGCTAATTCCATTTGGCTACATTGCCCTTGATTCAACCCCCTCAATCATCCTATGCCCTCCTCACCATCAATTTTATCTTTCGAACATAAAAATTGCAGGCTTCAGTGTGGGTTACATCACAATGAAAAAAGTAACAGAATAAAGTAAATAAGCGACTTCTCACAATTGGACCAGTATTCAACATCATATAAATAGAGAAAAGATAGAAGTGGTCAAGGATTTTGTCTTGCTTAGATTCACAATCAATGCTGATGGCAGCACCAATCATGAGATTAAAGGGCACAAGACATAGGGTAAATCTTCTGCACAAGACCTCTTTACAGGATTGAGAAGCAAGGTTTACTTGCTTCTCAAGGTATGTCTGACCCAAGCCATGGGATTTTCAGTTGTCTTATGTGCATGGGAAAGTTGGATATTGAAGAAGGAAGACCAAAGAGGCATGGATGCATTTGAATTATGATGCAGGCAAAACATATTAGAAATACCTTGTGCTGGTAAAAGAACCAACAAATTCATCTTGGGAGTCTGGCCAGACTGCTCTTTAGAGGCAAGGTAGTGGAATTTATCTCTCATGCTTTGGACATGTTGGCAGAAGCCAATCCCTAGAGAAGGATTACATGTTCGGTAAAGTAGAAGGGCAGTGAAATGGAAAAAAGGCCTCAACAAGATGGATTGACACAGTGGCTTTAAAAATGGATTCAAGCATAAGAAGGATTGTGTTGATGGCACTGAACTGGGAAGTGCCTCTTTCTGTTGTCCAGGGCTTTGTATGAGTTGGAACTGACTCATTGGCGCCTCATAACAAGTGGCAACCAATCAACAAATAATTGGCAGAATTTTCTTGGCTCACCTAAACAGCCAGGGTGGCACTGTTTGATTCATGTTAGATTGTTCATTTTAAAGTCTACAAGATCAATAGTTCACACCTTCAAAATACTTTAAAAATGGATAGTTTGTTTCCCATAGTTTTATAGTTTTAAAAATCCTCCAGAAGGTCACAATGGGTCACAGTCAACTGGATTACAGTGGTGGTCTTGCATAACCTTCTGTGATTACTCTTTTCTCTTTTTAATTCTGATTACTTGTCAGCTTTACTCTTTTTTTTTTAGTTTTACTCTTATAATGAATAATCCAGATGTGAAATTTTTGCTACCTTCTCTTCCTTCCCTCAGTCCTTCTTCCTTTAGTTTTTAATTCTTTCTATTATCTTGTTCCTCACTTCCTTCCTTTCTTTCCTTTTATCTGTTTTTTTTAACCAACCATTTTCATCTCATTTACTTACCTTTTGGCTACCCAATCTAAGTTGTAAGATACTGCTACTGCTAGTGCAATCACCCCCAGAAACCCATCGGGACAGGTCAGGCCCCAGTCATGAGCTATTCTAGAGTACTTGGGAAGAGCGAATGATGGGTCAAAGTATTTGCTTACGTGAGAACATTTGTCTCTGAGAAAGATAGATTGGTGTATACAAGGTTGCTATGATTTAGAACTGACATGATGTCACTTAAGAGCAGCACCAACTGGCCTAGAGCAGGTGAAGGAGAAAATAAAGACTATATCTATGCATGCAGATTAGATATACATATAATTAGAGATGTATTTTTCCTACAGTTGTATGTGACATATTAGAAACAGTGAAATGAAAACATAGTAGAAATTTTTGAGACAATGCTAAAGGACAAATCATCTGAAACACTAATTATATATGACTGAGTAAGTACTCCAAAATAAGTCATAATATTCAAGAGACTTATGATAAAGCAAACAGCTAGAATAATGTTCTAAAAATAAAATGGAAATAATGACATTCATTTCTTTTTCTGTTGTTTTCATTCTGATTGTAATGTTCATTATTTTGTTAATGAATTTTTAATCTGTGGTAAAAAATTAATTTGACATTAGAAAGAAGTTAATAAAGAATAAATAATTTATGGCTTTATTGTTTAGGCAAAATTACTATCAACATTTAGATTCTTTTTTTATTCTCTCCCACCATATTCAAAGATACCTCTTTTATTACATTATAATCATACACTTTCTCCTGGGCATGGGGTTTTTTTATAGCAAAAATTCATTTACAATTCTTTGTAAATGATCATATATTATTAAACATTTTTATTCTATGTTCAATTGTATAGGCAATGATAAGCAATTTTGAAAATGTTTTTCTGCCTTGTCGAACTTTATTTTGAAAGACTTACTGATATAATATTACTAACAATCATATCAAACTTCAAGGGTCTTATTGTATGGTTTTTTTATAAAAATACTTTTCTCCAACAAATTTGTATAACTGACTCCTACATTTTCTTGTCCAGATTTGAACACTTCAAGCATGGTAGTTGGATGATTCTATGTTACCTAGACACCCCTCATGGGGGGTGAAGTTGAACCTGTCAATGTAGTGGCTGCTTGATACCACCTCCTTGCATGTGACCTTTGGTATAGAAGTGAAGGACTCTGAGGAATGCTTTTCTGCCTTTCTGTCTGCTAGAATTCCACCTCCCTTGAGGGATGGCCCCTTGTACGCCCCCAATGCTGAGAGCTCTGTGTACCCTCCCAGGTTCCCACCGATCTTGGACCCATTAGATTCTGCACCCACCTATGATATCCCCGCTTCCAGGTCCTCCTTCTGGAGTCCCTGGCATGTGGCTGTGTGGGCCTGCAGATGGATTTATGGATTAGCATCAGACTTCTGGACTTGATTTGGACTGAGTTAGACTGCTTCATGATAATGGCATTACTTCTTGACTTAAATTTCTTTCTTATACATATATGAGTGTCACAGGATTTGATTCTCTAGACATCCTGGCCTAACACACCAGGGAGCTTTTACATAAAACAGTGTACTCACTCCTCCAAAATATGTCTTATCTATCTCTTTATTTTGCATTGATTTTTTCTTATTATTATCTCAATAATCTCTTTTATCAAGTTTATTTGCTACTCATCTTTTATCTATATTTCCACCTACTGCAATCCAAGCTCTATGAATGGAGGGATTGTCTGCTTTGCTAAACAGTTTGTCTCAGTGCCTTAAATGGTGTCTGACAGTGAAAATACTCAATAAACATTCACTCAATTAATTGGTAATATTTTTAAATACAAGAATTTCAGTATCTACAAGCACATTGTTTTATAGTAAGTTTATCTCAATTATAGATTCATTTATTTAGAATACCTATGTATGACAACACTAATTTCTCTACAGAGTAACCAACTTATTAATAAATGGAACTAAAGAAATATGTAATTAATAAGATATCATCTATACAGTGCTTCAAAAATTGATTTACTTTTTATTTTTTTATTTCTCTGAATCACCTGTTTCTCTTTTTTACTTATTTTGATTAACCTAGCTTTCCCTTTAAAATACTGAAAGCAGCATGTATGCATACTGTTGAAATTTTCACAATTTACACATATTTTCAATCTATAGCATGATTCTTAATTATATTTCTATTTTATATCTTGAATAAATATATACATTCAAATTTTCATATTTATTCCTTAAGCGCACTGCTACTACAGACATTTCTCCCTTTTTCTTTGTTTGCCATTCACAATATTAGAATGATTTTTTAGACTGTTATTTCTCATTATTTCTTTCTTCCTGTTCCACTTCACATTTTTTCTCTTTCTAAGACTGTGTCTTTCCATTTTACATTGTTTTTATTCCAGGCCATTTCTTTTGAGCTATCCTGTATTCTAGAGCTCACGTCTTTCTGAATTTAAAAAGCTTATATCATCTGACTTATTCCATTAAGTTTTTGTTCTTCCCTGAAAATGTTCTTCTCATATTTGTGTGCAATCTTTTTATATAAGATTCCATTTTGATTTCCTCAACACAGAACAAATCTAGATATATCCGATGTCATGTTTGCCAGGAGACAGCACCTGTTGTTTTCTTACTGCCTACTTATGCTGGTCAAATCTTTTTGTGGTACCATCTTGTTGATAAGTTGCTGCACAGAGCTTAAAATATATATAAGCAATTGCAATTTGAGAGTTTGGTAGTAGCCTACATCCTAAATCTTGTTTAATCAGAATTGCAAACTGCAATTGCTAGGATGTACTTTCCCCCACGACTTTCCTTTCTCTGCTTCTGTCTACAGTCCTGTAATCACCTTGACATATGCTAGCTCCCCTCTGCTACCCTTTCACTGCACACAAGTACTAACATAAGAATCAGAAGTCCTGGAGGCATATGGTTAAGTGTTCAGCTGCCAAACATGAAGTCAGCAGTAGTAACACACCCATTAGAGAGAAAGATTTAGTCTTGCTTCTATAAAATTTAAAACCGCAGAAACTCTATAGAAAAGTTTTATTCATTCCTGTAGAATCTCATAAATTTGATTAAGTCAATGACAATTGGCTGAATTCATCCAAAATAGGAAGAGATAGAGCTGTGGGATATTACTCTATGCCCTAAGGAGTAGCACTTTCTGTTAATGTTCTAGGTTTATAGTTACATGACTGGAAATATAGTTAGTCAGGTATGATAGATACTTCTTATCTTTCGGGTAGGTAGGAATGATCCATTTACATTAATAGATCACTCCTTGTTTTTTCAACATCCTTAGAGCAGTAGTATGGCTTATTGTCTTGCAAGAGATTGTCTCCTTTAATATTAGTTTTTAGCATTGCTGTTGGATATATCTTTTCCATGTAGTTATTTTAGCAGGGAATTCACTGATTTTAACTTAAAGTGATGAATTCCTAGCAGAACCATGATGATTAAATGGTGTATAGTAATTTTTTAAGTGTTTTATTTTAGCTCAACACCTTGGAAGAAAATGGTGTGTGGGACACATGTGAAATCCTCCAGCTCCCATGGTTGATTGTCATAAGCCAGGAATTAGACATGTTCCACTCTGATTCCTTGTCACCCCAATTCTGATATTACCTGTTCATCCTGTGAGACTCTTCTTCCATGACTGCATTTGGTAATTCATCTAAATGGCCACATAGAACTCATAGGTGGCCCTCACAGTTAGAGACTGTATAAGGAAAATTTAAATTTTCTAATTTAGGTGAGAAATGTCGAGGATATAGTTTAGTCAAGACAGGTTCTTCTCTGCTTGCTGGCAAGTTGTCCTTTCTGGCCTTCATCTACTTGGTCTGGCTTCTTCTCTACTGAAATTTTTTTGTGACACTCTTTTTGGGTGCCAATAACCAACCAAAGGTTATGCCACCCTTCTATAAGCCTCAATATAAAAACACCTCCAGGTTCATGGGTCAGCAAATTGGGGCCTGAAAGGCACGCTCTGCTTCCAAAGCAATCAGCTCTACTTGCTCCATGCATCAGAAAGTCCACTGCTCTGACTCATGCTCTGCTCCCTCCCAGGCTCTGCTGTTGTTGCTCCTTTGCCAATCCTCTGTTATCAAAGCTGTATCATGGATCAAGGGTCTTGAGGTTCAAAGGATGCTCCCCAACTCTGGCACTCCTATCTTGCTGGTGTGAAATCCTCCTTTCCTGTTTCTAGGATGGCTTATTATATAACTCAGGATGGCTATCAAAATTAACCTTATTACCAAGAATTCTCAGCTAAAACTTACAATACAATTAGTATCTTCTTCCACCTTCTTACGCTTACCCCGCAGAAAAATGAAGGTGACTTGGTGAGCCTAGCAGAGGCTATGGAAAGAATAAGCCACAATACATGATCTGCTACATGGCACAAAATCCACTGTTTACCACAGCCTTTTGTGATTAGGAATAAATGTATAGATATAAAATAGGATTAGTATAGAAAAGGTCTGGATCACACAATATTTACTACACTAGAGTCAATTCTGATTCACAGTGACCCTATGAGTCAGAATAGAACTTTCCTGTAGATTTCTGAAGCTATAATTCTTTGAGGAGCAAAAATCCTCCTCTTTCTCATGTATTTAAGCTGCTGCTTTCTCAGGACTCCACTGGGTCTCCTTTAATGACCCTTACTATGAAAATAGTTTTGCTAACATCTAATGTGTTGAAATTGTATTTTCGCATTATCATATAGCACTGGTTTCATTTGGGAAGCATTTTAATTGATTATAGCCTGCATCATGGGAGTAAGATTTTCCAATCCCCTCCATAAAGATCCCTGCTTAGGGAACCCTACAGGGTACTTCTACTCTATTCTTTTTTTTGGGGGGGGGGCATCACTGCTCTCCGGCGGTGGGAGTAGGAGGCCCAGTCTTGCTTCTGGAGAGCTGCTGCTGGAATTGAACTTCCAACCCCCCCATAGGGCGTAGTCCCGTGCACAACCACTACGCCACCGGGGCTCAGCCCCCATTATATGTTTATAAACCTCTTTCTAAAGCCATGTTAATCCTGATTTTGTATCTGTTAATGCACATGCCAGGATTTCAATGGTAACACTATCTTGAAGTATTAAGGTTTCTCTCAATTATGTGAACTTAGCTAAAAGTGAATCTTACTGTAGCATTCGGGGTACAATGAGTATACATTTCCCCATAGAACAATGGTGGTGATGATTTGGAGGAGAACTGGCAATCTATTTCCAGTTGCATGCAGTAGTGATTTTCCTAATGTAAAATATCACACTTTCACAAAGGGGATTATTTTTATAACTCATGAGTCATTCAGAAATGGCTGTGGTTCTTTTAGTCAGCTGGCCATAACATAATATATTATGGACTATGAAATCACTAAGGCCCTTTCAATGTTGGTATATGTTTTATGCAGGCTATTAGTGACCCCTCTAAAGTCATTTGTTCTGTGCATGCAGAGCTAGATTACATTAGAGACCAGGTCACTGAGACGTGTGATTGTAGACCTCTAACAGACAAGCTCTGATGCTGAAATTTATGAGCTAGCAACTTGTCCTAGATGAAGGGAACAGTGGAGTGTGGAATTACAAGGTAAAATTGAATTGTAGAGCTTTCTAAAGAATATGCACAATCCAAGGATTTCTCACTTTTTTGGCTAGCATGTTGACTGGTGGGTGTTTTGTTTTTCAGGCTTGTTGCTTTTGGAAACAGAGTACCAGCCTGTCTTCCCAAGCATATTTGTGTGAGTTTGAATAGCCAACCATTCATTAGTAGTCCAGTGCTTAAACCATTTAGGCTATGAAGGGCTGCCTTTTACTTCAACTAGTAATTAGAACTCTTGGTTTTTTATACATCTACTGGCTAATGAGCCAAGAATGCTTTTAAGTAATGCCTGTTTTCAATGTATGAAGCAAACATTACTTAGTAATTAAGACTACAATATCCCAACCATTAATATTATTATTTATTTTATTTTATTTAAAAGTTGTTTAGAGGCAATGTTAACCTTTCCAGATAAGTCAGTGACTCTCTTTATACTCCAATATATTTTTTGGAATTGGAAGACTTTAATATCTGACTTAAACCTTAGCCACAATTGATTTTAATGACTTTGTGGTAGTTACATAATTCATTGTCAATTTGAGATTTAAACTGAAGGGTTGGAGGTTAGCGTGTCACTCAGGTTGAAACTTGATGACCTCATTTGGAGATACTAAGGAGATAAATATCTCACTGGAGGTGAAACACATGCTCAGTCCCTGCAAGACATTCCTGACAGTGAGCCTGATGCTCTATGCTGTTGCAACCAGAGCTCTGGAGATCGAGAAACCACATGGAGACCCCTGCCAGCACTGACATGATTATGCCACCACTGGATCCACAAGAGTTTCTGCTCACTGGCTTGTGACATTCTTATATTCAGCACAATCGCATGTGTTTTGTCAGTCTGAAGAGGATTTTATAAATTGGTACTGGACATGTGGGCTAAGATCAGACTTGTAGACTTGTTCTGGATTGGGCTGCACTGTTTTCTCAATATCCAATCTCTCTTATATATAAAACTCTTTCTTATGCACATATTGGAGTGCCTCTGGACTTGTTTCTCTAGTCAATCCAGAATAATATAATCTAGTACCTTGGGAGTGGGATCCAAGAGAAACCTTGTGAAGATGGAGAGGGGATGCTTATTTGATCTGTGTTCACAGGAGTGTTTCTTCTTTGGCTAGCCAGAGAACAGACATGGCCATGCTGTTTACTGGGTTGTTTGTGGAAAGAATGGGGGAAGTTAACATTTTTGATTGTTTTCTTTGGTTGTTGGCTTTGGTTATTCCCTTTTGGAATGGTGAAAATAAATGCAATTAATGTAATTTTTGAGGTCTGGGAATAAAATTACCCCTTGAATTTCTCAGAACTGCTTAGGGAATTATGGTCAAAAAAGTCAAAATGGCTGCAGATATCCTGGCTATGGCTTGATGCTTTCAGAGGCCTAGTCCCATATTTTGTATCAATACAATAGCTTTGATAAGAATTTAAATAAGTTCAATAAAGAGTGAACTTGACTATTTTAAGAATTCAGGTTGAGTGCATGACTGCACCCCATTGGCTTGGCAGTTCAAATCCAGCAGTAGCTCTCCAGGAGCAAGACTGGGTTTCGCACATCCACCAAAGGGCAGTGATGGCAAAAAAAAAAAAAAGAATTCAGATTAGGATTAGATTATACTTTGTTTAGACTATTTTCTTCTTCTTCTTATTATTATTGATATAGTGATTGGTAGAAATTATTATTGGCAAGTGTGAAAATGGAGAGTGTGGAAGGGTTGAGCCATTAAAATTTGATTTTTACATGGGTTTAGGACATGCATCCAAAGAAGGCTCTGAAAAGATAAATCCCATCTATTGCTTTGGAGTACTCAAGAGACTTTATCCCAAGAGACTTGGCTAGAGGGCTATTTGCAAACAGGAATTTTTAATAGAGGGGCTTTTTTATTTTATTTTTTTTTATTTTTGAATTTTGACTAGTGGTGTTTTTTAGAAGCTAGAAGGAAATCTGGGCCCTGAAGAAATTTTCCAATCTAAGACTGAACTGTTAAAGGGAGTCTGTGGGCAAACTGAAGTGCTTGGTAGGTGACCATGTGGACCCACTTGTTGAGTGGAAGTGGGAGAAATGCAGCATAAAGAGACAGGTTTTGTCCAGCCACTGGCACCCATGGAACTGGTTTACAGGAACTTCAGGAGAAGGTGAGAGTGGATCGAATGGTCTGAGGTTCATGACTTAACCCAAGGGGCTAAGCTTGTTGACAATTTGTGATGAGTCCATGGTCTAAAGGTGAAGCGGTCAATGGGAACCCTGGTAAGGCTAAGTGAGGCAGCCCATGTTGAGATGACCAGAGCCCAACCAGATGAAGAGAAAGTTTTTCAGCCTGTGAACTGCTGCATATTGCTGGTGGATTACTTTATGGATAGCCTCTCCCGATTTGACTCATGGATGCAGACTCACAAGTTTCCAACTAGAATGAAGATTCTTCACATCAAAGAATATGATTGTCTCCTTAGAGCACTGGGCTGATATAAGTGGGCAGTATAGAAATTGGATATCTCAAGTGGGGCTGATAAAGTCATGAAATAGCTGACTTGCAACTTTCATAGGTGGGGGAATATATTCATTCAAATATGTTTATAGGATTAAGGCATAAAGTGCTAGTTAAGTCCAATTGTTAGACATAGGATATATTTGATTGGTTCACTAATAGAATGTTATGTTTAAATGAGGGTATCACATATTGAATTGAATGCATTTTGTCTTGAACAGATATAACTTTATCATTGTTTGTTTGAAAATTATATGTGGCTAAAGAGTGTGTGAAAATATACAAGGGATGGCCTTTGTTAGTTATGTAATCTGGAGTCAATTTGAGAATTGCGAGTGAATGGGCAGATTTTAGCCTGTCAATCAAGTTTCAGCTTAGAAATGCTAAGGAGATAAATAGCTCACTGGAGGTGGGGACACATGCTCACTCTCTGCAAGGCATTACTGATAATGAGCCTGATGGATCTGTGCTGATTCAGCAGAGCTCTGGCAATGGAGGAGCCACATGGAGACCCCTGCCAGTGCTGAGGTGTTTACACCACCACTTGATCCACAAGACCTTCCACCCAATGGCCTGTCATCTTCCTGCTTTAGGGCTTTAGTGCATGTGTTTTGTGAGTCTGAAGAGGACTTTATAGACTGGTGTTGGACATATAGGCTAATATCAGACTTAAGGACTTGTTCTTTACTAGGCTGGGATGTTGTCTCAATTTTCAACTGCTGTCTTATATAACGCTCTTTCTTATGTATGTGAGTGTCTGATTTTGCTTCTTTAGTCAAGCCAGATAAACTCAGTCTTATTCCTATATTCGCTAATATAGACAACACTCTGGTGACGGATGAGACCCAGTTCTAAGTTTCTTTAAATCTGAATTGCAGTTAAGTTGAAATAGGTGCACGTAACTCTTGTTTAGCATGAGTTAGTGATATGTTCTGTGTTGGGTTGCTAGGTACAAATGAAGCAATTTAACACCACAGTTGCACTGGGAGAGAGATGAATCTGTCTCCTCCAATGAAGAAGTATAGTCTCTGAAACCCACAAGGCAATCCTATGATGTCACTTTGATCCTGAATCCACTCACTGGGAGTGAGTTTCGCTTGTTTGCTTTGGAAGTCCAATGTTTTAACATATAGGGAAAATCTCTATATGAATATAAACCATTTTTAAAGACTCTAAAAATGTAAATGTACCAAGAGAATACAAAACGATGCACTAACCACAGATATAACTATAGGCAGTAATGAACTAAAGTGAATTGATGGATTGTGTTTATGCACAGTAGTGTCAAACAAAAACAAAAACAAAATATACTTATTAAAAGGACAGTTCTTGAAATAGTTCAGGAAAGTCGCTCATAGCCTAAACAGCGATGTTTGCTGTTCCACCTTGAAGCCCAATATTACATATACTTGCCCTAACTTTTAAATAGGGAGTTGGGCCCATTTGAAACACCTGACAGCCACAAGGGCAGTGGATGTTTGCATAGCAGTGAATGTCCTTCCAAACAAATTCCCTGTCTTCGGACTCATAAGACAGGACTGCCTTGCTGTCTTTCCACAGCTGCATGCCCAGTGACCAGTCCTCTAAACCACCAGGGTGTCTGCTCAATCCTTTAGGAGCTGACAGTAGACCTGAGAAGGAAACAGTAAGAGATGGTGACTGGACACATTGCAAACTATGCTGTCAGCCACCATCTTCTCGCTCCTCTCGAAATTAGAAAAAATATTGGATGATTTTTTTTATGTAAAGCACATAATGTTAATATTTGAAAGTAATTAAGTTGCCCAATTAACAGCTGATATTATGGAAATGCTAGAGGCAGTATTTATCCAGAATAATGATATGTTTGTCCTATTGAACCAGCTGACAGCTTGTGACGTCACCATCTATGTGGGTCAGATGATGTGAATATGGGAAGTAAATCTCTCAGGGATGGCCAGTATGGTGGGAGCAGAAAGTGATCTACTCCTGCAACCCAAAATGTGCATTTTTTGATTGATAGCCGTATGCAAAAGCATTGAATTAATTAGATGAAACATTCTGGGACATTTCTCTCACTGGTAGTGATGGAAATTATTTGTTAAAATCATTTGGGAAATGTATAAAATTAATGTATGAAATTTAAACAAACAGTTTTTAAGATTAGTGTTTTGCTTATATTGTATTTACTAAATTTTAACCAAAATACATATTAGTGAGTTAAAAATATTTATCTAATTTAGGGACACTATGATTCTTTAATTAAAAGTATCTACAAGAATGAGAGGTATCGTGATACTCCAGAGAGAAGCTTGAAAGAATTTAAAAAACAGCTGATTATATACTCCCAAGTGGTATTATTTTGAGTTATGTAAATATAAAAAACTTTGTTGATAGTAGTTTAACCTTGCATTTAGGTATCAGGTCTCTTTTAGAAACTAAAATGAAACTTTTAAGTTATATGTATATATATTTTGCCATTTTAACAAGGCCCAGGTTGAAATTCAACATGAAAGTCAATCATTATTGCTTCCCTAGGAGTCCTGATTCAATGTGGATGAAACCATTGTTTTGGAGTTCTTCGTAAGAAAAAAAAATTAACTGAAGCAAAGAGTAACTCCTGGAAAAGGAAGTGAATTTGTAATTACTTCATATCTTTGGTATATTTTGTATTGCAACCATTTCTAGATATAAGTGCCAGCTTAGTTTGGGTTATCTAAGCTTAATAAGTAGCCGAGGGACCCCTGAAGGCACACCCCACACACTTATGCTGTGTGACCCAGGGTCACAAGTAATGGCTGCAAGCTAATTGATTGAGAAAGGCTTGTCTGGCTGGGCCTCTTTCCGTCCTCCCTTTACATTCCAATATATTCTCTGAAAGAAGCCCAGAGCAGCTCAGCCTAGCAAGGAAGGAAAAAGAGAGAGGAAGTTTCTGGGGCGTTCTGATTACACTCCGAATTCCCTGCTAGGGAGCTTAGTTCTCTCCACCCACTTCTTACCAAGAACTCCTTAACCTGAAGGTAAACAACTTTAACCAGAGAGTTAGCAGAAAAGTGACTCAAGTATTTATTGCCTACTTGTGGGGTGGGAAGTGTATGGGAATTATATTAGAACTCCGGCTAAATGCACAGCTGCATAGGCCAGAAGCCGGCACTCAGACTGACAGGCCAATAAGCCAGCTCATGGAAGGGGCCTCTGGGTGGCAGCTCTGGGCTATCGGGTGTTGGAAAACTATAGGCAAAACTGAAATCGAACAGGGACAGAAAATAGCACCCTTGTACTCCACGCAACCGTTGCTTTCGCTTGGTGAGTGCAGATTTAAGATATTATTTAACATCTACTTTCTGTTTTGTAAAACAAGTGTAGAAGTCTGTTGTGCTTTGAGGGGAATTGCAGCAAGAGCCTTTTTTTTTAAGTAAGTTCTTAAGGGTGATTTGGTTTTGTTTCTGCCTGATCTCACATTAAATTTGGCAGTGCTACCAGAGGAGTACAATATTTATATTGTCTGCTGTGCCCTTCTTCTTAAAAGTGTCCTTTTGTTTAAATCCTGCTACTCTTCAACCTGAATAAATATTGTTTTAGGCAAATCATGTGTGGAATAAATGGTGATGGAAACACAGTGTGACAGAATATATGTAAACATGTCCTTTCATCCGACATTGTGTCACTTCTCCGCGCTGTCTGTCTCGCTGCCTTATCTCGGGGACACACGGCGCAGTGTGCAGGAGCAGAGCTTTGTGTGAGAATGCCTGGCGAGTTGAGGGGTCAGGCCTGGCGGGGTCTGACTGCCACTTAGACGCTCTGGTGTGTCCTCCTATTTTGAACCCTAAAACAAAAAAGAAAATAACAAAAGGGAAAAAAGCACATCTTTACACATTAAAAAGTAAGTGTATTTTGATTCCAGCAGTTTCCTCTTATATTGTGTGTGTGTATTATTTCTGGCACAGCATTGTTTAAAGTTCTCTTGAGAAGCAGCATGCAAACTTCTTTTGTTTCTTTTTGTCCTGTTTGCTCACATTTCATTGTAAAAACTTCTCACACACTTTTAGTGTGCTTTTTATTTTGCTATCTTGAAACAATATTGAATAGTTTTATTTTGGCGCAAGTATGTTGGAGGCAATTAGGCTTGTTTTCTTGGGAGAAGAAAAATAATAGCTCAGAGTGAAAATTGTGCTTGGTATCCTACTTCAGCCATATTTAAATCCTATTATAAATGTGCTTCTTGTTAGGAAAACAAAAGGTCAGAGCCTACAGGGGATATTCCTAGAAATGTAAGAGAAGGAATTCTGACGGAACTGCAGATTTAGTAATGCAATGCTAAGTGCCTAAATGATCTTGCTGACATGGACTTTGGCTGAAAGAGCATTTTTATTAGTAAGGTGGCTGCATTGAATATTTTCCAATGATATAAAGTGAAAAATGTGTTTTCACACTGCTTATTTTATAAAACATAGAGGTCTGCATTTTTATGTGTGCTTAGCATTCATTTAAACTTTTAAAGAGCAAGTGTGTAATACATAGTTGATAGACTTATTTGAAAGGAAAATGCACTGAAATAGACTCTTTATATTTTGAGATTTATAACTTCTGTTTACTCAAGTAGTTTAATAACCTGAAAAACAGTGTGTTATGATGATGGTGAAGTTGTAAGATTTCCCAATAAAGAGAGGAAAGCATTTAGGAAGGATTGACATACTTACATTTAAAGCAATTTTGAAACATTACTTCCCTCTTCATTTATAGAGATTTATGGACAACTTCAACTTCTGCAGAACAAAAAATCATTTTCATTTTAATATAATGTGTATGTAGGATAAGTATTTTCAAATTATTTCTTTAATATAATGAGTGTCTTTCAACAGTAACAAAATGTGATCAGGAAATCACGTGCTGAAGGAACAAGTTCATTTTGTTATTCACCTGTTAGAGTCATTCTTTGTGCCACAAACACTATCCTTTCCTGCTTAGTAGCGTTGCAGGAAAATGAAAAATCTCTCATTTTAGAGAGAGAGAAAGTGCTGAAGTTTCATTCCCACAATAATTTTGAGCTTTTAAAAATATATATTCCCCCCAAATCACCCAAAAGTTTATTAAAAGGTCTTTTGATATGCTCTTGACATAGTCAAAATAAGAAACATAATTTGCTTAGTTTTTCCTTTCATGATCTTTTAGGGAATAAAGATATAGCTCAGATAAAGATTTATGAAAGGCTTGATCAAGAGATTTGTGTCCTTACATTTCCCGTTTAATTTTTTTAAGAAAAGGTTTTTTATGTATTTCCTTCAAAGTAAACCTGGTCCAGAAATTAAAGGAGAACTATCTTATTTTCCTCAGTGGTGAAATGTGACTTCAATAAGAAGTTACTATGCTGCAGGGAAAGTCCCTGAACAGAAGGACAAACACTGTCCACAGCAAAAGGTGACAGCACCTACTGCTCAGGCATCTAACATTCCATCCTACACTAATATCATCCTCAGTCTTTTCTGCTTATATGTACTTGTTAATTGTTTGCCAAGGTGAATGTGTTTTTGAAGAACTGATATCAGTACATTGTATAATTTTAACACCACAGTTTAGAAACCATGTATTTTACTATATGAAGGTAAATTTACACAGAAGTTTAAATTATGTATTAGAGTAATATGAGACAATGGAAGTAGATGAAATCATATATTATGATCTCTTATTGGTATCCATAATACTTGTGTGTGTTTAAATATACGTTCTCTTGCTTGTGCTTGTGACTAGTGCATTTTGCGGCAACATTTTTTCTCTCTCAGCGCCATCCTTGTTTTAAAAGAAACGTTTAGGTCAAGGGAAGTTCTGACAAAGTTCTAAAGAAAGAGAGGACTTCAGTGATGTGAAGGATAACACTAGGCACTTGTCACACAACATATCATGATTGACAGTGCCATTGCTTGTTGCATATATAGGTGTTTCTCTTATCTTTGACCGATATCATTGATTTCTTTCTACAGCCTGGTGAGTGGGCATTCGTGCTTGTGTGCATGCACGCATGCTTGCATGTGTTTGCCCCATTCAGATTTATTGCGCATGTGTCAGTTTAGAACCATTCTCAGAGAGTTTTCAATGTTTTTTTCCCTACAATTTCCAGGTCTTTCTTCAGCAATGTATTTGATATGAATTTATAATGAAGGTTATAAAGTGGTGCTTTGGACATATGAGGATTATGGAACTCATTGATTTGCGTCCTTAGGGTAAGATTAAGGTTTGTTCAGTATCCTTGTAGCAATGGCATCTGTTGCAGGGATTTGTGCTTCTCTACAGAGCATAAATAAATTAGTTGTGTTTTTGTTGTATCTACAGGAATCAGTTCATTTAAAGAGGATTTATCCAAGAATGATAATAAGGTCGAATTAATAAGATTTGATACCGTTATCTTTCCCAAATATGGTTGTGCAAAAAACTTTCCTAGAGAGGGGAAGATTGTCTTTTATTCTTCTTCTTAGGAAAGATAGAAAGTAATTATTGTTCAATTGTTTATCTTTATTAAATATAAGGACTAACATTGTTTCCTAAATTCTGAAAATATATTAGCCTTTTTCAATGTTAACATTGAAGCTTTTCCAGAAGCATTAATCTCTTTCTCTTGAATTCCTCAGTAGATATACCTGAAGCTTTACAGTGCATCATATATGTATGTATAATTTCTGAGAGGCTTTCACAAATTTTATACATTTGCACCGTATTTTAGGTAATTTTCAGAGGGGATCTTTTGTTTCACTATTTCTCATTTTGATTATCTCTATTCCTGAATCTTTTTTTCCCTGACTGTAATTGCTGGAAATTTTAAACAGTTCTTTATTTCCATATATTCTTTAACATTTATTGTTGTATTTATAATTATTTTCTTGTTATTTTTATAGCCAAAGAAGTCATAGTTGCAAGTTGGATTTAGTCTTAACTCTTGAAATAGAAACTAGAAGTATATATTTTATATGTGTGAGTCATTATATCCCCAAGAAAATATTCTTTCCTTCTTTCTACTACTGTTTTTCCTTCACCATAATCTGTTTCCTTTGAATCATCTCTGACTTGACGTATAACAGGAAGAAACATCACCCATTTTCATACCACCATAGTGGTCATTTACATTTTGAATAGATTATTATAGCCACCTAGTCAGTCAATCAGATTGCCTCTGTCTTTTTCTCTTACCCTTCACTTTGCCAAACCTAATACTCTTTGCTAATGATTGGTCTTTCCCAAGGTCATATTTAATGAAACCAAGATATATTTATGTTATCCTGGCTCTTAAGAACTATTCTGCATATGTTGTTGTGGGGACTGTCAACCCAGCTCTAAATCATAGCTATCATTTGTACAATGAAATGCAACCTTGCTTGGTCCTACACTAACATACTTACTGCTAACAATGTACCAATCATTGTTTGAGTTCATTGGGGCAACCACTCTGTTGATTTACCACATTGAGTTGCTTCCTCGCTTCCATTGACCCTCTACTTTGTCCAGTGCGATGCCCCTTCTCCAGGGATTGATCCCTCACATGATGCCCAAAGGTTATGAGAAGGAACCAAAGCCATGTCACTGTCACCTAGAACGGTCATTCTCTCTCTAACTCTTCTAAGACAGATTTTTTCTCTGGAAGTCGATGGCATATTAAGTATCATTTCCTAACATCACAATCCACTGTGATACATTCTCTTGGTTGTATGGTGCTGTCAAGTTGGTTCCAACTCCCAACAAATTTATGTATATCAGGATGCTACACTGCTCAGTCTTGTGGTATCTTTTGTAACAATTGTTGTTATATTCGAGCCCATCTTTGTAGTTGCTGGGTCAATCTATCTAGTTGATAGATGGTGTTAGAGAGGATTCTCTTGAGAAAAAAGAACAGAGCACAATGATTATTTAAGTAGATAGATAGATAGATAGATGATAGATAGATAGATAGATAGATAGATAGATAGATAGATAGATGATACAGCATGAAGTAACATAACAGCTAATTAGTTCACACAGCAGGATGGAGGGCTCAGTTCAATTCACTTCTCTGTAAGTGTTAGTAAATATACTGAAAGTCCTTCAACTCACCAGTGCTGGTGAGTGCAATTAAAAGAAAGCAGACAACTGAGTCTTTCTTGGGCAATGCAGGTAGTCCGGCCACAGGCAGCAAATAGCAGGGAGACTCAGCAAACTCAGCAAACCTAGCAATGCAGGAGCTTAGTGATGCAGGCCCTGAAGGGATATTGAGTTCAAGCAATGTAAACTGACAGGATCCACCAGCCTCAAACTCAAACAATATATAAACACCAGAAGCTGGTGAAGCAAGTCTCAAAGAAACCTCAAACTCCAGCAACACGATCTACGGGTTGGCTCTCCCACAGGGAGTATAGCAAGCATTTTGAGGCAGAGAACTAGCTTTAGTAGCTTCATGCTAGTCAGATCAGACTTTGCCCTGCCGGTTATCACTTTGTTCTTCAATCAAACTGTGACCTTAATAATCCCACATGTTTCTATTGGCCAGGTTGACACAATAAACCTAGCCATCACAAGGGGTTTCTTCTTTGCCACCCTCCTTCTATATTACCAAACTAAATATCCTAGTCTAGGGTTTTATCTTTCCTGGTAACATGTACAAAGCATGTGAAACAAAGTCTGACCATTTTTGTCTGTAAGGGCTACTCTGGCCATTTCAAGATAGAATGATTTTTTTCCCTAACAGTCTACAGTGCTTTCAATATTCTGCTCCAGTCACACAATTCAAATGCATCCGTTATGCTCCAGGCTCTCTTATTTACTGCTGAATTTCTCCATACATGTGAAACAATTGGAAATACCTTGACTTGACTCTGGCATACTTCAGTCCTAAAAGTAACAGCTTTGCTTCTCATCACTTTAAAGGTCTCGTGTAGCATATTTGCCCTTTGTGTTATTTGATCTCTTGACTGCTGCTTCTGTGAGCATTGATTATGGATTCAAGCAGGATGACATCCTTGACAATTTCAATCCTTTCTAGGTTTATCATGGTATCAGCTATTGGTCCAGTTGTGACGATTTGCATCTTCTTCCCATTCAATTGCAATTCATCCCGAGGGCTGGAGTATTATTCTTTGTCAGCAGGTGCTTCAGATTCTCTTCACGTTCACCAAAGAAGGTCGCATCACCTGCATATCAGACGTTGCTCACAAGCATTCCTCCAATCTTGATGGTTCCTTCTTCTTCTCATACACCAGCTTCTCTGATGACTTTCTCATTGTAGAGATCAAATATATATGCATTGAGGTGAGAGGTGAGGTCAGCGGATATAACCCTGAGGCACACCTTTCTTAATTTTAAACGACATAGTGGTCTCTTCTTCTGTGGGCACAACTGCCACCTGATGAATTATTCAGGTTCCACAGTAGTACAGTGAGGTGGTCTGGAATTCTTATTTTACTCAAAGTTGTCCATCATTTTTTATGATCTATACCATCATATATACATCTTTGCATATCAATACAACACAAGGCAACATCTTTCTGGCTTTCAAAAGACATCAGCAATATCTCTTGTTCCATGATCTCTTCTAAATCCCTGAATCTGAAAATTGTTCGTGTACTGCTACAATCACTATTGTATGCTCTTCAAGAACATTTTACTTCCATGTTATATCAATGATATTTTTCTAAAATGTCCACATTCTGTTGGGTCACCTTTCTTTGAAATGGGTATAAATATGGATCTCATCCACTTAGTTGGCCAAGTAGCTCTCTTCCAAATTTCCTGGCATATATGTGTGAGTGCTTCGAGTGCTTCACCAACTTGTTGAGACATTTCAATTAATATCCCATTAATCCCTGCACCCTTTGACTTTGGCTAATGCTTTCAGTGTAGCTTCAAAATCTAAAGGATTAATGACACTTGTTCATGAGTTGCCTCCTGAAATGGTTGAATATTGACTATTTCCTTTATGGTTTGGTAACTGTGTAGTCTTTAATTTTGATGCTTCCTGCATCGCTCACCATTTTGGCTCTTTTTTCTCAGTATATCAACTTGAAGCTTGAATTTTTTTTCCTGAATGACTTGTTTCAAATATGCTGACCATGATCTTTATTCTTTGTTTCCTAGCTCTAGATTTTGCACATTTCATTATAAATTGAACTTGAGTTGCCCTTTGAAATTGTCTGCTCAGCTCTTTGAATTTAACCTTTTTTTTTTTCATTTGTTTAGCGACTCCAAGATTAAAACCACGTTTCAGAGTTTCTTCTGACGACCACTTAGATTTCCCCTGTCTTTTTAATTCCTCTTGCATTCTTCATGCACCATGTACTTGATGCCAGCTCAGGGGCCATTGGATCTTCCACTAGTAGTGTTCAATCCTTCTGACTTTTCTTGGAATTTAGGTGGAATACCCTCAAGTTCACATTTTGGCTATTGTGGACTTGTTTTAATTCTCTTAATGTTCAACTTGAAGTTACAGAGGAGCAATTTAAGCTCAATTTACTCTCTATTCCACAGTCGTATTTCCTCACAGATGTACTCAATTGATCTCATTGTATTTCTTCTGGAGAAGTCCATGTGCTATATTGTGTTGTTAAATATGATATTTGCAATGAAGAAATAATTGGTTTTGCCTAATACTACTAGAAACTGAAGAAAAATAATTATAAGACATTCATCATCATTTTTACTTGTCTTTGATTTTGTCCCAAGTCATGGTGACTGCAAACACAAAGAAATAAAATGTTTCTCTATTGAAACTTTTCTTTATTATTTTTTTGGGGTGGGCATCACTGCCTCAGGTGGTTGTAGGTGCTACCCAGTGCCACTCCTGAGAGCTGCTGCTGGATTTGAACCACCAAGCCCACAGGCTGCAGTCCCGCACTCAACCACTTACGCCACTGGGGCTCAGCCCAAAACTTTTCTTTATTCTTTATTGAATAACACGTGAGTTTTAATACTATTTATAGATTTTTTTCCATTCATGAAATATCTACCTTAGTAATTTCAGGATGAATAAAATTGAATGCTGAATGAAGAAAGTATACTATTTTTCATCAAAAATATAAATTATTTGTAAAGAACTTAGGAAGACAAACAAAGGGGACATTAACTATTTTAATTCAAAGTTAGAATATCCCAAATGACCTATATCCTATAGGTTTAAAATATACCTCTCCGTAAAATTGGCTTGTTGTTCCCTTTGCCCTGACTTGTTTTTAAGCCATGAATCTGTTTTATTAATTTATCTTCATCTTAAGAATTTTTAAAATTGTAAAAAGGCAAAAAGTTGAGTTAGCATGCCTCAGCAGCCACTATTTTGAAGAAGGAGTTGAATCAATGTGCTTGGTCTGGGGAATTATTCTGGGAATCCTTAAACAAGTGGTGGAGAAGAACAAGAAAGAAAACCAGCACAGTGTCAATTAGGGATTTGACGCTGACTCTGGGAAACTGGAGCTAGACTTGTTGAGGACATCTGAGGACAGATAATCCCCTTGAGAGGTGGTAACCCCAGGATCAGAAGCTGGCATGTATAGTCAGTGCTTCTATCTACCACTGAGTGAAGGTTACTCATGTAGATGTTAGCTGTGCAGAATGCCACTCACACAATGGAAATGTGCTCTTGCCTAGAGGACACCCTCCAGCATCAAAGGGTAGGTGCCTACAGTAAAATACTGTTAACATGCAAAGAAATTAACAAAGTCTAAGTGTGTGCCACTAGTACATTGGTCATCCACTTTGTCCACAATAGGCATTTAAATGGCTTCAAGATGTTCTGTGAAGAATATCAATGCATATATCCCCTTCTGGATTTATTTTGATTATTTTTGAGGGCATATATTAAA
Organism: Nesogale talazaci; assembly: GCA_004026705.1. NCBI lineage: Eukaryota > Metazoa > Chordata > Mammalia > Afrosoricida > Tenrecidae > Nesogale > Nesogale talazaci. The sequence goes on along the minus strand of PVJH01000547.1, from coordinate 246,505 downwards.
AAATGGGATTGTGTTGTGAGATGTGTGGTCACCATCTTGCTGGAATTCTGAAATTACTATCCAAAGATAGGTGCTTCCATTGGAGTATCCTGTTTACATTTTTTCTAACCCTTAATAATACCCAGTTTTAACTTCTAAAGAGCTATTATGTAAATTTTTATTTGTATTTTGCTTTTGAAAATTTCTAATGAATCTAGAAGGGATTCCTAGTTAACTGGGCATTCCTATGAGACAAAGAGAGTAATGAATGTATTAGCTGCACAGGAAACCTAATATGCTATTATTCTTTAATGTAAACATGTAGTTCTAGAAAATTCACATGACTTTTTCAGCCACTTTTATCCCATTGCCCCTCCTTTTCTTATTGCACATTTTGTGGTCTGGTGGGTTTGAAGTGCTTACCTTGTGGCTATCCATCCAATGTTTGACCAACAATGCTACCATGATACCTTTCATAATTGATTAGAGTATTCAAAAATAGAGATTTCAAGGTTGCCTGAAAATGGCCTTCTTCTTTTCTGTGCAATATTTTTGAGGATCTGCATGAAACTACACACACAGGTGAAAAAAAAGTAGTGCTATGAGGATTCAAGTGTATGAGTTTATTAAAATTTAAAAACAAAGTGAAACCGCAACATATCTCCTAGCTCGGTGAATGGCTAAAGAGAAGTTAACTCAGTAACACAGTTGCCTTATTCTTATTATGATGACTTCCCGCAAAAGGTGCAATCAAAGGAGGGGCTGAGGATGGAATTTGGTGGATCAATTAAATTCAAGATGGAGAAGTTTTCTCACAAGGTTATATCAACTATGATTTTGAGTTCTTAAAGAGATAATTTGATACATTTTTTTGTAGCACACAGGCTCATTGGAGGAGCCTATGTTGAAGAAATGTTATGTAAATTATACCCTGCATTACTGAGTAAAATGCTAGGAACGTCTCATCATGACAATGAGTCTTCTTTTACTTCTAGGCTTTCCGTCTGAGAATATTGTTGGTAAATCCTATTCCAGGCACATTATCACCTTGATCTTGCTCATGATACTTAATTTTTGTTTCTTTTCAAAACCCAATGAACATCTAAGAGGAACATAATCTAAGTCCCTACAGGATACCTAAGTGGCAGTTTGACATTGTGTAAATCAAAGTGTGTAGAATTTTTCAGAGAAGAGTTAGAGATGGAAATACTACTTTTGAAAATGAATTGCATTCATTTTGTATTGAATTCACCTGTTTTGAAGCTATATCATGAAAAAATAGCATTGTATGGATAATAAAAGTGTGGATAATTAAAGTTTCTATGATTTTGTCGCAATAGATTTAGCATACTCTACACAAAAGAGTTTCAAAAATTTGATGGAAAAATTCAATTGAAAGGTAATAGAAATTTTATGGAAATTTAAAAAGTCTTATATATATTTTATGTATCTGTATAGATACACACAACACATGTATAATATATACATATATACAAGCCTTCTAATATATATACACATACACACATATATACAATTTACTACTTTATCCACTGTATCACTTCAGCATAAATATGTTTGTACATATTCATATTCATACACACATTTTTCTGTGTATGTATATACATTTTATACATATGCATGTATACATAAATGTGTGTGTCACACATTCACACTTACTGCCATCGAGTCAATACCAACTCATAATGGCCCTATTTTTACCAGATGGGACTTTTTTCAGTATGTACATATGTATATATGTATACATATATACATATGTGTGGATATATACTTATATTTACCACTAAAAACAAGTAAGTGCCATTGGGTCAATTCTGCCTCATAGTGATGCTATAGGCCAGAAGAGCATAATTCTTGTGTTTATGAGTGTGTGTGTGTGTTTGTAATTATTAAATCCTTGGAAGTCTCGATGACTATGGAATTCAACAGTAACTAGATTCATCAGAACACCAACTGGCCAGAATAGATTCTGAGAGAAGTCTGTGTTTACGGAGCAGAAAGAGAAAGAGAACGAGTTCAAAGAAAAAGAGACAGAATGATCCAAAAATTAAGAGAGAGCATCACAGAAACCAAGTGTTTTAGTTACAGAAAGGTTGGGTAACTTGAACAAAAAATATTCCAAAATTATAAACCTTAAATAAGGCAAAAGTTGATTCTCTCATATCACACAGTGGCCTGTCCATGAGGCCATTCTTCTCTGCAAAGTCCTTCAGGAACCCAGAGTCTTTCCATCGCCTCCTCCATCGCCACTCACTTTGTTGCCTTGGCTGACGTGCAAACTTAGCTAGCCACACAAAAGAAGGGAGAAGAAAAGGGACAAATATGCGTAGATACCTGCCATGTTTAGTTCTGGGACAATCTGGAAGTTGCACACAGTACCAGGAAGTTTTGAAAAGTTCTTGCACCTATGAAGTGAAAAGCTAATGGACTCTTGCCATAAACTTTTAGAAACTCCATCGTCCCTCTATATAAATTCCGTTCTAAATTTGCTCACACTGCCACGGCTGGATCTGAGAGAAGCTGGCAATTTCAGGTCTCTAATTGTGTATCCATGTGATTATAAATAAAGGGAGAATGGATTTGCGGGCAAACACCATCCACACACTGACCTTATAAGTTTTTTAAAGTTCTAAATCATTAAGTAGATCTATATATCCAGTTAAGAAATATTTAACTAATACATTTGATAGATGGTTTAAAGATACAGACAATAAATAAGGAATTCTTCAATGATGTAGACTTTATTCTGAAAAGTAGAGATGGGTCCCTCCCTCAGCAGGTAACAAGAAAATATGTGGTATACTGAGAAGTAATAAATACTCAGAAGATAAAACTATATGTGTGTCAATTTGTGTCCGGTAGAGGGTACAGTGGATGTGCCTGTGATGATGAAAACCCTGCCCCGCTCTTTTAGATCCCCGCAGGGCACTTTATGTCGGAATGCCGTTAGCAGAGCTTCCAAACTGTGACAAACTAGAAATAAAAGCCTAGTGATCATTTTCTAAAAATTAGCCACACAGCACAACAGAACAGAGTCCAGCTCCATTGGTATGGACATATTTTCAGGAAAGATCCATTACTGGATGTCAGCATCATATCTGGTGAAGGGGCTAGTAATTAAGGAGTTTCTCAAGATGGACTCACACACTATCCGCAATGTGTTGGCGATCTTCAGGATGGAATGCCAGGCAGGGGTTTGTTTTGTCTGTAGCAAGCCGTGAATCAAATTTGATCCATCAGCAGCTATCTATTTAAGGAGGAAAATAAAGTAAATGGATAAGCTGCCTTTTGTAGATATGGTTGTAAGACTCTGATAGAAGAGTGACCCTGGTTGTTGGCCCAAGAGAAAACATATGCAGTAGTGATCTTGTTCAAAGTTCTGGGATTTGAAGGAAGGCCGCAGAACTGAGTGTCTGAATACGATATGACAGGGATGTTTCCCCCCTAAATCATGTCAGTATTCTTTCTCTAGGAAGCCACAAGCTACTGAAAGTTGTTATTATGTGGAGATGGTGTTGGGTGAAAATTATGAGGTTATGTAGTAGTTATGTTATGGAAAACCTTTAAGCAAATATATGCCATGCAAGTATAAGAGGAAAGAAGTGAACCTGTGCTGAGATTTACTGGCATGGAAAGCTAGTTCTCCTATGTAAGAGAAGGTGTGATGACAGCAGATTAAGTGTTGAAACCTAATTATTAAAATAGGTAGTAACAGAAAATGCCCTTTGCAAGACAGCTGGTTAGGGAACCCTCAGACCCCAGTTTGGCATAATGTTGGCCTTTGTTAGTCCAGTGGTTGAAAACTGTGTTTCAGATTTTGTTTTGATTTAAGTCAATATATAGAATTCCAGAATTTCAATTTATCTTACTTTCTTGTTTCTTTGTTGTATGGGGTTGTTATTGCATTGCTAGGACAAACTATAAAATATGTAAATAGTAAATGAACCCTTGTTCCCTTTTTAAATACTTTGGGCATTTTTTTTATATCTGCCTAGTAGATGTATTTTTTTCTATAAAAATACCTTGCACATACAAAATAAACCCTTATCATTGCATCCACTTTAGTTCATGGTGACCCTATAGGACAGAGTCCAATTCCCAACTGTGACCTTTACAGAAGGTCTCTCACCCATAGACAGGGTGGCGAGTTCAGACCACTGACCTTTCGGGTAGCAGACAAGTGCTTACGTACTGTGTCAACAGGATGCTTTCTTCACTCAACAACCAAATAAATAGGAATATCTGAAAAGAATGTACAATTTTACACAATTCATTGATTTAGCTCATTGAATTAACTGATTATCTTGGTAAGCACCCTTTATATTTAATTCATACTTGGTGTTTGACTTTACCGCACTCTGTCTTCCTTAATATACCTTATTTTTCTTGATAATTTTTCCTTTGTCTTTTTACATATGGATATCTGCATACATCTACCTCAACACCCCATTTTTAAAAATCAGAGTGACATTAAATATAGAACTGCTGAGCTACAAGAATTTTTGTCTTTTAAAGGTAATACCTAACATGACATTTCAATTTTTCAAGTAATTTAGTTTTAAAATGTTTGTATTTCTGAATTGCTGTTAACTCATTGACTCTCAGATTACTCCAAGTAATATTCAATGTAGACCTGTCAATTTGTGCTATTGTTTACTTGTTTCCAAGTAAGTCAATTTTCTGTAACATTCTATTTTTCTGAAACATTCTTATTTTCTATCTACTATAACAATTTTTATTAGCACAGGTGTCTTTATTATCTGGCCATGACTTTTCAGTTGTGTTAACGTTTTTTGTATGATATCTCTTATGTTGTTTATGAAAGGTGCATCTATTTTCTGCATTAAAGATATATATTTCTTTGAGGTAAAATTTGTTTACCTTCAGAAGTTCTGTATGATCTTTCTTATATAACTTGTATATTAATGTTTCTTGATCCTCTGGGACTCTCCTTCACCAAAGGTCCTCAGTACAGCAGAAATTTCTCTTGATTTTCTGTACAATATCCCTGTTAATAAAAATAAGTTAAACATTTAAAATAGCCAAATATTTTAGCTTGAGCATCAGTTTTTTCTGTGTTGAATTTTGATAGCTTCTAGCCACCTCTAATAGGTTTTCTTATTGTTCTCATCTTCTCAATCAATATGTTCTTGTCCATCAAATACAAATTAGTAAGATTAGATTCCATAGGTTCTTCAAGGCAGGATATCACAACACAATTTAGTCAGAATTTGTCAATCAATATTCACTTGCACTATTCATGCACTACAAATTACATAGGGGGAAATGTCACAGGGCTATAGCTGCAATTTTATAGGTTTAGAGCCCTTTAATTTTTTTTGAGTCCTTTAATTAACATTTAAAATTTTCCAGTTGAGGGAAATAATGAACAATGTCAATGAATATTATTCATCACTGTTATACATTTAGAAAATAAGTTTAATTTGTTACTAGATATGTTTATTTATAAGCAGAAATTTTGCAAAGTAGAACACACACATGCATTCATTATGGAATGTTATAAATTATATGCCATCTGTAAAAATTACTAAAATTTTTTGCATTGCACCATGATGATTTTGAATCTGTGATTTGGAAATTCCAGGATTTAAAAAGAAACAGACCTAATGTTTACTCTTTGTAGTTCTTATTTTAAAGATTACGTTTGAGCCATATAATTTCAATATAAAAGTCATATGCTAGGATAATACAAGGTTAGGGTAATGTAATGTAAGATTTCCCTTGTAACTCTCAGTTTTGGCCATTGAAAGATGGTTAGGCTAATAAGAAAAGGTTGCCTCTCTCAAATTATCTTCTAGTCTACTTCCTTTTGTAGCATGTGTGACGTTTTTAATTTTTCCATACATTTAATGATTATAAGTCTAATTGAATTTCTTTTGAATTTTCCTTTGATTTTATTTGTTTTAAATGGAGGAATGATGTATCCTGTCTATCAGCAACCCAGAGTTGATCCCAAATTTGGTAGATTCTTGGGATCTGCAGAAAGGCATTTTGTGTAACTTCTGTTTGCCTGTAGGTTAACAGCACTCTTCTTGTGGTCTTAGCTGCTAACAAGTCTGGTTCCCAGGGACATTATGGACACTGGATCAGAACTTTGCCTGGCCCACTGTCTCATGCTAGCTATTTAGGACAATGTTATGCTGCAGAACATAGGGTTGGCATTGACTTATTTTTGGAAATAGATCACCAGGTCCTTCCTATTATACTATTTCAGTGCAAAAGGTCTGCTTGCACCTGTCTGCTATAGGCAATTATGCTGCAATTATGCATTTGTGTCATGGATTCCCAGATCATAGCAACATTCAAGGCACATCAGTAAGCCAAAATGAGAGATTGATGGTAGTTAGTGAGTAGTTTCAGGGAGACTTGACTAAATGAGTTAGGGCATTTTCATATACACAAAATATAAGATACGGACAGAATCATTCATCAGAATCATTCATTAGTTCAAAGTCTAAAATGTTCACACTGAATATTATTGAAATTGCCAGCAAAGTTAGAGAATGCACAATAAGCTGATCAGGAAAAAAATCAGTCGAAAAAACAAACTCACTGCCATGAAGCCAACACAATCCGACACATCAGGGGAGAATGCCCCCTGTGGATCTCCAAGACTACCTCTGTGGAAGTAGCAGGCCTCATCTTTCTCTCTCAGAGTGGCTGCTAGTTTCACGCTGCTGAGTGTTCGGTTAGCAGCCCCACCACGCCACCATGGCTCCAAGAACACATCAAGCAAACAAACCGAACACAAGACCTTCGAGCCAAGGCTGATATGTGGAGATCCTGTCAGACAGGGTAGAACTTTCCCTATGTCATTTGAGACTTCAACTCTTTCTGGAAGTAGAAAACTCCATCTCATCATTCTCCTGATGAGAGCATGGTGGTGTAGAACTGCTGAGTTGGTGGCGAGTAGCCCGACAAGTTACTACTACACGGCCAGGACTCCTTAAGAAAATGTCAGTGTGATTAGGTATAGCGTTTACAGTGAGGAAGCCTAGCCCTGTGGAGTCCGTTTTAGCCAGAAGGTGTGGAAATGAATTCTATAGAGATATAGAGAGGGGATCCAATGAAGCGTGGACATTATTGCGCTTCTTCATCAATAGTACATGAAAGGAACATTTTGGTGAATGTCAGATTAAACGTGGCTTCCACAGTACATTCAGAGAGAGCTGCTGGAGATTCAAGCTGCGTCATAGAGGAAGTAGAATAGCACTGGCACAAATATGAGATGACCGTGTCAATCAAGGTACAATATTCCAGAATAGCAACTGAAAAATGTGACCATGGAAAATATAAAAAAATTAATAAATAAGGCCTAGTCTAAAAAAATGATTGAGTAGGGTGCAGAAATGCAGTGATTATGTGTCTCCAGTCAATGAAAATGTATTATGGGAACATTTTCATGTCATCTACATTTTTCCTAAATTGGCATGTGTTTTACCTGTGAAGATCTGAGAATAGGACATGGTAATTTTCTAACACAAACATATACATTCATGTGTTTAGAATAGAATCACAAGGATCAACATATAACCCCCTCCCAGGAGGGTCAGCAATGGAAAAGTAGGTGCAGGGGAACCTAGGACAATGTAAGATATGAAAATAATAATCTATAACTTATGAAGGGTTCTTGAGGCAAGGTGGACAGGGGAGGGAGGGTAAAACATGAGGAGCTGATATCAAGGGCTCAAGTAAAAAATATGCTTTGAAAATGTTGATGCAGCATATGTGCAAATGTGCTTGACCCAATGGATGAATGTATGGATTGTGATGAGATGTAAGAGCCCCCAATGAAAGTACTTAATTGAAAAAAGAGAAAATGGATAAACACATCCCAAATGCTCAAGAGAAATGGGTAGAATGGGGTTAGGCCTCGCTAGCTAATAGTATATCCAGGCAAGGAGTGTATGGTAACTTGGGTGAAGTGCTTGATATTTCTTATGTCCAAATACTTTGCTAAAGCTGTAGCAGAAAACTTTTAATGTTCAACTTAATACTGACCCGGTGTGTCATTGATTCTTCTTGTTTCTAGGAGAGTAATGAGATAGCTTGTGGAGGAGAAGGGACTAATTTGAAATCATGAGGGAAGTCTGTTTAAAGAGCAAAAACTGATAGCATCCTGAATGTAATAGGTGTTGCATGTGACAATTCTGTCCTCAGAAGGTATGGTTGGAGCACAACCTCTCACTCAGGTGGCATCTTTAGGATTTATGACATTCATCAGGGCAGGCCATGCAGATGTCTATTTTCCTGGTGGTGTGGATCCTGCGTCTGCTGCAACCACAACTGTTTCTTTGAACTTGAGTCAAAAGCCATCAGGTTGCCAATCTTGGGAGCTACTAGTTGCCTGCCATAAAACCTAATCTGCAGGCTAATAATGGATAAATTTCCAAAATAATAAAAAGAAGAATAAGACGCTCCAAATACTATATTGAAGTATTTTTATTACTTCTCCTGTAGTGGCATGCGAATCAAATCGTGAGGGTCCATAGGGGAATGACAGCTAATCTTCAGAAGCAAGAGACACGCTGCTGGTGGAGTTGACCTGTGGTTTCCAATGTCAGGCCGGCAGTTTCATACAACCATTCGGTGGTGGCAGAGTTCCATCCCATATACAGTGTCAGTCTCAGAAACTTACAGGGGCAGGTCTATGCGATCTGTGAGGGTCACTTCGAGTCAGTATGGACTCAGTGGCAGTGAGGGGTTTTTCCCTTTTTTTCAGCACTGATGTTGATCATTTTTTAAAGATGTTGATCATTACACCTCCCTTTTTAGCCCATATTAGTTTGGAAGTTCTTCCTAATCTTAAGTAGCACTGCCAGCCTCCACCGACAGATGTCCCAGGTAATGGCTGCTCATGCGTACCCTCCTGGCTGGGGATTGCACAATTTCAGTGAGAATTTTATGACTGCCAAAGGATGCTTCATAAGACAGTGGTGAAAATCGAGCAGGAATACGCATTTTACTTTGTAATAAATTGCCTTGAAAAGGCTCCCCTCTTCTTCATTAAAGTGTAATTTTAACATCACATCATTCTGCTGGCCACTCTCCCACAAGAGCTTGATAATTTTTGTTGATATTTCTTCCATTTTGTCTCAATATCAGAGAATTTGTGTTTTGAAGATGAGCTTGGGAGTGAGAAGTGATCACTGTGCTGGTTAAGGATTGTTTGTCTTATCTCTCACTAAAGCTGCCAGATAATGTAATCATTTATAGATGTATATAAATACATGTACATTTAAAAAAAACATCTGCTGGTTTTACAACCATATAATTGAAGGACCTGTGCTCATGGGGCAGTCATGTGTCCAAATAGACTGGACAGTTGTGATGAACAGTAGCAATATTTGAAGAAAACTTTTCCTGTGTAGTTCCTAGGAGCCCTAAAATAGTGCATAAAAAAGTTGAAATGCATAGGCAGAAGGAATCTCTGAAGCTAAACTTATGCACACACACATAGATTCTGGGATAAATCTTTTGCTTAGGTAAATTAAGTAGTTACTAGAATTTTTTGTATAAAATGATGGAGAATTACATGCTGGCATGACTTAAAAACAGCCCAAATAATTATGCTTGTCTAAAGTATTTTCCAATCAAGACTTAGAAGCATGCAATAAAATCAGAGTAAGTAAATGGTGCCAAGCATCTGAAAATTCTACAGGATTCTCTAGATCATGAGGGAAAACATTTATTAAGACAGTTGTGCCTGTGAGCACTGTACTTTGTCTGTGGGTTTTCCTTTCTCTGTACAAGTCCCTTCAGTTCTAGGTTGTATTTTCTGCATTTCCAGGTTGTGAATACTATTTCTCTGCAAATTTTCCACATTTTTCTCCAAAATGAGAGAACCTACAATTGGCTAAAGCTCTTAAAATATTAAGTATTTTTTTTTTCTTTTGTCTCTTTTGCTTTGCTGTTCAAAAGCCATGATTAAAATCATGATGACACTTCACAGACAAGAGTAAGCTTATTTGGGGAAATTTGCAAATGACTGCTTATTCTCCCAGAGTACTCAAACAAAGCAAAACTGAATCTTTGGTACTGCAGATCAAAGGTTAGTGTGTCCAACTTATTAAGGTTCAGGTGGAGGAGACACTCTGTGGTGAGCAATAAATACAACCCAGCAGTGGCATTTCTTCAATGACAGGAGAAAAATTCCAATAAAAATGGTGGAAAGACTAGCACTTTGGATAAATGAAGCTCAATTGGGCACAGGAATAGACTATGTTCAGTGAGAATATGACATTCCACTAAGAATATTTTCTGTCACTGATAGTTATTTAACCAGTAGATTACTAAGATAAACAATTGTCATCTTATGACCACTTTTCAGTTAGTTGGGCAAATCAACAGGTCTGAGAAATCAGAAGCATTACGCTGTAAATAAGATTATTTACTCCCTCTGATAGAATTTGGGTGATGGTGAATAATTAGCTTGTTGTTGATTGCTCTGAAGTCTGCTCCAATTAAGTATGAGCTGAAAAAAATAGAAAGAAAAGTTATCTGGTCTATCACCATCTTCATGATCGCCAATACACTAGAGTCCATTGCTCTGGCTATTTGTCATGTTGAACAATACTTCGCTGTGAGCTGTGGAGTTTTCACTGGCTAGTTTTCAAAAGTCGATCTTAAGGCAGCCCCTTATGCCTAATATGTCTTTATAGATAAACGAAAAATGAAGCAAACTAGCTTACTAAAAAATAACTATCTGGCACGGTCACTTTCCTAGTTTGGAAAATATTAATGACAAAGTTTCTAGCATCAGGCATCACCCTGTGACAAATTGATAGGGAGGTAATTGATAGGTAATTGATAGGGGGTCACACAGTCTCAGCTAATATGAGGAAAATGACATATGTGTTTTTAAGAAATACACAAGCAAAGGGTAAAGACCTAGCTCTCTTTGACTTCAAAGGCAGACATATCTTTATATGAAAGGAAATGAGGACAAGCCTGGCAGGTTACAGAGGACGGGTTGATAGCTTAGCTTTGATTATGGCGAGCTGGGACATAGCAGCTGCTGAGATCTGATCACGATATGTGAATCTTTTTCTCATAAGGCTTATACATGTTGCGTCTAATACACAGTAAGAATGTCTGGATGGCCTATCATTATCCTTATGGCTCATGCATAACATAATTAGGTCCTGTCAATATGAAGTGTTTTCTTTTAAGTGGAAAGTTATTTTTAACTTATAGTAATAGTCACAAGAACCAGTCACACAAAGACAGAAATGTTAACACATATTAGTGATGTGAAAGCATACTTTTTCTTTGTTCTGTATAACAGTTTCAGGATTCAGTTTTTCTTTGCATGACAGACACATGAAGAATGGTTTCAATTATGCTGACCTTCTTGCTGGAGTTTGTGCACCAGGTGTCCAGACGGCAAAGTGGAAAATGCAATCTTTGTCTGCCTTATGTAAATACAGTGCTGATCAGTTTGCCTTTAAGAGCCTGGTTGCTATTTACTTTCAGTGAGTTTCACTTTAAACAGAACAACTATAGTGAAAATAGCAATTAAAAGAACTCACTGGGCTGAGCCCCGGTAGCCTCAGTGGTTGAGTGCGGGACTGCAGCCGCGGGCTTGGAGGTTCAAATCCAGCGGCGGCTCTCAGGAGCAGCGCTGGGTAGCGCCCACAACCATCAGAGGGCAGTGATCCACTCCCCCGACCCCCCCCCCCCCCCAAAAAAAAAAAAAAAAGAACTCACTTTGCAGCCTCAGATTCTTTCTGAGGAGCACTGCTGGCAGAATCCTTGTAGCTCAGGGCGGTCCGTGGTTCTGATTTAGTCTTCTCATGGAGCAGTGGTTGTGTTCGAACAGCTGCGCTTGAGATTAATGGAATATCACAGGAATCCACCAGACATCAATCCATAAGACGTTTACTTCAAATTTATTGAAATTTTCTATTTTCATTTTTTTTTTTGTAAATAGCAAGAAGGTTTACAGAGCAATGTTTTTAAAGGCAAATCTCTCAATAATAATTTGTTAGAGGAACAATCAGGGAAAAGAACAAAAATACCTGAAGAAAGCCTAAGAAGTCTATGGCACTTCAGTGAACAGAACAAATCTGATGTAATTAAAAATCCAGAACAGAAAATAACAGCAAAATGCTCAGTGAAAATTATCCAAGAATTATAAGAAAATGCCTCTCACAGCATAAAAGATAAGATGATATTCATGCAAGAAACGAAATATAATGCAAACAGGATAGTCAGGCCTAAATGGCATACAGAAATGTGAATTCTACCAAACATTTCAAGAAGAGCTGACTCCAACGGTACTCATATGGTTTTGGTGTTTAAAATAGATGGGGAATTTCCAAGTTCGTTTTATGACATGATCATTAACTATAATACCCAAACCAGGGCAGAGCCTAGTTTTACATTCAGCATGAGTGTACATATATATTTTTTCATTTTATGGCTCTTAGTTCTCTAGGATATGCACCTAGCAGAAATACTGCTAGATCATTTGATACTTTTATTCCATGCATTTTGAGGATATATCATATCACCTTCTCCAATGGTTGCCCCATTTTACAATCCCACCCAAATTGTTTCCTTGTTGTCTTGAACATCATCTCTCAACTGACTAATGAGTTAACTAATTTATCATTCATTGGGTCAGTTATATTTCTTTCAGTGCACTGTCTATTTTTTTAATGCATCATCTTTGTATGAACTAGCATGCCATCTGTTAGTATTTTTTGCATGGGTTCTAAGTTTTCATTTATTTTGTCAGTAGTTATATACTTTTGTTTTCCAGAATTATTTTGAAGGTTTTCCTACCTTTTCCATGATCTCATCTGAAATTTATATCATCTTTCTCTCAATTTGCTTATTGTACATAAATATCTTTATTTTGAATGTCTTATTGAATAGTTATAATGCCTTTTCTTCTATCGATCAGTCATTTGTTTATATCCATCTGTCTTTTCCTTTGAGTGAATTTGATCATCTATTGTTTGTGATATATTATGTTGTTGTTGCATTTGTATTTAGTTTGTGATTGCTTGTTTGTGGAACTTTAGGGAGAAACCCTGCCATCACCTGTCTCTAATAGGTGTAGTAGATAATATGCTTGCACAGTTCTCTGTTATCCTGTTCATATTGAATAGCAGGCTTGACCAACTATGGATCATTAGGTTAAACCAGAGTTGCCAGTGGCCTTCACGCAGTTGATGTGAATGCAGGAGAGATGGATCCAGTTGTGTGGTGCAGACATGTTTGGTGTCTCCAACAAGGGGGAACTGAGAAGAGAGAAAAAATAAAAACCAATAACAGTTGAAGAAGAAAGTTTATTATTTTTAATGATATAGCAAGCATGGGGAAAGCAGGAACAAGAAAAATAACTCAATAACTAAAAAAAATAGAAGTGAAGTGGAAACACAGCAAAAGAAAAAAGAAAAAAATATAGTGAGCAAATCTTGAGAGAGGGAAATAGAAAAAGAGGAAAGAAAATAGTCAAAGAAACTAACATAGAGAAGTAATGGTAGATAGAAGAAAAGAAAGATACAGGATGCAACACAAGAGAAGAAAAATAAAAGGGAATGGAGAAACAAGGACAGGGATGGGACCATAGGAGAGAAAATTGGAGAGTTTGGGTACTTGATATCATGTGTTAAGCTCTGCTAGCTAAGGAATTCACAAGGCATGGACTTAGGTGAGCAGGGCTCAGAAAGCTGTCTTACCTAAATTTCCTGTCTTAGAACTGAAATCAAATGATGTATTGTCTAGGACAAATCTGATGCAGAAGACTTCTTTGGCATGTGAAATGCAAGGATGGCGCTGAGGATTAAAGTAAGCCTGATTCCAGCCCGTCACCTTATATGCATATGAAAGTGAAGACCGAGAACAATTGATGCGCTTCAATTATGAGCTTGACAAAAATATTGACAGTGTCATGGGTCTCAAGTAGACCAAGCAATACCATGTCGGAAGAAGAACAGCTAACATGATTCTTAGAAGAGAAGATGGTGGTACTTCATCTCAGGCACTTCTGACATGGTATAAGGAGAGATTAATCCTTGGAAAAGGACCTAATATTTGGTGAAGTGGAGGGTCCGTGAAAAAGAAGGATACTCTAAAAAATTGGATTGGTACCATGCCACTAGGCTAAAATTAATAGCAATTGTGAGGCTGGCAGAAGACCAGTCAGTGTTCCCTTTCTTGTGCGCAGGGTTATGATGCTGCAGAAACAATTGAATAACACCTGATAACAGTACGTTGCTATGCTGTCTCAGAGACCTAGTCCAGAAGTCCCGTGTGCAGACGAAGATGGTAGTTGAACTAAGGTCACCTGTTCCATGAAAGGATCTCTTTCAGGCTTAGGGCTGCTGGGGTGAAGGGGTCTTTTATAGAAGCAATCCATGGCCATCCATGCTGGCCCAGTAGAGGTAGATATCTGTCACTGCCCTTTCTGCTAGTGTAATGAGATAGACTTCATATGGCTCCAAACATGAGAATTATAGAGCTGATCCACAAAGGTACATTTATGAACTCTGATAGAATAAAGGTTATGTCTAGGGGATTAGCCAGCTTCCGAGTGAGAGAGGCTTTTGGCGGGCTATGCCTCTGTATCAGAGAAGGGTGTTGGGAATACAGGAGGTACGACATTGCCCATCATTTACCATCATGCAGGTCCTGAACACATGTGGCTCATTATGACTGCTTTATGTTGGGACAGCTGGGATTCAATTTTATGTTTTTACTCTGATTTCTATTGTTGGTTCTTCTTTATTTTATCAAATAGCCCGATAATAAGCATCACTGTGTTTACTTTCTTTCCATGAGAATAATAGCTAATTGAAAGTTAAATTTGAAAATTGCCTTTGTAACCATTTATATGTATTCAAGGATGTTTCTAAGTGCTAATACAAAGAAAAACTCAATACATAGACTATATTTGCCATCAGTTACATGGTAAAATTTGCACTGGTCAATATGTAGCACAGTGACTTAAATGACACACAGTGAGCCATTTCTTTAAAAAGTAGAATGAGACAAGAGGAAAGTAAAGGGAAATAGAGGAAAGATCTGAGTGGTGAGGGACATATATAGAGGTTCAAATACAGTCATGTACATAAATGAATATATTTATATAGGACAATGGAGAAATAGATCAAAGTGCAAATGCTTATAGGGTTAGAATTAGGACAACAGATGGGCATTGGACCTACACTCAAGTACTTCCTCAGTGCAAGAACACTTTGTTCAGTTAAATTGGCATTCCAAGATGTTCACCTTTCTGCCATGATCACTGAAAACTAATGGGTGAATAAGCAAATGTGGTGAAGAAAACTGATGGTGCCTGGCTATCAAAAGATACAGTGTCTGGGGTCTTAAAAGCTTGAAAGTAAACAAGCGGTCATCTAGCTCAGAAGCAACAAAGCCCACATGAAAGAAGCACACCAGCTTGTGTTACTATGAGGTATCAAAGGGATCTGGGATAAGGCATCAAAGAACTACAAATTGTATCATTATAAATGAGGGGGGTGCTGAGTGGGGACCCAAAGCCCATCAATAGGTGAAATGACACCCCCTTGCAGAGGGGTTGCAGGGAGGAGAGGAAGGAGTCCGTTGGGTACAATGTGGCAACAATGAGGTGTGCAACTTTCCTCTAGTTCTCAAATGCTTCCTCCCACCCACTATCATGATCCCAGTTCTACCCTGAAATCTGGCTAGCAGGGAATGTACACTGGAGTCAGAAACATGGGGAATTCAGGACAGATGATCCCTTTGGTACCATTGGTGGGTGTGGTGATACTGGGAGGGAGGAGGGAGGGTGGAATGGAAGTGGGTAACCAATTGCAGGGAGCTACATAAGATCTTTCTGGAGTAAAGACAATGGGGAAGTGGGTGAAGAGACACATTGGACAGAATGCGATATAAAAAAGTAGTAACAATGTGTAAATTATTAAGGGTTCCTGGGGACTGGGCACAGGGAGGGAGGGGAAATATGGGAGCTGGTACTGGGGGCCTAAGTGGAGGGGGGATGTTTCAGAGGTGATGCCAATGTGCCCATGTGGTATGCATACAATTGACATATGTATTGATTGGGATGGGAGTTATATGAGCCCTCAATAAAATGATATTTTAAAAAAGGAGGGGGGGGAATAGGAGCTTATACCAAGGGATCAAGTAGAAAATATTTAGAAGTAAAAGTGGCAACGTGTACAAATATGCTTGGTACAAGTGATGTATTGAATGTTATAAGAACTATAAGAGCCCCCATAAAATTATTGAAAATAAAGTAAAATGAAATTTGAAGTAAAAGAGGAGAAAGACTTAATTTTGAAAATATATACACTGCTTGAATTTCTACAAGTACAAGTTTATATAATGCTATATATATATTTAAAATAAAGTTAAAAATAGAAATATAGATATAATTACTATGGAGTGTTAAAGTACACAAATGCAAGCATCGATTCTAATTTCTGTTAGTGGAGTGTGGTGAAATTCAAATTCAGTTATGCTTGACTGTGTATTATGGTCTGAAATCATACCCCTCATATGCAGCACCCTGTGAATTTGTCTTTATAGATAAATAAGATAGAATAACACCACTCTCTTGACTTCCAGGGCAAATCACTTCCATCTGTACCACTTTACAAGTGTTGCTCTACCTCGAACCACAGGAGTGACATTACATGTGTTTTATAAAGTCACTATGTGCTGAAGATCATAAGCAACCCACTGTTCACATGCTTGGCCTATGGTTAGTTTTGGCAACAAGGAGCAAGGACTAACAGAACTGTTAGCTGTATTCAGAAGGGGTGCTGATTGAATTTAAGCTGAAAATGCAATTTTTTTGGTTACTTTTCCTTTTCCCTAAATGCTGCAGGTCAAAGTTTAACTGGGAACTGTTTTCTCAAAGTTAGTGATAGCCAAAGTCCATGAAATGGCTTATGTCTGTCAATAGTTGACCTAATGAATTTGTCCTGTGTTAACACTTTGTTCTTCTCAGACTTGACAGTTTATAGAATACAGTAAATATAAGATTTTAGTGAGTTTTTTCTTTTTTTTTTTTATTTTTATTTTTATTTTTTGAGTTTTTTCTTAAAATCAGGAGCAGATAACCATAGAGAACTTTAGTAACTACTTAATGCATTCACTTTTTAAAACGTTAACTGAAGTTAGAGGTGAATTGTGTCATTTTCAAATTCAATATTATTAATTCATTCTAAAATATCTTTATTTAAGTGATCACTAAACATATGCTCTGGCTTACCAAGAAAAGCACAGCCAAGCTCACTTCTATTTAATCTTTTTTGACATGTAGTATTCGTAGGTAGCATTTCTTAGGACAGCACCAGACAGCCTCGACTTTCTACCATGCAGTGTGTGGTGGATTTGAACCACTGACCTTGCAGTTAGCTTAGTCATCCAACACTTACTCAACAGCACCACCAGATATCCTTAGGGAAGAGCGGTGTAGTACCGAGGTAAAAAATAAGAAATCAGCAACCATCATTAAATATTATATTTACAATTAGAGAACTTTGTAAAGTAGAAATTAAAATGTCAAAATCCTCCTACTAAGACTATGACAAGGGAGTCAGTTTGCTAGGAGAGGACTTGAGCAGAATCTGCATGGACAGAGGCAGGATTCTTAACAAATGGATGTACACAGCTAATGCGAAGCTGTTTGAGAGGGGAGGACACTATGGAACAGTGTTGGTAATCAGAGTGCTGGGACACTGGGATCGAGCTTGGTGAGAGTTAAGCATGAAGAAGAAAAGGAAGCGCAGAATTGACTGAAAGCCTGTAGATTTCTTTTTCTTTTGGGTTGTTGAAGACATGGACAGGGTTTTCAGCAAGAGGACATCTGAGAAAGACATTTTAAGTCGTCAGTTGTGGCAGTAGTGCCAAGGAAGTTAATTATTTATTTAGGAGATGTTGAAGACATGTAATAACATTAGTGCAGTAGAATTGAGAGAGACAGTGTCCATGAAGAGACAACTGTTGACAAGACTAGGTCCTTTTCTGAGGACTGAGGCTCAGGTCAAAGGTGTGTGAGAGGAAGCCTTGCCATCCAGGCTCCTAAGCAGCTTTCCGGGCACATGGCTTCCAAACAAATTTGCTTATCCTTTGGCAATCTATAGCACTTTAAATATTCTTCCTCAACACCATAATTAAAATCCATCAACTCTGTGGTTCTAGTTATTCTTTCTCCACCTTCCCCATGCAGACTGTAGAGCGTCTATGAAAAATAAGAAAACTCAATGGGATGAATTGGTACGGATGTGAAAGGGAACTCAATCACTGTTCAGTTTGGTGTCGGACCTCGCAGTGTTTCCTTTTACTGGACATACAGTAATTGAGTAAGGACCAGCTCAACGGCACTGAACATGAACAGGAAAACTTCATGGAAGAAAGAATCCATTGTCTTTTCATCCCATTTTCCATGAACTTTTGAAACCCTCTTGTGTATGCTGTTTGGCTATATACAGATGTAGGTGAGCATTTGCTGGTCTTTGTCAGCTACCATCGAGTTAGTATGAACTCGTGGCTAGTTCCTTGCAATGGGCTACAATGCTCTATGCTCCTGCTCCATTCCTTTATCAGATCTTTGTGAGTCATAGGGGTTTCTTTGGCTGATTGTTGGACAGTTTTCCAGGCCGTGATCTCTATCATGTCTTAGTTTGAAAGCCCAGCTTAAGCACGGTCAGTATACCAGCAATATAGAAGCGTCCACTGAAAGACAAGTGGTAAATGCACGTGAGGTGCGACAGCCAGAATTCAAAAGAGATTTTCCTTATAGAAAGTGAAAATTGTAATACTGAATGATTGATAAACCAAATACATACATAAAACTCAAACTCACCCTCACTGTTATTGAGTTTATTCCATTTCATTGGAATTCTTAGAATTCTCCCTGAAGGTTTATGAGACTGTCACTCATTACAGGACCAGAAAGTCTAGTGTTTTTCCCTTCAGAGTATTTTGTCTTTTAGAACTGCTGATCTTATGGTTAACCATCCAAGCATAGGGATACCTAACTATATGTGCTTATGTAGAAGTATATACATTTCTATTCTTTTATTTTTATGTATGCCATAAAATATTTACTGCATAGCGAACCTATGAGAATGGGAGAACAATGACTAGTTATGCAACAGTGGGAAAGGCATTGTGTTAGTTATTAAGTGGCCAGGCCAAGATCAAATCCACCAACTGCTGCACAGGAGAAAGACCAAGGAGATCAGTGGCCCTCAAGATGGCAGTACAGAGAACCCTCAATTTAAGTTAGAATTGACTTAGAGACACATCATCACAACATTATCAATTGGAATCAAGTTTATGACACACAGCACCATCCAGATTCAGCTTCAGTAGTCAATGACTATGTGACCGAGGATCAGGTACTGTGCCTCATTTCTTTAAAATGCAAGGAGAGTTTCTCAGATATCTTCTATTCATTTTGATGAAACGATTTGCTAATTCAATACCTTGTTGTTATATTAAGGAAACTAAAGGGAAATCTAAATTAAAATAGAAATCATGTTAAGGGACTTGAGAGAGTAAACATATTCAGTAACAAGAAGTCTTATTGATCACCTTACATTTACAGTTTGTGGAGATGCCTAAAACACAAACAGTTCAACCTCTCATTACATGACTCCAGGAAAATACTTAAAAATAGTATTATATATTTTTCCTTATTACATATATTTTTGTTAATTTGTTATAGTCACCATAATGTTTGCAAAGCTGCAATTTTAGTAAGCAAAGAGCTTACACTATTATCTTGAACCTTTGTTCTTCACATTTTAAATGGGAAATTCATATTCAAGAAAATATATTAAATGCCTCACATTAATGTCATTCAAAAGTAATATTTCCAAAGTCATTAAAATAGTACACCTAGATAGGAGTATATTTACTTATATCTTATTGATAGAAAGTATATAAAAGGAGTGAAAAATGTGTTTTAGAGGTCTATAAATTCAATCTTTTCTTTAAACAATGTAACTTCATTTTACAAATTCTCAGTCTAAGCAAACCACTGTACCCAAAGCTAAATATGCAATGGTAGTTAAGAAATGATATGGAATCTATTTATTTGCTCATGTGGACTTTCTAATCTCCACAGAATGTTTCTATGCTTCACACTGAGCCTAGGAGTTAAAAGAGACTTAGCATCAATAGGCCAAGAAAAAAAAAAAACTCCCTTTAAAATAATCAGATGGAAAATAAAACAACATATATAAGACTTTCCGACTTATCTTTGTATAAAATAATCATTTACCAGTGAAAACAATTCAGATATTAGCCAATCCTATCTGAACAAAATATACTTTGAAGGTTAGAGAAAACATATTTGGCTCATAATAAATATGCATTCTGAAATAATGTTACTTTTATCCCATATAATATACATATTAAAACATATATATAGTATTTAATAGGCTAATGCAACAGAATTAAAACTTCATGAAGGCAGACTGTTTTAAGTTTTATTATTATCCAATACCTGGTTCCTGCCCAATATAAACCAGAGCCTTCAGAATGTATTTTAAATTAAGTTAAAATTACATAGTCAAGGAGAGAAAGATACATCCTAGAGACTCAGAACCTAAACGTAAAGTTGTCTTTATACATAAGATATTAGCCAAGTCATTTACATGTCACCATTTTGGGATCTCATTTTCCTCATCCTTTCAAAATATATATCCTTCAGATTAATGAGTTAGTACTTTTCTAATTATTGTATGAAATCATTTGGCAATTGCAGCATGACACCTGAAAAAATCTAGTTTACACATGTAATATAATTACTAAGTTGATATAATAGCTTACCTACTGTATAGATTAAAAATCCAGAACACATATTTCTTCTCTCACACATGATAAATTATAATAAATTCTGTCCTCCCACAGGAAGTTTGTAAAGTACCACTAAAAAACAAGAATGTGGTGTGGTCTCTTGGCTTTGTTTAAGGGAAGTTTCAAGTCAGAGTTCAGGATGAATTATTTCTTTTATCTGCACAGTGTGGTTCATGCAGGTCAGGGTTGAGGTTGAGAGCAGGCAGCTTGGATGGTAGGTACTAGCACTAAAGGTAGTAAGCAAATACAAAAAAGGACGTGCTACTTCCTGAGTTTAGATGGTATTCATATTAAGTGAAAATTCTGTCTGCATCTTTATAGATGTGTGGAATGGGCATCTGTCAAAGATCAATTGCAATCAATATATGATACAATTTTATTTTCAGATCTTGAGGATTTTTATTCGGATACCTATGAAAATGAAATTCCAAGCATTTTCTCCAACTGGTAAGTACAATCACTATTTATATCATTATATGATTGCCATGAGTGAGAATAGATATAATGATAACTAAAAACCGAAATTTTCAGTAGAAAATATAAAGAAACTGGAAACACTGTTCTTAATTCATTTTAAGTATTCTTTAAAAGTCATAGTCGACCATTTCTTTTTACGCTATTTTTATATTGTCATCCTGTGATATTCACACAAAGTACACCCTTTAGGCATATGTATCACTTTACTCTAGAACTTGGAAAAAATTAAAATGCTTGGAATTAATTCATATGCTACTAGAATAGATATTTAGCTAGCCACTTACAGGACATAGTGCACATAGAAATTATACATGTAAAATTCTCTGTTTCTATAATGATTATTTAACTATTTAAATAATATTACAGTATAATGAGCTTTAATTAGCACAAATTAATTATATTTAAAAATCATAATGCACTCTGTTTTCCTCACATTTTGATACTTTCATAAACTAACCAAATAGTACTTTGGATGTAATTACCATTGAAGTTTAATCCTCAGGTTTTGAGATAATAGAAATAAAGTTATTCTTCTTCTTGCTAATAACTACTTTATAGGAACCACTTTGCGGCATATTACTCTGGGTAATATAATTGGGGTGTCAGCAGACCAGGAATCTTAGTGCAATCCAATCTGAGGGAAGTGTCTAAAACACAGCTACTCTACATCTCAACTCATGAGTCCTGCAAAAGGCTTTAAATCTGCACCTACTATGTTTTATGTTACAGATGATAGTTTCAAAATACAAAAATATTCAAGGCATAATCATATAACCAGAAATTCCTTTGTATACAGAAGTGTATATTCTTAATTTGTAAGCATGCAACTCAATGTAATCATTCAAGAAATGTAATGATAATTAAAAATGTTCATTTCTTCACCTTTGCCAACCACAAAGTTTGAGTTTCTTCTTCTTCATTCATGCTTCTATATCTTCATTTGTAAAATAGACCAAACAATGAATACTTAGATTATTGGGTTGTCTTCATTAAATAAGCCAATACAAGTAAAGTGGACATATTAATGCATAGATAATAATTGCTATAGTTTGCAAATGACCCATATATTTAACTATTTTTTAAAGTAAGACACACATTATTAATTAGTGGTTTATTTTTATTCTGATACTTTATTTGGCTCTTTATTCTATAGCTAATTACTTGCATGATTGTAGTAAAAGTATAATGTTGATGGTGTGAAATATATTAAGACACTATATTGTGATTCGTAATGAACTTAATTAGATTATCAGTCATTTGAATCAAAATTTTAAGATACATAAATTAAATGTTTTCTATCTGTGAAAAAGATAGTTTTTTTAAACTACTGGCTTAATTTGCAAATATTATGTCAACCTTCTATAGATAAGACAAAACCCAGTTTGCTGTAGACATTTATTCTTTCATTATGTGCTGGAATTTAATGACTTTTCAATAAATGAATTGTTGTATTTGGGAATTTTTGCAAAACAGAAAATGAGGCATGTTGTGGTTTCTCTTAAATGCTATAATACTTGTACAATGTAATACATGGTTGATATCTTGACTACTGCTTCAAGATAGCAGGGTATATCCCATAAGATATTTTTTGGAAATACATGGTTGATATCTTGACTACTGCTTCAAGATAGCAGGGTATATCCCATAAGATTTTTTTTGGAAAACTTACCCATACATCCTAGAAACTGATTTTGCTTCAACATATAGATCATGGAGGGGGAAAATGTCCTTCAAAGATCCCAAAGCTGCCAGAATTTTTCCAGAAAAGTTTGTTGCTGCTATGGTCCACGAGGCAAATCTTGTCATCAACACTCTTAAAGAGCACGGTGGCAGTTTTTCTTCCAAGGTAGATGGGTCTCTTTGTTCTTCTGGTAGCACACGGTCCTTTCGATTTTCTTTGCTAGCACTGAAGTTCAAATGCATCAATTCTTTTTTTCCCTCCACGACTATTTTCCAATCTTCCTTATTCATTGTACAATTTACACATGCATAAGAGACAATTAAAATACCATGGATTGGATCAAGTACATTTTGGTCTTCAAGTGCCATCTTTGGTTTCTAACACTTTAAAGAGATCTTTTACTGCAAATTTGTGCACCACAATACCTTGTCAGTTTTCTTGATTGCTCACTCCAGCGGTAGCTATGATAGAATGATATAAATTCAAAAGATAGAATCAATGGCTTCGAAGAATTATAGACCTAAGTGGAGAATGTATTAAGAAATTATACCCTCTCATCTTGACATTTATTTTAATACATATTTCTGTGGTTTCTTAGCAATATTTTTGACTGACACTTATGTAGTGTCTGTGATTTTTTTCACTCCTGTTTTTTATTTGAATGTAGACCCTGGTTCTTGTTATACAAATGGAACCAGATATTCTTTTCTTGTCAAATTCACTTATAAACATCAACTTATGAGAGAAAATATTATTTGATGTTTGGTTCTGTTTCAAGGTCACAGTCAAGTTTTAACAATACCACTTGTTTATACTCTATAACAATGTTTTGGCAGTGAATTCAATTTTCTTGTTATAGAAACCAGTAGATACTGAGAGAAGAATAGAGTGTTGCATTGGTGTTTGGAAATTCAGAATGCAAATGTAATGGGGCATCTGAGATGAAGAGATTGCCATAGTTTGTGTCTAACAGATAACAAGTAGTTAAGCAGATATTTATATTTAACTCTTTGAGTCCTCAATAGTTTTGACTTTTGGAATTTATATCTTTTGTCAGACAATTCTAGGTTATTCTCAAGTCATAAAGCATGTCCTCATTGCACTGATTTATCTACAGAAAATGTTACTTTTACCTCATACAGCAGAGTTAGCATATTTTAGTTACTCAGAACACAGGGTGATGGGGTCACCATAATGTGACATGTGACAGAGGAACAGACACCACTAAATGACTTATTAGCTTCTGTGAATTGATCCATGATCATGGTGATCTCATGCATAGCAGAATGAGATGCTGACTGGCCTGTGGCATCTTCACGATTAGTTGCATATCAGATCCTGCAGATCCTTAGGAGTTTCATTGGCAGGTTTTTGGAGATAGATTTCCATTTTTTCTTCGTTTATCTTGGTCTGGGAAATCTACTACAACCTATTCAGCATCATAGCAATATACAAACTACCCTGTGGCCCACTGGGATGGAGGTTCATTTCTGGCTCCCAGGAGCAAAGGCTGGGCCTCCTAATTCCACCACCTGAGGGCAGTGATCCCTAAAAAAAAATAAAATAAAAAACAAACTACCAAGGACAGATGGATGATGGTTGTGAATGAGGCATATTCTCTGGGAATCTAACCTGTGTCTCCTCACATGGAAGGCAAGGATTTTACCACCAAACCACCAATGTCCCTCTTTGTGAGTGGCTTAAGATTGCATGTGATTCATGTCTTATTTTTTCATATTTCATCTGTCAACACAAGTCCAGAAAGTAAATAATTATTGTGCCTGGGAGTAGAGGAGAATTCCATTTTTTTGTAAGACCAAATAGGTTTCACATGAATTCCTTTCAGAAATGACTTACATATGATCTTGTGTAATAGTGTATATATTTCTTCTCAACAGCATTGTTTATTGTAAGCACTATTGAACATAATGATTGCTCTTCTCAGATAAATAAACTAAAAATCACTGTGACCGGGTGGTTTTTCATTACAATACAGTTAATAAGAAGAGGAATAAGGCTTAGTATATCTTTGCAGCATAGGTTTTCCTTACCAATTTAGTTAAACTGAATTTTGCACTAGGTATTCATATATATATATATATATATATATATATATATATATGGGCATCACTGCCTTTTGGTGGTCGTAGGAGCCACCCAGCGCTGCTCCTGAGAGCCACTGCTGGATTTGAACTGCCAAGTCTGTGGGCCGCACTCCTGAACTCAACCACTTATGTTACCAGGGCTCAGTCCACTACTTTATATTTTATGGCTCTTTTTGGTAACTTTTCTCTTATTTCATAACCAAATAGAGATCTAAACTAGGATGATAATGTACTCTCAAATTTAAAGTAGAATATATAATTATTAGTATTCTTCAATTTCTTATATTTAAGCTTTAAGGAATTTCCGGGGGGTTAAACTATAAGTCTGAAATCCTTCTTTAAATTTTCACTTGGAAAATTATACCTGTTGAGTATGAGAACAAAGCAAAGCCTTGGAACTTGCAATATATTTGATTAATATGCTGGCGAACTTTCTCTTCTTTTAGGAAAAAATAATTTTTTGATGATCGATGTTAAGTTTTTTCTTATCATCATTCATACATTTGAGTTCAATGTGCCAATCTCTCTATCAATCCATTTAACTGAGAGTCATCCTCTCTTTTGCTCGTCCTTTCTTTTACCAAGCATGATGCTCTCCTGCAGGACCTGGTGCCTCCAGATAAAATGTCCAAAGCAGGTGAGATCAAGTTTACCAAGCTACTTCTGAAAAGCATCTGGCTGTACTTCTTCCAAGATGTTTTTTTAAAGCAAAACCAACCATCGTTATTTTCATAAAAGAGAGTAAAAACAGAATTCTTAATATGTTACCTAGAATCTGTTTTTTCTCATTTAATAGGAAGACATATGAGTAGTAGTTCATCAAACTATTTTAGATAAAATGTAGAATGTTGCTGGCAATAAGCCTCATATCTAGCCTAATTTATCAACACTATGCGGTGAATAGATTTATATGCCCCTACCTCTGAATTCTTATGCATTTGAATTGTGCTGCTGGAGAAGAATATTGGAAGTGTTATAGAATGCTAAAAGGACAAACCGATTTATATTGACAAGAAATGCCAGAGTGGTCCATAGAGATAAGGGGGGTAATATTTTCTCTTACATATTTGGAACATATTGTCGGGAGATGTCCCTGGAGAAGGACATCATGCTTGGTAAAATAAGGGGGCGGCAAAAAAGAGGAAAGCCCCTGACGAGATGGATTGGCACATTGACTTTATCGATGGGTTCAGGAACAAGAGCATTTGTGCACAATGCTGTGTTTAATTCTATTGTGCATTGAGTGGCTATGGGTTGGGCTCCACTTGATGGCACCTCTCACCACCACCACTACCACCACCAACAACAACAACAACAACAAGCATTCTCATGTAGCCTTTGGTGAACAGCCTATTAACAGAAATCTATGTCTCCATTGGGCAAATATGCCACACAACAAAGACTAAGATGTGTCTGACCCAAGCTATACTAGATTTCCAATTGCCTTGTATGTGTGTGAAAGTTGAATATTGGGTAAGAAGACTAAAGTAGAATGCATGCATTTGTATTGATTCTATAAAAAAATATTGAAACTACCCTTAATTTTGATAAAAACAAACAAATCTGTTTGAGAAGCACAGCCTGACTGTTCCTTGGAAATAAGGGTCATGAGATTTTGGTCTCAGGAATGGTGGCAATGTTTTTGGAGAAAGCATTCCTTGGACAGGGCCATCATGCTGGGTAAATAGATGAATTGACTTCCACAATGAATCTTGATAATGACACAGACTGGAAAGTGTTTGGTTCTGTTGTGCAAAGGGTGACTGTGAGTCAGACGTGACCTGATGACATCTCACATGAGCAACGGCAACAATTGGAAATTACTTTCATAGCTGAATGACTCTAAGACCAAAGGAGAGAATGTAATTCTTGAAGAAGATTGAAATTCTTTGACTTTTCCTACAGATTTGATTCCAAAAATATCTACAAATGTTGTAGACTGCTTTGTACTTTAAATTAATGGATTTTACATATAATATATTTATATCCTTAGATTAGAAGATTGACGTATTATGTCTTTGTTGGTATTTTACTAATAATTTGATCACTTTAATATATTGCTTTATTTTTTGGTAAAATTTCAATATTGAAAAACTTTAGGGGCTGAGCTCTGGTGGCATAGTGCTTGAATGCGGGACTGTGGCCCATTGTCTTGGTGGTTCAAATCCAGCAGCAGCTCTCTGGGAGCAAGGCTGGGTAGCTCCCACAACCACCAGAGGGCAGTGATGCACCCCCCAAAACAACAACAAACAACAACAGCAACAGCAACAACAAAGAAAACCTTTAATTCTTATAAGCTACCAGGACAAAACTGCTATTTCAATGAAGAAGAAAGAGAAAATGCTACTGTTTCTCTTTGACATTTAATTTTTATTTGAATCTTAGTGCACCTACTGAAAAGCTAAAAAAGGAAAACAGTCAATTAATAGACAATTTTCAAGGATGAAAGGGAGAAGTTTCAGTATGTAAAGCTAAACTAGTGAGACAATCATTTCATGTAATTATACCACATTAGATGATTATATTTTTAATATATTAAATGGAATTTTAAAGCATTATTATCAGAAGATTTAATGAATTAAATGACTATTAATTATATGATAATTCAGGCTGTGAGCATGAACTTAAAAATTCAGAGATTATATATGAGGCCTGTATGCAAGCATGCTGTTGGATAGGTTTATAAATACATCAGATTTTTCAAGCTTATTTCATGTAGTTTCACAAAGAAGCTGTCAAGGAAGGGATGAGTCAGGTTTTCCATAAGAATCACCATGCTGAATTTAAGAGAGCAGTGAAGCTCAAAGCTACAAATTGGTCTGCCAAACATTTTCTTTCCAATGTTTGACATTTTCAGACATGTGGATTCAATTTTATTTTCTTCATTAAAGTACACCATTTAATAAAGAGTTTTATTATAATAATTTAGCATTTTAAAGTCAGTGGGAAAAAAGCTTTTCTTTAAATTTGAAGTAGTAACAAACAGGATGCAATATTCATCAATTTGTGCACAAAAGCAGACTACTGATGTATGATTTTATTTTTAGGCAATTTTGCTGTTAATACAGTAAGATTAGTAGAGAGGTTTTAATATCCTTTTAGAAGTAAGATTTCCCTATTTTTGAAATCATGGATAATTTTAAAAGTTTTTCATCTAAAATTTGAGTTTGTATAAAACAAAAGCAAAATCAGTCCTGTCCGGTCAGTTCTGACCCTTTAGGACAGGGTGGGACTGCCCTCGTGGCTTTCTGAGACTATGTATGTTTATGAGAGTGGGGATAGAAAGCCTTATCATTCTCCCACAGAGCAGCTGGTGGTCTCAAACTGTAGGTCTTGGTGTTAATGGCCCAATGCATAATCCCAAGGGTATATACCAAATAAGATATGTTTAAACATATCTCTGTAATCATCCGGTGGCTTTTTTCTGCTTTGGAGGAATGTAGGGTATTTGCTGTTTCCTGCTGACCATTAATGAGGTCCGTATTCTTCCTTACCGCTCAACTTTTTATTAGTATTTTGCAGAGATGCAAAATCAGAAATGATCTCATTTACTCTATTTTCACAGATACACATCTACATAAGTAATATGCATGTGCATGACTCATATAATGTGCATGGCACATGTAGGAAATTAATGCACAACGGAGTTGTATGTGTTTTTTAAAAACGTGTATAATATGCACATATTTTTCATGTAAATTTAGATTACATATTTTTTGTACAGTGGAAGCTAGTAGAAGACATTTGTCTTTCAAAAAGGCCAATTCTAGGAAATTTCCATGTTTTTGCTATTGTTAATAATACTACCATGAACATAGATGTCAATAAGTCTAATCGTCTCCTGTCTCTTATATTTCTGGGATAGATATGTGGGAGTAAGTTTACTGAATCATAAGGTATTTCTACTTTTATCATTTGAGGAAGTTCCGTACTGTTTTCCATAGTGGTGGCACTATTTTACAACATCATCACCAATAGAGAAAAGTCTGATCTCTCAAAACCTCATAAAAGAGGTGTTTCTTTTCTTTTTTTTTTTTTTTTTTGTACTCACAACCATTTTTGCAAGGTCAAGCTGGGGCCTCATTGTAGATTGGATGGTGCAGGGCCAGCTGGTGTTCACTTAGCTGTGCCTCAGGTGGAGTGAATCTGACCCGGATTGATGACATCTCACAACACCAGAAATGACTAATTGTCTTGAGCATCTTTTCCTGTATTTACTGGTCATCTGGATATCTTGTGTTGTATCTGTTCACCTCTCACCTATTTTTAAATTCAATTGTCTTTTTATTGTCGAATTGTAGGTGCTTTCTATATATTTGAGCAATTTGACTTTTATTACATTTGTCATTGCCAAATAAATTTTACTACTTTTGAAGGCCTCTTTTTCCTCTTAATAAAGCATTTTAATTAGTTTAAATATTTATTTAAGAGGTCTCAATTATGTAATGCATTCACACATTTTAGTTGAGTTTGATAGAACATGATGAAAAATAAGTTTGTACAAAGTAAGTTTGTACAAAATAAGTTTGTACAAAGTAGACTTTATATATAAAATAGACTTTATACTATCTTCGAATAAGCTTATTGCTTTAACTTTTGCATTTAGGTGTCTGATCCAATTTGAGTTATTTTTTATGCCCGGTGTGCAGTATTGTTCCAGAATGTTTTTTCTTCTTCTGAATATGGCTATTTAATTTTGTCTGCATCATTTGTTAAGTGATTCTTATCTAATCATTTAATGGATTTTTGACTCAGTTAAACATCATCTGCTAGGTGATGAATGAATTTTCGGGTTATTAGTTCAATTCCATTGATCTATGTATTTGTCATAGAACCTGTCTGTTTTGATTGGTATGACAGCATGTTTTGTTTTGTGAAGGGGTATATCAGAATTCTTCTTTTCTATATATTCACATGGAATATTAGCTTTCCCATTTCATTGAAGAATGTTGTTGGTGTTTGAATTTAACTTGCATTATATTACAGATTCTTTGGGGTACCTGGTGATATAGTGGGTCATACATTGACCTGCTAGCTCCAAGGTTAGCAGTTCAAACTCAACAGTCACTTAAGAGAGAAAGATGAGACTATCATATTTCTTTCCAATTTAGACACTCTTAACTTTCTTGTCTTATCTCATGGTAAGGTCTTCCAGAACAACGTGTAAAAGGGGTGGGGACAGAGGACATGTGTACTTTCTTCTTGTTCTCAAGGAGAATGATCTCAATTTTCTTTGTTAATAATTATGCTGGTTGCTGATTTGTTTATGTTTTTTCAATTATTCTGAGGAATTTTTCTTCTATTTTTACTTTGCTCAGGGTTTTTTGTTTCAGAAAATGTGATGCTATCTTATCAAATGCCTTTTCTGCCTCAAATGAAGTAATCATATGATTTACTTTTCTTTGTTTTATTTATTGGTCTGTTATATTGATTTTATAAGATTGAACCTTTCTAGTACCACTGCTATGAATCTTGGTCAGTCATGCTATGTTATTTTAGTATACTCTTTAATTGTGTTGGCTAGAATTTTGTTGAGGCTCTTTGTATCTATCTTCATGAGGAATATTGGTTTATAATTTTTTTTCTTGTGGTAAATTTGGTTTTGTCATCAGTGTTTTGCTGGCTTTGTAGGATGGATTTGGGGATATGCCTTCTTTTCTATATTCTGGAACAAGGAGAATATAATTGGTTTCCACACTTCTCTAAATGCTTGGTAGAATTATCCAGTGACACTATCTAGGTCTGTGCTGCTTATCATGTTGTTTTAAGGGTTTTTGTTTGTTTGCTTTTGTCCTCTTTAGTTTCTCCCTTTGTCATGGATTTGATCAAATTTTCTATTGCAGTCTGTATAGTTATGGTGTTTTCCCAAATTTATCCATTTCTTAGAAGTTTTGAGTGATGTTACAGTGTAATTTTCCACAATATTCTCTTACCCATTTTTTGGTAGTTGGTTTTGTTGTAATGTCACCATCTCATTTACTATAGTGATCACTTGCTTTTTCTAATTTCTTTCACTTTTCCAATTTGTTCAATGGTTTTTCAAGCTATGACTCCTCCCCAAGCACTTGCTGCAGCAAGTTCTTGGTCTTATTTAATTTTTCAAAGGTGTTCACCTTGGCTATAGATTCTTTGAGCACAGCTATTGCTGTGTTGAAAATGTTTTGGTATGCTGGGATTTTTTTTTACTGATTCTAGGAGTTTGGGATTTATAGCTAGCTATTTGAGGCTTGTCACTTCTGATGTCCGATGGGCCTTGAATCAAAGTAGAGACTCTAGGAAGGTGCTTACCTGTGTTTAAATGACCGTTCAAAGACATTTTCCAGTGTAGATTATAATATATTATGGACAACTTTCATTAGAATAGAAATTCCAGGAAACTTAATGCTACTTATTTGAAACCTATGCCTGGACCAAAACCCATACCTGAAAGCCTAAG
The DNA here is from genome assembly GCA_004026705.1 of Nesogale talazaci. Lineage (NCBI taxonomy): Eukaryota > Metazoa > Chordata > Mammalia > Afrosoricida > Tenrecidae > Nesogale > Nesogale talazaci. The sequence goes on along the minus strand of PVJH01000547.1, from coordinate 214,956 downwards.
TGGGAATGTTGTGTTATTTAAAACCAAGAAAGGTTGAACCCTTATACTATGTATCCTTAGGTAAAACACCAATTAAGAAAAATATGACATTAGGATTGGAGAAAGATTCACTGTCAATATATGATGTATCAATGGCAAAATCTTGTCATCTGAAAGCAAACAGAGCTTGAAACACTGATAGAAAGCAAACACTAGATCTTTCAGCATATATCATATATCACTGTAAAAATACCCCCACAAACTGAACTTTGGAAATGACAAATGGAAAAATATTGAAGTGGGCAGGTATGCAATTCTACTTGGATCCATAATTATCACCTAAAGGAGTAGCAGTCAGGAAACCAAATGATTTATTGCACCAGTGAAATACACTGCCGACAATCTCCTTAAGTGCTGAGAAACAGAAATCTCATTCTAGAGATCACATTTTGAGTAATGTCTGCCTGGCTATAGTCTTGGTATTTCCAAACACTTTATATTCATGCAAAAACTGGATATTGAATAACAAAGACCAAAAATAATTGAGGCTCTTTAAACCTGGTGCCGGCAAAGAATGTTGAAGGAAGACACCATGTGTTGCCAGAAGAACCAACACATCTATTTTTGAAGAAGTACAGGTAGAATACTTTATAGAAATAAGAAGAGGAAACTTGATCACACTTTGGTCAGGTCATGGACCAGTCCCTGGAGAAAGAGATCGTGCCTGATAAAGTCTGAGTCAGAGGATAGCAGGAAGACGCTCAGTAAGATGGGCTGATACAGAGGCTGCATTAACAGGCTCAACTGGAACAAAGGTCATGAGGATGATCCAAGGGTGGCAAGTGTCTTGTTTTGTTGCACATGCAATTGCTGCTTGACAGAAGCCACTTGATAGCACTTAACAATTACTGAAGTGTTTTTAAGCAATGGGTTTTTCAGGTCACATTATATTTCCCCTCCTTCTCTCTCCAATCTCACTGTGCGGATTACTGTATTCATCCTGATGTGCATGTCTGTAACTACACTTGCCTTGTCTTTTTAAATTAAGTGCGAGCACCACAGGGTCAGGTCAGTACCGTGTTGTTCTGTGCCCTAATTCAACTGGGGACATTTTCACTGTCAACTTTAATACATAAAAGAGCGACGCGTGCAAAATCTCAGGTTGATTGGATTCCCTTCACAAACTTCTTACTCAGAAATGGGTAAAAGCTTTTTTGCTTCAGGAAAGTCCATAAAAGTCTCAATGGTTCTAACCTGATGAATCCACTCTAATACATCAGTTACTTTAAATCTCTGGATAAGTTCTTTTTTTTGTTTTTGCTTTTGTTTTTTGGGCATCACTGCCCTCTGGTGGTCGTGGGAGCTATCTGGATAAGTTCGTAAGTAGATCTCATACTTCACTTGAAGTTTACTGCCCAATCCATGATTTAGTGAACCAGCCAAATAAACTGTTAGATCTTTCCCTAATTTCTGGAATTGAAATATTGGATTAAGAGTCTGTGTTTGGTGGGTCTGTACTTATAAACAACTCAAACTGACACATTTGAATCCAGTACAATTAACCCATATCCTTAATCGTCATGCCACATATATTCTCTGGGTTTCTCTTTATATATATATATATATATATATATATATATATATATATATATATATATATTAGTAAAAGCAAGTAATTCTTTGAGAATGTAGAATGCCTCTTCCTGGAACATGATTTTTACCTCATCATTTGTGATTCAGTGGTACTTAAAACCAGTTAAAGGTAAATGAATAATAATGGATAGTGGAGCTATTTCCTGTGAATGTACAGCTGTCTCTTACCAGGTATCTATCTGCCTTAGAAAATACTTCTTCAGACTCCAAGCTCAACTGCAGTTGATGTCTCAGAAGATAACTCACAGGAACACCTGGATTAATTTTAACGTACAACAGTAAGAGAGCTGATTCTGTTACCAAAAGCATTCAATGAAATTTCAGGGTTCAATGTATCTAGCTTGCTTTCTCTGCCTGTTTCCCAATTCTAAGTGTCATGATCCCATTTATTCTAAACCAACATCTGCACTTTAATTTTAGACAAAATTTAAAGTTGGGAATTCAATAGGCCTTATAATTAAGACACTTATGATAAGACCTTGGGTTTAATTTTTGACAATAGCAACTCCAGTACTATAAAATCTGTTCAGGACACAAATTGAAACTCTGAGGTCTTTGCTTCTCATTCTCACAAAACTTTAGAAATGTATCAATAAAAGATCATCCAGAGCCTCATTTTTCACCAGTATGTGGCCTATTGGTTTTGATATTATACATGTTGCTATTGCCTTCTCATTAAAAGGATTAGCAGCATCCTCTTTATGAATGGGGGCAAGGTCATCAGTGCTTTTAAAACTACTCAGGTTCAAGATCCAGTGTAGAAAACTCATCTCTAAGGTTTTGTGTCTCTTAATCCACTCTAGGACCCAAACCTTGTGTGTGAGTGTGTGTGAAGAAATGACTTACACAATTGAATAGACTAGTGAATACCAAGTCCTTGGGTTCAATGTCACATTGTAAGCTTCGCCTAACAGAACTTCAGGGCCCGGTGCATGCAAGGTCAGCAGGTCAGACGGCAGGCTGCTGTCTAGAGGAAAATGAATTCAACGTTGGTATGTAGATGATAGTCTGCTGACAATGGAACTCACAGGATCAGCAGGCCATAGGAAAGGCCACAGGCTCAAGTTCAAGGAACCAAATATCAGATTTGGTATCCACACCCTGCAACGAGAAACAAAGCTTTTTCCATAGCATCCACATATATTGGAAAGAGGCCTCACCCTGTAGAAACACCTTTTTAATTAACTGAGCGTTTAAGGTAGATATTATCGGAGGTTTAATTATGCTATATCAGTTTCATCATAGAGGATGACTGCGACACAATTGCCAAACCGTTGAGAATCATTGCCCAGTCAAGTTAACACACAACGAAAGCCATCACCACATAGTTTTGCCACTTCTTTCTTTACTGTTTCTTTAGTGTTTTTTCTTCCTTGTAGTACTTTCATTGTTGTTTTGTGGTTTGGGTCTATATGTGATTTTCGTGGTGTCTGATGGCTGGGTGTGAATTCTTTTAATCACTAATGGGTTTAGAGATCCATACCTACATTCAAGTCCTCTGTGGTTAGGCTCCTCTGACTTCTCTTACTGGATTCAATGGAAGCAGTAAGTAGGTTCTTTCTCGGAATTGATTGACAAGTTATGGGTTGTCAGGTTCCTCTGTAACCCCTGCGAGACTATGGGGTCCTTCAGGGATAGTGCTAGTAGTTCAGGGTCTTTGTATTCAACTAGAGGGAATGCCACCCAGAGTGAGGACTGACCCATTTGTTTACACAAGTTGGTGTCTTAATGGATTGTTGCACAATATAAGTATACACAGCCTTGGGGAGTGTTTCGGTGTTGGACATGTGTCACTGTAACTAGGTGGACCTTGCATGAAGGTTCTAGAATCTCATGCTCTTCGTTTGACATGAGTGCAGAGAGAGCCTATCAGGATACATCTGGCTTTCCTTGTAAGCTACTATGTCTGTGACTAGTCACTCAGCCTTAGTGCAGGAAGCATCCTCACACACATTCCTCTGACTTTCTTCCTTAAACACAGTTCATGTTCTGTTTATGTGCTTCATGTGAATTTTTCTACTGAGGAACGCTGTCTGCTACTGAGGATTTTGTGAGGTTGCCTTCTATAGCTCCACCCCAGGGACATCGCATGCTCCGTTTGAAAGCAGTGATGCTCTGTCAGGCCAGGGCAAGAAGCCTACAGTACACACGTTGGCTGGTTCTGCTTTCGTTCGTTCTTTCTCCCTTGGATATTCAATCTAATTCTTCACCCTGCTGTTTGTTTTTCTGAAGTTTCAGGTTATCTTCTGCATCTGTGGCACTTTGTCTCACAGTTCTTTGCTTCAGGACAACATTGTAGGATGCGCATATAAGGTATCACCCTGAACTGTCTCTTTGAGGGTGTGATACTTTAATGTTCTTAATGGATTTTTTATTAAAATTAATTTCAGTTGAAAAGAACTCAGTGGTATTTTTCTTTCCTTCTTCAAAAGGGGCTGGTTTTTTATTTTATCCTCAATATATTTGAATATATTGAATATATTGAATATATTTGAATATATTTGAATATATTGAAGATAGTACTATTGCAATAAAGGGAAAGAAGAATTCTTGTTGTTGCATGTGGCAAAAATATATACTTAATGTAGCTTCTCGCTTTAAATAATATTCCCAACCACAAGAAATTGGCCTAACCTCATTTCTTAGCTGTCCAATTAAAGTCCATATATAATAGCTAAAACATCTAAAAAGACAGAAACAATGAGGTTTTTTGATTCCAGTACCCTCTGAAGTGTGGGCACGGGAGTAGAGTTCAGTGTGAAAGTTGTGCTGCTGTTCCCTGGTCAGGCTACTTGGTAGACAATTTGAGTTGTTATCCCTACAGAGATCACAGATAAGTTGAATCCTAAGTTCTATTTTTTTTATATTCTTTTCATTTTACAAAAGCCCTGGCCACTGTATAAACCAAATGAATTAGACTGGATACATTTTTTTCAAAGTCTGTGAGGTCACAAAAAAGCATATAAAGAAATATATTGTGTTATCATCCTTCTAGTATATCAAGTTTGGGGATATGTGAGATGAGATAGTGTCTTAGACCCTATTTTCAACTGGCATTAACACTAAAATTAAATATGGATGCTATTGATCCTGACATTGTTTGATGTGTATTCCAAGATTTATCGTGAGTACTCTAAACCATTAAAGGAAGTCACCCCTAAACTGTAAATCAAACGATCTGAGATTCTACAGTGTTCTCTAAGGTAAATGTTCTAAAAACAAGCTCAGTGCGAGAATCATCTCAGAATATTATCATTCTCTAAAACAAAACCCACAAGTAGCAACCCAACAAATTTTATATTCTTTAATAACTTGTGACTGATGTCAGAAATTTCATTTCTTATCAGGAATTACAATGGAGTTGGATACAGATAACCCACAGTCAACATTTCAAAAATATTGTGTCCAGCACAAACTTAGGGCTAGCCTTTAATTACAAATTCACTTTCTTGTGTTAAGCACAAAAACGATGCTTAAGGGATTGTCATTATTATTTATCACATTATTATTTCTTTGGGGATAGAATCTCTAAGAGTGGAGATTTTAATGACCACCACATTTTTTGAATTTAAGAGCTAGTTTTTTTGTGCGATTTCCTGTAATTTGTTGTTCTTCTTAAATGTTATATCTTACCTTTTTATGCGGTGACTCAGATTTGTTTTTTTTTCCTGATTAAGGCAATGCATATCAATAGTTCAGAAATTTGAGTCAGAAAAACATAAGGTTTTCTTTGTTGGAGAGAAATGATCACTCTTGGGGATTTTGAAATTATTACAATGGTGGAAGGAAATAATTGTTGAAATATAATAATTTATAGCCTAAGGGCATCTCAGTTTCATCTTTGTTAAAGTAGTGATTCTCATCAACTTTATGGCGTATAGTAGTGCAAGTCTAAAGAGTGTCTGCTATAGAGAACCTTTGTTAATGATGGAACTATTCCATGTCTCTCTAAATTATGGGGTGAAAATATGACTGGAAACAGTGACTTATGGTGAAGTCACTGGAAATCATTTATAAGGTCATCTCCTAGACCTTTTTATTTAATAGGTAATTAGTGAATTGCTAAGGCCTAATTACGACCCAGATGGTCAAGTGCTAGCTAATAATTGCATCAGGACCTGGGAAGGAATACCTGGTTATCTACATCCTAGCTTCAGCTAAAGAAGACTCTGAGAGCCATATGTTTCAGAGCTGAAACATATATACATATTCGCCAGGAGCTGGGGCTGACGGCACGGCATTTGACAACGGCAGCTCTTCAAGTTATTAGTTCCATCAAACTGGCTCAGTTCCTGGCATCTGCTTGTGTGCAGAGCAGGGATGCTCCATCGCAGTTAGAAAAAGATCACCAGCCCCAAGGTGATCCTTTGTGTGGGTTTAACCCAATAACACTTCAGCTAGTGGCTGAATACTTACTCACTTGGGTCAGTCAGTCACAGCTCGAACTTAATGGAATAACCCCGATAGTGCAATTCCAGGCCCTGTAGCCGGTGGAAGAGGGCATGTATTTGGAGGTTTGATGTTGGGCTGGTAACCTTAGGTTCAGCAGTTCCAATCCACCAGATGCTCCTCAGGAGAAAGATGGAGATGTCAGTTTCCTTAAAGACATACACTTTCAGAACCCCTATATTGAGTTGCTGTGGCTTGTAATTGGCTCAGTAGTTTGGTTTGGGTTGGGTATTTTAGTTCTGGGCACCTGTGAGATCATGGAAGCGTGCTTCTTTTTCTTAAGTAATATACTATTGTGTTTTCTAAGGAATCTTAGATAACTATTCAGGCTCCCACTTAACAATTTTGGTACAGATTGTTCAAGGAGGTACACTCCTATTTTATTCCAAGAGTCTTGAGACTGACCTGACCTTTCGTAGTCAGGTCTATAGGCAAGATACACATATAATCTGCTAGAAAGCACCTCCCTGCCTCTGCCTCTTTATTTGCTCCACACAGAATATTGGACCTGAGTATGGAATTGATCTTTGTTTATGATGTTACCAAATATAATGCACTGCTTATCAATATGCCTAGGCTTACTAGTGGCAGTGATTTAAGATCTAACACTCACCTGGGATAGTTTGACTCTTCATATGCTTCACAATAGTTTTGCTCCTTAAAAAACAACAACAACATTCCTTTTCCTTTCCCTAGTATCCCTGGTGGTAAAGTGGGGGCCTCATTGGGTTGCTGAGTGCGGAGCCACCAATTCAAAATCTCCAGCTGCTCTGAGAGCAAAAGCTCTTAGGCTTTCTGTTCCTTGAAGGGGTGACAGTCCATGAAACTCACAGGGGGCAGTTAAACTCTGTCCTGTGGGGTCACTGTGAGTCAGCAGGGCCTCAATGGCAGGAAGTTCCTGCTTTTTCTTTCCTTTTCCCTGTCTCACATTGTTTCTGTGTCCATCTGCCTACCCTTATTTAATACTTTCTCTTTTGTGCTTTGAGCACAAAGACATTTTCAGCACAAAAACAAGAAATACATTGTTTCCAAGAGCTGGCAATGAAGTAGCTTTTATGATCGTGTATTACATCAATTTTCATTGATTTTTAAAAGATTTGCTTAAAAATTTCCTTTTGCATATTGCAAAATATTGAAAAATAAAGAAAGCAATGACATTAGAAAACTATTTCCATTTATTAGGTTTTCTTCACCTTGCAATTATGTTTTTGAACAAGTAAGTAGTTTACCAGATATTTCCCCATTTCTAGTTTATACCATAGACTATTTCTTAAATGGGAGAACTGAAACTATTCTGTCTGTGATTTGGTTTCATTTGTTACAAAAAATTACAGAGTAATTGAAGGAGAATGAAAACCAAATTAAATAATTAAATAAGCAATCTCATTTCTAGGTGTTAATTCAATTCTATTTCTAATCAATTTCTTGTATTTTAACCTTCATTTTCTTTATATCTACTTCTGCCTAGATGGCTTAGATGTCTGAAATTGTGAGCTGGATACATACCTGAGTACTTAGCCTGATAACACAAGGGGAAATGCCACTCAGACAACTGGATGAATAGATTTAGCTGTTATTCAGTTATTTTGTAGTTTTTAACTGCAGATGGCCATGCTCACTTCATTAGATTTTTCTTGCAAGTAATAAATCTGTAACGAGAAATTGCTTGACCTAAAAAGGATAAATTTTTATTTACTAAAGATGACTTTATTCTTTCTAAGCTATTTATAAGGAAAAGAGTTAATCAACCAACGTGGATATTTTAAGTAATGTAAGTGAAACCTCTAAAACTATATCTTGGCCAGGAAATTCAACCAAATTAAAATATATTAAATATAAATATATTTAAATTAAATTTAAAATAGTGACATTTATATTTCTCTAGCTTTGAAGTTCTCACGTTTCCTAGCAGTACATATAAAATTACGTTTTTGTTTTTCAAACTGAGGAACTCACTGGCATATGATGAAATAAGAGTCATTTGTCAGTTCCTTCTATGATTACTTATCTCTAGAGCTAGCAGAGTTGCTTTTGAAGCTGGACACATCCTTTAAAGGCAGGAGAGATAAATAACAGTTCAGGACTCCCAGCATTACAGTAAATAATTCTCAGCACAAATGAGCAGCCAATAAATTTATTGTTGTTGACTTTGCAAGTATTTGTAAGAAAACTCTTTTCACATATGAAGATCCATCCTCCTAGCCAACTGATACTTTTTGCTAAGAACATATATTTTAATGAACATTAAATGATTGTTTTCCTTGCTTACAAAGTTTACATATAAGTTTCCATTGAACACAAAAAGGAGAAAACCATATAGACTTTAATAAGACTCATACTAAAAGATAGGACCCTTCATGGAAATTCCACTATAGTTATGTTGCCACCTTCGATTTACATGAACTTGATCATTGATTTAATCTTGACAATTTACATTGTACATTTTCAGAAGATTTTCAGTACTGGTTGTCGTCAAGTCAATTCTAACTAAGAGAAACCCCATATGTGTCAAAACAGGGTTGGCAGTGGTCAATTTTTCAGAACTACATTATCAAGCCTTTCTTTTAAGGTGTCCTAGATAGATTCAAGTCTCCACTCATTTAATGTGCTGTTGGGTGCCTTAACCTAACCATTTTAGCCAGAATCTCTGTTTTTAAAAATTTTACATTTAAAATTAATATCTTCATAAGACATTAACTCCTTATCTCTAACTATATTCACTGGTCAATTCTAATGAATGGGGAATCATGTCAAAGATCATTTAGTAACAAATTTATGAGAATCTACCTACTACAAATTTTAAACTAAAGTGTCATTCACATTTAATTATTAGTGTGCTTACTTTTTTTGTCTTAAACCAATTACTTTAAAGCATTTATTGAATGACAGTTCTTGCTGTCATTTGCAATATACTGAATAAGTTGATTGATACATGAATGTTAGGTTGATAATTTGAAATAATAGACATTAAATTAAGCTGTTAAAAGACTTTGACAATTACCATCATGCCTGGTTTTTGATAACACATATCAAGAAGCCTAGTTCTTTATTTCTGTCCTGACCTTGTGTTTTTGTGTACATACCTGTGCTTCTCAGTGGAGAAGGGTACAGTCCTAAATTTTATGATTGTGTGTGACAGCAATCTCCCTTTTTGACATCCTGAAGATGGATTCAGTGAAGCTGGATTTGTGGATTTTGCCTTCAGCGCTGTCAGCAACCAATGCCTTCTCTCCTTGGGGAACCCACACCACTCCTGAAACAGACACCATAAACACGTGCTAACCCACCCCCATATGTTATTTCTTATCACCCCAAATATAAAGTTTTCATTTTTTATTGTCTTATTAACAGTTAGGTAAATTGCAGATCCTCCAAAACACTTACTTGAATTTGATAGTTACAGCAAAATATGTATGTTGAAAGTAATCATTGCATAATGCTACCATATCAGATTGGACAATTTTACTTTTAATTGTGACAGGCTGAAAGCTTATTCTCAAAGCTGCTTCAAGGAAAATCTCATTATTCTTGGTTGAGAATGCCTTTCTGGTGTTAACCCTAGCCTCCTGGGTACTGAGCATGTCTGATGATAGGTGATTCATAAGCACAACGTGACATTTTCCAATGAGTTGTTTTGTCACAGGTTATCCATTTTGTCAGACATGTTATTTCATTCCATGCTTTAATGTGACTATCATGTTCCTGGGCAAGTGTCTGAGAGAGTTGCACAACTTGTCAAACCATAATACAGTTTTGAACCAGAATATGAGTACATATTTTTTTTAAAAAAATCAGAGCATGTGGAATTTAAGCAAGGTACCTACTAAATCACTGCTAATTTATTCCTTATTTACTTTGCAACCTGGGGTCCCACGTAAAAGGGTATAAATCAGGTTTTTCAAATAAGTTAAATCAATCGAGGGGCATAGAGTCTCTCTGGGGAAGGTTCTGCTATTACCTGTTTTTGTGTGGTTGCTGTGATGTGCACTTAGAGAAAGAAATCTATTTCTTCATCTGGAAAGCTGCCTGAACACCGAGTTTTGTTTCTGTGTTTGTTTGCTTTAATTCCACTATTCATGCCTCTAGTCTTGCTTTTCTTGTACTTCCAAATTGCAATAAGCATACTAATTAAAAGGTGAATCCATTAAACGTGATGCATCTTAGTGTGATAACTTAATTGTATGTGTTTTATAAACTCAGAGGAGGTAAATATTAGGAACAAAGTTTTGGCATCAATAAAATAAAATAGCTAACTAAATTCTCCAATTTCAATAATAAACAAATGAAGTCTAAATATTTTGTCAGATTATATCCTCTTTAATTAAATTATGTGGACATTAGATATTTATGGAATTCATTTAAGTTGAGATCACACTTTTCATATATTTCTTTGTGTTCATAATTGGAATTTTACTTAAGTGATCTTTGTTTTAAAAATTTAATTTAAAACACTATTAAAGCAATATATATCTCTAATGTCTGATAATGTGACACAAAAATTTCCTCATGATAGAATACATATTATTTAGAAAGCTTTGTCTTTATTTTAAAGGGAGCACTAAAATTATTACTTATAAGGCTTATAATTAAGTTTATAATTATAGCTATCTTGTCAGGTTTATAAACACGATAGCAATCCATACATTTATAATAGGAAAATGTATATGTTAGTGCAATTCCAAATATGCCAAAAGTTACATGAAGACATGCACTTTTGGACTATACCCCCCAAACAATTGTGACAATAAAGCAAACCAATTAGTGGTTGGAATCACAACAAAAATATGGAAAGAAACCGTATCAGGGAATAAGATAATAATTCTAACATTTTAAAAACTATACAACAAACAGTATTTATTACCCAACGGCAATACATTAATTGAAGTGACTATAGCTATTCAAAGATTAGAAAGTGGGAGAGGTAAGATGGGACCTAATAATGCTAATGTCTTTATGTTAAATATTTTTGAATTTTATCCTATAAAATGTCATTTAAAAGCTATAATGACTTCAATTATTGCAAATACATTTTATGATGCATTTGCTTAAGGAAAAATAGAATAAGTCATTTTTTACAAATACTAGTTGCTCATCAACTTCTTGTTTTTTATCAGTTTCCTTGTTTATATTGCAGGGAAATAAAATGCATATAAAATAATTTAATATTCGGGCTGAGCCCCGGTGGCGTAGTGGTTGTGAGCGGGACTGCGGCCCACTGGGACGGAGGTTCAATTCCAGCAGTGGGGCTGGGCCTCCTACTCCCACCACTGGAGAGCAGTGATGCCCCACCCCCCCAAAAATAATAATTTAATATTCAAATCATCCACTCTTCACACTGCTGACTCTCTTGTATACGAACCCTGTCCTCATATCAATGGACAGAACCTCCAAATTGCCACTCTGCTTTGACCTACTGTATCATTATGATTTGAAATTCACTTGGCAGCAATGGGTTTGCATTTGGTTTATTCTTTCATTTATTTACCCATCCATGTTAATTCAGCGAAAGATATCTCACATGAAGTTCACCTCATATTAGTTCTAATTATTTCGGAATGAGATTTTGGGTTATTTAATAAAAGTTTCTCTTTTTATCTCCCGACATTTATTTCTCTGACCATTTGTTGTCAGTGTATAATCATGACTCCTTGATTCTTGTTTTGTTTTTAAGTAACAAAATGACATTTACTTAACAAAACAATAATACTCCTTAAATATTTGTTTTTATAATTCTGTAAGGTATTAATATGGATTATATGAACAATCTGTTGACTTTTTTTTACTTTAGTACCTTTTTAATTTTAGAAAGTATGGACATTTTTATAAACAAGAAAAAGGTCTGAGCCCCGGTTGCATAGTGGTTGTGCGCGGGACTGCAGCACACTTGGGTGGGTGTTCAAATCCAGCAGCATTTCTCCAGGAGCAAGACTGAGCCTCCTACTCCCACCAGAGCGCAGTGATGCCCCCCCCCCCAAAAAAAGAAAAAATTCGCTACTGTTGACTAGGAATAATATTTCAAAACCATAAAATTTCATTAGTGTATTCATTATGTGAGCCTTTCTTCTGCCTATTCCTCAACTACCCTTTAGGGAAAGAGTTGAACACTTCATAAAATGGAGTAGGATATTTATTAGTGCACTGTCTGCAATATCTATAAACATCTGGCAATTTGGGACATGTTCTATTAGGTTTAGGCTGAATTTTCTGACAAAAAAGCAAGGCAGAGTTTTAAAACTAATTCACAGGTTTTTCTTTCCTATGAGCACTAGGCCAAAAATGTATCTTTACTATAATGGACTAAACAAGCTGCACTACAATTATATGAAGTTTTTGTAATATATTCTTTCTCAAATTTAAGCATCGGTCCTAAACAGTTGGATCAATATGAATTTATATAAGCAAATCCCCCAAAGCTCATGTATGTATCAATGTTTGAAAAGATAATTTTTAATTTTAATTTTTTAATTTTTTGGGGGGGGCATCACTGACCTCTGGTGGGAGTGGGATCCCACCCTGGTTTCTGGATAGCTGCTGCTGGATTTGAACTGCCAAGCCAGTGGGCCACAGTCCCACACTCAACCACTATGCCACCGGGGCTCAGCCCGAGAATTTTAGGAGACATATTTCACCATCTTTCGATGCAATACACAATCTCATCACCAAAATCTAATGTCAAAGAGTAGAATTGAATTACTACTGTACAAAAATATTATTAATATTTCTCATTACTACAAATGGGAAATTAACCCACCTTACTTATCTCAGGTGAAATCTGCAAAGAAGGAGAATTAAATAATGTTGTCTAGAAATACAAAAGGTGAAATGAAGTAGAAAAATACTTTTAGAAATTACTCTCCATTTTTCAAAAAAATTTCTTATGGTTTTTTAATTTTTCATAAATATACGAGTGAAATGACATATGAAATTTAGAAGCAGTTCATCAGTCAATGGATTACGTGCACACCTATATCCTTCTGTGAAATGGAATGTTTTCATAGTTTTTCATTTCAGTGCTAGACATAGTTTTCCCCATATGCTGAGATATCAGCCCACAATATATAAATGTTTGTTAAAGTTAGAATTAGCTTAAATGAAAGAAAATGATTTCATTCCAGTGTAGGGTTCGGTGTTATTTCCAAATTGTAAGTAAGTCAAGAAACTGACTAGATCGAAAACATTTACATGAAATTTGAAACATCTTTATAAGAATCCCTGTAAAACTAGATTTTAAGACAAATCAAGTCTTTTAAGTCTTCCAAACCTTCAAGAAAGACCAAGGCAAACAGGTCAGGTCAAAATGTTAGGACAATTGTATTCTCTTGTGCATTGCAAATTTTGATAGATTTTCTAGAAAAGCAACAACAACCAGAATGGTGATGGGACTCTTTAGGAAGGAATTTTAATAAAATAGAAAACTATAAGGCAGGAACTTGCCCTGAGGATTTTTTTTCTACTTTTACCATAACAATGCGTCTTCTCATTTCTCAAGGGTAGCAAGGATTTCATTGGAAGATGTTATCCCATCTACTTTAAAGCCCTGCTAGTACTCTTTCAGCCACCTTTCTGCTTCCCAAACTTACAGGACATTTCAAAGCACATAAGTAGTGGCCTTCAAGGATGCCAAGATTTCCATCTTCATATTTATTTCATAAATCAAAACGTGCAAAAGACTTCAAGGGGGGAGGGGGAGAGAGAGAGAGAGAGAGAGAGAGAGAGAGAGAGAGAGAGAGAGAGGTATCGAGCTGGCTCTGACGCAGAGCAACCCTGTGTACAACAGAAACGTCCCTTGGTCTTGCTCCATTCTCACAATCATTGTGCAGCCACTGTGCCAATCAATGTGGTCAAGGGCCTTCCTCTTTCTTGCTGCCCTTCTACTTCACTAACCATGATGTCCTTCTCTAGGGACTGGTCTCACTTGACAGCATGTGGATGGATAGACGGCAGGAGAATAGAGCTTCACATTTTGTTATTCATGCAATTGGAGGTCTTCATTATTTTGTAGCAATGTTTTTGCACTTCCTTTTATACATAAGGTCATTATGATCTGAGCTAGGTCTACAGCAACTGGCAGCATGATTATGATCAATATTGTATATTATATTTTATATGTGCTTTTTTATTAACCGAGATGAGAACCATTTCTTCCAACTCTCTTGAACTTTAAGTCTGCATTATCGCACATTTTAGAGTGCTAAAGGTTGGCTAGTTTTTATTTAATTTTCCAGCACTTGTATCCTTTGCTTTTACATCCATTAACATGGTGGGATGTTTATTATTTGGAAAGTGTTCTTAACTTGAATAGCAATTACAAGTATCAGTTATCCTCTTTCTCCTTGTAACATTGTACTCCAGAATGTGGAACCCTCCAGGGCTCTTGTGAGTTTGTTTCTGAGGTGTAAAATAGGGGTGATACTATCTGTCAATTGTAATTCTCAGAGTTGATATGGACATTAAAATAATTAAGGTGGACATTGTGAAAATAATAAATGCTGCATCACTGCAGGGAGTAGTTGATCAGCAATCAGCAGATCTGAGCAGCGGCTCTCATTGTCATTACTGTTCGGTGACATCTAGTTGCCTCTGACTCATGGTGTCCTTGTGTATAACAGAAGCGAACATTGTCCAATCTATGCTATACTCAAGACCACTGCTGTGTGTGCGACCACCTGGGCATCCCCTGTGTCAATCCCTCTTGTTGAGAGTCTTCTTTCTTCTAACTGCACCAGCTGTCCCGTCTTCCCCAAGGGTTGGGTCTCTCTTGATAGTAGATAGGAGATCAATCCTCGCTTCGAAGAGCATCTGGTTGCACGTTCTTAACACTTCCTTGTTTTTCTAGCCGTCCGTGGCATTTTCAACAATTAATCAAATTTTCATGATTCTGTCTTATTGGTCAAATAGATTTCTACAAAGCTTTTTGAGAAACATTCTGTTTCTTTTAGGCAGTCATATTAGTATAGTTTCCTTAGCCAAATTCATACCCAGACCTGTGCCTATGATATTTTCTGTAATGATTAGTGAATGACAATTTTTGATGGGGAATTCCATGAAAGTATTTTAAGTAAAATAAATTATATTAATTTTCTATATATTGCATCAAATTTCATGTTTATGGACACTATTGATTGGAAACTAGTGAGTTAACCCTGAAAGAAATTTTACAATTGGATGTCATTTCCTCCCTATAATAAAAGTACTGTATAATTCACATTTAATTTATATTGGTTGCCTACTGACACAGAAATAAACCAGTCTTTATTTTATGCAAGGTTTCTTGTTAGCTGTGTTATCTTGAATGTAAATCTTCTCTTGTGACGTCCATGTTCCCTACTTTTATCCAACATAAAGCAGCCCTATACAGCTTTTTAATTAAAGTAACATGAACTACCAAGTATGTCACCCATTTTATGCATGATCAGGTTACTATGCATAAACATATTCCAGTTTTCTTGTAAATTAGAATTTTATAGCTGTGTAGTAAAGCACTTAGTTTCAAGGTTTGCAATTTTATTTCTGTGTTAAAGAAATTGTTGTCATTCCTTAACAGTGCTTATATAAAATGTATGAAGTCTGAGTAACTCACAGAAATGTAAGATAGATTGGGACTTCAAATGTGGAGTTTTAAGCCTCTTTAAATTATTGTGTTTAGAAAATGAAGTGATAGTATACTGATTTCTTCTCAACTCATGCTTTTTTTGAATATACGTATACATCTATCTGTATGTATGTATATATATATATAGATATAATTTAAATTGTAGAAGAGACCAGCAGCCATATTTTAGATTTTGATCAATATTTCCTTTTTTACTACACAGTTAAAACTTTTAATCTTAAATTAAGCAGAAACAAAAAAACTAAAAAACCATGGGAGAATCACTGCCACATAATTCTCCCATGGAGTAGCTGGTGGGTTCTAATCTCCAGCATTGTCCATGAGTAGTTGGGTCCTTAACTGCTGTAATACCAGGACTCCTACTTTGGAATATTGATGTAAGTTCATATTATTAAATGCTGGCCTAGCATGGTGCATACAATTATTTAATCACAGGTTGTAAAATTGAATAAGTCTTCAGAGGAGGTTTTTGGATGTAGATGCATAACTGACACTTACAAGCTTGATGACTTTGAAAAAAGTATTTAATATTTCTAAACCCAAAGTAATTCTTCTGTTAATATGGGGAAATTTGCAATATTACATGTGAGGTTTGAGAAGATAATGCAATTAGATGTAGTGCCTAACCCAAATGAAAAACTAAAATGTTGACTTGTTTTTATTATTTCTTTACACTTAAATTACTCAAAATCTTCCAGTTGTCTTCATAAATGGAACTAAAAACACTGCCATTGAGGAGATTTCTGACTTATCGTCACCTTATGTAGGGTTTATGAGACTGTACATTGTATGGAAAGAGGTGGCCATTTATATCATATCGAAAGTGTCTTGTGAGTTGGTCTTACTGATCTTGTGCTGAGTAGTTGAATGTAGACAGTGCTACCAGACCTCGTCCTGATGTCTTGGGAGCCCCTGATGCTTTAGAAGGTGGACTATACACGTGAAATTGGTGTAGGACACTATATTCTACACAAATTCTGTGTGATCTTATACTAACCAAGGGTTTTTTCATGATGCTTTAAAAAACTTGTGAGGTTTGTAGGTCACTTCTTGCCATATGGTCCAATGGTTAAAAACATTCCTTTCATTTTCTTCTTGTTCTGGAATGGAGAGTTTTTTCTTTCTCTTCAATGTTGCAACCTGCTGTGTCATGTGCCAAACTCTTAGATAGTTCTACACCTTGTCTGTTATTGGCTGAAATTATTTTTCTTATTTTTGTTCTTTTTTATCACATATCCTTGCAATGCTTTACTGGGTAGAAACTGCCAATTATAGCATGAACTAGTATTAAACACCTTTAAATAATTTCCTCCCAGTTAATTAAAAAATAATTAGGTGAAAGTTTACAAAGCAGATATCAGTTTTACATTAAACAGTTCACTCACATCTTATTTAAGCTCAACTTTTGCATTTCTTCAATGTACCACCACTTAGCCAAGTTATCCACTGTCTTTCCTTTTCCATCCCTCCTTATTGAGGTCTTACCCTCTGGATTCTGTCCTTGGATAAATCCTCTTATATTATTCCAGGACTGAGGTGAGTTCAATTCTAGGTCTGAGGGTTATTATAGGTCACAGTCTTGCGAGTCTTTATCTAACCAGTATGTTTAGGTCCTTTTATAATTTGGAATATTGTTCCATATTTTTTATCACTCCACCCAGAACCTTTTAATGTCATCCTTTTCAGAGGATCCATGGTAACTGGACTCCTAATTATGTCTTTAATATCATGGAGCCTAATGATTTCATTGTCTATTCATATTTTGGACTGAATATTTTTCCCATGCCATTTGATTTTCACAATTCTGCTAGGCTCTGGATGGGGAAGACCAATAGTTTCATTTTAGAAGATTGTCCATGGGTTTTAAGCTCTAGTAGTTACTCATCAATGTAGGATGCAGAACATTGCATTTCTGGAAAATTGTTCAGTAAGACTCACCCAGTTGCAGGGACTCTTTCCTTAAAAGGGCTTGATTATTTCTAAGAAGTTTTCATAATTTTGCCCAGATACTCCCCCATGTTCATGGATGCATTTGTAAAAAATTTGAACATACATATACAGATACCTTCTTTCAAGTTTCTGTATATTCGTGGGTTACTTCTATTTTCTCTCCCACATTTGTTTAGCCTGTATGACTTTTTGTATTTTAACAATCTTTACAGCATAATTTCTTCCAGGTTCTGAGCTATTTTGGCATATTATGAGTTGTCCTGCAGATTAATTTTCATTATTTAACTTTGTGCAGAATTTCTTTACCCTTTTTCCCACTGATGAATATTTTTTTTAAAAAGCTTGTTTACCAACTTGAATAATGTTATAGTGAACATGGGTGTGAGCATATATGTGTGATACTGTGCCAACCTGGCCAATAGGAACATATGGAATTAAGAAGGTCACAGTTTGATTGGAGGGCACAGAGATAAATGGCTTGGCAAGACCCTCCTCTCTCTCTCTCTCTCTCTCTCTCTCTCTCTCTCTCTCTCTCTCTCTCTTTTTCTGATATGTCCAGCACAGAACTTCTTTAAGTAGTTCTCTGTCTCAACTTTTGAGGACACTGCCTTAGGAACAGCCAACCTGTGAGATCCCTTGAAGACCTGCTTTGCTATATTGCTGGTATGTACCTGGCTTCAGCTTGAGGCTGGTAGTTCCTTGTCCTCTTGCATTGCTTGAGTTCAATACTCCTTCAGGGCTTACTTTGCTAAACTCCTGAGCTGTTGACTGCTGATGACCCGCCCTGCTCTTTGCTGCCTATAGATGGATTGTCTGCTTTGCCTGCAGGAAGACTCAGTTGTCTACTTCCTTGACCAAGGACCCTGCAGCCTTTGTGAGTTGAAGGACTTCCATTATGTTAATTTTTCAATGGAATTGAGTTGAAATGAGCCCTCTGTACTGCTGTGTGGACTAGTTAGCTGTTATATTACGTTGTGCTCTGTAAATCTATTTATCTATCTAATCATAAGTGTCTTGGTTTTGTTTCTTTACAGAACACTGCGAAACACAATATCTCTCTGTGAAAACTGTCCTATTTCTCTAGGTTAAATCTCAAGCAGAGGAATTGCTGGGGCATATGGTATTTTTATGCTCAACTTTTTGAAGAAGTGTAATATTACATAATGTTACAGTTTCCTCAGAAGTTTATGCTACATTTTAAAGCATCTTGCAAAATTACACATATATAAAAGGTTTAATTATCAGCAGTAGAAACCATTGATTTTATATAAGAAAGTGAATTTAACAAGCAAGTTAAGAACAAAAGTTTTATAGAATGTCTAAGTCATTCTTGTAACTCTCAAGGTTACAGAGCTAATTTTATCCTAATTAAAGTAGGAGTACTGAATGATGTAGAAGAGATAAGTGCAATTGGTTTAGAGATGGAATATTTGCATTCTTGGCACAGGCTTGCTAATATAATATAATATGAGTTTGCTATGTTGTTCATGTGTTCTACTTTATTTTGTGTGATGAAGCAATGAAAGAGAAGAGACTAAAAAAGTGATAAAAGATATAAAAAGATATAGAATTTCCTGCAAATACAATATCAGGGATGAGGATATATAAATACAAATATATATACACATTTACATACATACACGCACACACATAAATATGATATTAAAAATGTATGGCCTTGCAATAGGTTTGGTAGGTTATGGTTGAGTTTATTTTCGACTTACCATGTCCCATGGGACAGTCACACTTCCTCATTGGGTTTTCTTGACTGTAACCCTTACAGAACCAGAGCATCCGTCTGCCTCCCAGCATGAGATCTGACCAGTTTTTGGTTAGCAGCCCAGTGCTTAACAGCTACACTATTAGAACTACTTTTACCTCGACTACATCACATTTTTAAAAAGTTTTCTAAGAGTCAACACAATAAAGCAAGTCTTGCACACTTTTAAAAATGTATCGTGTTTACGAGACCAGGAATTAATCATTAATGGAGATGCAGAATAGTTATTTTTGTAGTTATCAGATCAAGAATGAAACTTTCATTTGAGTGTCAATGAGAAAAAACAAAATTATGATAGACAATATGGAAAAACATTCACTTGTGACACATTAAAATATACAGTGGTGCATTTCAGTATAAAATCACCACTTCTGTTATCCTCTCCCGCAGCAAGGAGAGGCTTGAAAGTCACATGTGATTTCTTCATGTGACTTTAAACTGAACTTGGTAAGTTTAATAGGTTGTTAATTGTGAACATGATCATACTAAAATAGAAAGCTGTTAATGAATTAAGAATATAATCCCTAGCTGTCGCCTGTGCAAATTTCTTTCTATTTTTACTTATATTTCTTCTTTTCATTATGGTCAACATTAAAACAAATAATGATAATGCATTTCTTTTTGCACAGTTTTATTTTGAAAAGACAGTTTTTTATTTTTTTGAGGTAGTCTCATTGTTCCATATACTGAATTATAGTTTATTCAATATAGAGCCCAGCAGTCAATAAATAATTGGCTGGAGTTATTTCCTATGGATACACAAAGTATCAATATGTGTGCATATTTTTGCACTAATGTTGCTTTTAAATCATATCCCTATTGCTAATAAAGATTTAAATGTCATTCAGTTCATATGTAATCTAATATATTTACTATAATTCTATGCCTATTTATTTTTGTTGATACTGGCACTAATAATATCCCAATCTTTAGCCATAAAATACACATGTGACACTTATTTTTAATTTGGACATCAAAGTATTTTGATTTAGATTAATTATGCTTAAAATGTTCACATAAACTTAAATATCCAAACCTAAGAAATTAAAAAAACATATATGTGCTTTATTGTCTTTGACATAAATTAATTAAAAATCAAGGGAAACCATTTTATGATTTTTCTTCTATATGTACTACAACTAAGAATATTATCTTGCTTTCTTGATTATTAAGTCATACTTGTTTTCCTTGCGGTAGAATATCTCCCCTCCTTGCTTAGTTATGCAAAATTTACTGCTCTCAAGCCTTCTTAGATTGTATCCTAAAATTATATTGCCTCATAGGCTCCTTCATCGAATAATTGGCTCATAGTGAGCTCAGTGGATTGAGTGAAAGACTGTCTGAAAGACTTGTGAGAGATTTCTCACGAGATGCAGCATTAGAGGAGGGAGTAGGAATTTTCTAGATGAAGAAAGACAAAATACCATTACAGTTGCAAAAAATATGTAGTGTGGCTGGGAATGAAAATTGGAATGGAAATTATTTTCTCTGAGAAATTTCCTGCTTCAGCTTTTGGAAAACACAATTCCTCTTGCTTACAAAGAGTCAATCTGTAGATAATAATAAGGTTTTATTTACAAACCTCAACAGAACTACTGTGTAAGCATTTGCACACAACTAGAAAACAAACAAGCCTGGATAGTCAACTTCAATAACCCTATAGGTGAAAGGATCAAATTGTGGTCTCTGGATTAAGCTTTGTGAAAGCTTAGTGCAATTATGAAATTGATTAATGTAATTATACCCTACCCTTTATCTAATTATATTTGATGACTTTTAAATTTATAATATACCATTATATTATTACTTATGAAATGTCTCGCTACAATTACTACTTTTAGAAAAATTTTCCAAGGACCACAGTCCCTTCATGTGATATGTGTGTTATATGCTTTTCATTAAAAGAGGAACAAAATTTGTGCCAAGAGCCAGTTCCTTAAATTACTATAATTCATGCTATAATAAATATAAGAAATCTGCTAAGTTTCATGTGACAATAATGTATAAAGCAGTAATAACTGGTATGCAAGATAATAATTTCTCAGGTCAGTCATAAATACAAAAAGGAGAGGTTTTAATACAAAATATTTAACAGTTAACAAAATTGTAAAGATTATGAGGATTGATTTCTGTCCTCAAATTCTTCATGAAAAGTTCTAATGTATGATTGGGACTTCAAAACATTGATAGAAAAATATAATTGAAAATGTCCACAGATTTTTAAAAGACCCCTTTATTGTGAGTCAAAATAATATAAATATACTAGATGTAACTATAAGTACATTTTCACTTAGGTAACAGAACTTATGTTGTACTGAAAGAATTAGTCAGAAACGTTTCTCCAGAAATTGATGAAATACCCATCTAAATGCTTCAACCAGCTAAGGATGCAGGGCACACTCTCATTCATCTATGTCAGGATATTTGTAAGAGAGTTAGTTGGCTAAATGACTGAAAAATAAACATTCTAATGAAAGGTGACCCACCATAATGCTCATATAGAATAATATATTTGATATCACACACAAATATGTTTTTATTTTTACTTAATCATTTCATTAGGACTCGTACATCGCTTACCACAGTTTATCCATACATATACTTTGCCAAGCACCTTCGCATGCCTGAGTCTGCCATCATTCTCCAAATATCTGCTTTTCCACTTGAGCCCTTGACATCAGCTCTTTATCTTCCCCACCTCCTCTCTTCTTCCACCCCCAATTCTCAATATTGATATTTTTATTATTACTTTTGTCATATCTTATCCTGCCTGAAGTCTCCCCTTGCCCACTACCCCATGTCTATCCTCCACATTAGAGGTTATGTGTAGATCCTTGTAATAGGCTCCTCCCTCTTTACCTACCTTCCCTTCACCCATTCCGTAACTCCATTCTCACTACTGGTCCTGAGGAGCACATCGGCCCTGGGTTCTCTGTCCAGTTTTCATCTGTACCAGTGTACCTCTTCCTGTTCAGCTGGATTTGTAAGGTAGAATTGGTGTCATGATATTTGGGGGAGGAATCCTTTAAGAACAAAAGGAAAGTTGTATGTTTCATCATTACTTCACTGCACCCTGAGTGGCCCATCTCCTCCCCATGACTGAAGCACATCAGCCATTATGGCCACAAGGTGTCGAAAGGATCAGGTATCAAGCATCAAACAAGAAAACAAACAAACAAACAACCATATCACTATGTGCTTACCTTCCCAAGATGATCACTAAGGACATGCGGGGGCATGAGCAAGAGGGGTGAAGAAAGTTGATGGTGCCTGGCTATCAAAAGATATAGCACCTGGGATCTTAAAGTCTTGAGGGTACACAAATAAAATTTGATGGAAGATCATCCAGCAATTGTTGCAGCAGTACATTAGTAGGAAATCGCAAGAAGTCCAGGCTGTATTCAGAACAAGATATGAAACAAGGGATATTATTCCTGATGTTAAAAGTATCTTGGATCAAAGCATGGAATGTAAGAAATATTTACTTGTGTATGTGTGTGTGTGTGTTTAAACTATCCAAAGATAGTTGACTGTATGAACCATTAAAATGATAAATGAACTGGAGAATAATGGATATTATACTACGTTTAATTATGCTTATATGGAATTTGTACATCAGTCAAGAAGTAATTGTTCAAACAGATCAAGGGAATACTGCTTGGTTTAAAATCAGGAAAGATGTGAACCAGGGTTGTTCCCTGTCACCATCTGTATTCAATCTGCATGATGAGTAAATGATCAGAGAAGCTGGCTTATATGAAGAAGCAGGAGGCATCGGGATTGGATAACGACATTTTAACAACCTGAAATCTGCAGATGACACAACTTGCTTGCTGAAAATGAGGAGGATTTGAGCAACTTGCTGATGAAGGTCAAAGATTGTAACCTTTAGTATGAATTACACTTCAAAGTCAAGAAAACACTAATCTCAAAACTAGACCCCTAGGTAGCATCATCATAAGTAGAGAAAATATAGAATTGTCAAGAATATCATCATGTTTGTGTCCACAGTGATGGTTCATGGAAGCAGTGGTGAAAAGATTAAACAACACATTGCATTGGACAAATCTGCTATACAAGGCCTCTTTAGAGCTTTGAAAAGTAAGAATGTTACTTTGAGGACTAAGAGTTGAGGCTGACCCAAGTCATACTACTTACAATCACTTCATATGCATGTAGAATACGAATAAGGAAGCATTGAATAAGGAAGACTGGAGCATAGGCATATTTGTGTTATGGTGCTGATTCATAATATTTAAAGTATTATGGAACTCAAAAGAAAAATCAAGTCTATAAGAAAGAAATACAGGGCTGAGCCCCAATGGCGTAGTGGTTGTGCACGGGACTGTGGCCCACTGGGACGGAGGTTCAATTCCAGCAGTGGGGCTGGGCCTCCTACTCCCACCACCGGAAAGCAGTGATTGCCCCCCCCCAAAAAAAAGAAAGAAATACATTAATAATACCCTTTAGAGGCAAAGAGAGCAAAATTTTGTCTCACATACTTTGGACAATATGTTAAACCCAGTTGTCTAGAGATACAAGTACAATGACACTCATATATATATATATATATATATATATATATATATATATATATATATAAAACATTATATCAAGAAGTCATTATATATCAAGAAGACATTCTGCGTGGTAAAGTGACTGGGCATCAAAAAAGAGGAAGGGCCTCAGCAGCAAGATGGATTGACACAGTGGTTTTAACCAAAAGGCCAAACATAAGAAAAGTTGAAGGATGGCCCAGACTTGGGTGATGTTTGTCCTTTTATACATGAGGTCTTTTTGAGTGTGAACAAAGTTGGTAGCTATCAACACCAATAATAAGAGACCTTTGGAAGAATTTTTTTCTTTAGAAAGTTTATTACATTTATTCTAATTGAAATTATGATTTTTAAATGAAATTCTATAAAAGGTGGAGAAATATAAATAGGGAAACTATAAGGGCAATAGTGACTCATGTTACCAGAAAAAAATAGATTTTATTCCCTGGAGAGCGTATGTATCTTGATCATCCATGATAGAAATACATTCAATAACTTGAGGCAGGGTCACTTTCCAGTTATAGTGGGACAAGAAGAAATTAAAGGAAATAGAGGAATGAACTAGGAGGCATTGGGCATTGATAGAGGTCTAAATACAGTCATCTACATATGTAAAATGTTTATTGATCATGATAGGGAAATTGATCTCTGTACTTATATCCATATGTTAAGAAGTAAAGTAGTGGATGGACATTGGGCCTCAGCTCAAGTACTCTCTCAACATAAGAACACTTTGTTCTATTAATTCAGAATTCTGTAATGCTCACCTTCCCAATATGATCACTGAAGACAAAATAGGTGCATAAGCAAATGTTGTGAAGAAAACTAATGGTGTCCAGGTATCAAAAGATATAGTATATGGGTTTTAAAGGCTTGAAGATAAAAAAGATGGCCATCTAGATGAAAAGCAACAAAGCCCACATAGAAGTCTATCAGCCTGTGTGATCATGAGGTATCCTTGGAGTCAAGTATCCGGCCTCAAAAACCCATAACAAAATCATACCAATGTGAATGGGGACTGGGGGTGTGGAGTGGAGACTGAAAGTGCAGTGTAACATCAATGAGATATACAACTTTCCTCTAGTTCTTTCATGCTTCCTCCCAGCACTGTCATGACCTCTAATCTACCTTACAAATAGCACTAGACCAGAATGTGTGAACTGCTATATATATGAGCCCACAATACAGGGAATCCAGGTTGAATAAACCCCTCAGGACTAAAAATTCGAATAGAGATACCAAGAGGAAAAGGGGAAGTTGGGGGGAGGTAATGGGGAATAGATCACAAGGATTGATATATAAGCCCCTCCCAGGCAGACAAACAACAGAAAAGTGGGTAAAGTCTCACAGAAAATGTTGTAAGATATGACAGTAATAATCTGTCACTTATCAAAGGTTCATAAAGGAGGGATAATGAAGGAGGGTGGGTAAAACGTGAGGAGATGATATTATGGGCTCAAGTAGAAAGGAAGACTGAAAATGATGGCAATATATGTACAAATGTGCTGGACACAATGAATGAATATATGAAATGTGAAAGAAATGTAAGAACCCCCAATAAAAGTATTTAATAAAAATGAATATCAATTTTATATATTCAAGGATAAATAATTATATTGAGAAATAATCCAGTGACTTAACCAATGAGATCAAATGGTACAGCAATTCAGGAGCTGGGCAGTTTTTGTTCTATAGTCCATAATGGTACTGTGATTCTCCACTGACTACAGCACCTAACAAGATCAGCAGCATCAATTTTTTGATGCATAGTTATAATATTTAACCTTATACACCTAAAATATATATTAAATTATAGTTTATACATATTAATTGTTATAATAAAAATGTGGCAGTCACTTAATCTGGTGTCAATTTGAGGATTAAGCGTGCAGGGGTTGAGGCTAGCCTGTCAATCTGGAGATAGCCAGTGAGACCTCTGTTTGGGAATAGTCTTTTTCTCTGAGAATTCTAGGAAATGGGGTAATTCTTTCTTGGAGAAGGGAGACATTATCTCTCTCAGTTCACTTCTTTGAAGACTTTCTGATGACAATACCTGTTGCCTGAGAGACTTGCCTGACAAGGCTGGCTCCCTTTAAGACATTACTGGGGAGAAGTCACATAGACCTACCCTGATGCCACAAGAAACCTTGACCTAGAGAAGGCACATGGAGATTCCTGCCAATGCTGAGATGCTTACAACACCACTGGATCCAAATACTTTCCACCCACTGGCTTGTGGTTGTCCTGCCTTTGGTGTCATCGCATGTGGTTCCTGAGTCAAAGAAGACGTTATCCAGTAGTATCAGACATATGGGCTAAGATCAGACTTGTGGGCTTGGACTGGAAGGAATGGGAGATTTTCTCCATATTCAGTTCCTCTTGTATATAAATCTCTCCTTTATACACATATGAATGTTTATGAATTTGTTTCTTTATTCTCCCTGAACTAACACAATAAATATATATTAATATGTAACAATATATGATTGTGTTCTTATCAGTTTCAGATAATTTGTGTTCCACATTTTCCAGCTTTCTAAATCATAGAGGGCAATTGACTAAATTATCATTCCATATTTATGAAAATTGAAAGATACTATGCATCACTTTGGGGATTCTGTGTGTAAGTGAGCAGATGATTTAATCTATAAAACAATGCTTTAAATCCTATTTAATGGTAAATACATGACACATAGCCCATTTGCTTGCTCTAGCTTCATCACTCATTTCTGAAAACAGCTAGGCAGTAGCCTATTTTAGGGAAAGGCATATTGTCATATCCAATTTTCTTAATTCCTTATAAAGTAGATCACAATCCTAACCATACGAAAAACAAAACCTAAGATTCCAAAGGTACATTCTCAGGGTCATCAATATTCAGTAATCTATCAAAACAAAATCACTCCACCTTGTTTGCGGAAGCTGTCTATACACATAATAAAGCAAGAGATATTAACAAGAAGAATGGGGAAAAACGTTCATGGTCAAATAACCATAATACTTATTCTATTAGTGTACTGCTGTTGCTGCTCCATGCCACGATGGTGGTTCTAACCCATAGTGAGCCCTACAGATAACAGAGGAAAACACTACTGTCCGCCACGAGCCACAAAGATTTTGTTAAACTTGAGGCCATTGCTGCAGCCATTAGGTCAATTCTTTGCCTTGAGGGTTTTCCTCTTTTTAGTGCCCCCCCCCCCACCAACCTACTTCACCAAATATGCCTTTTACAAGAACTGGTCTATCAGGATAGCATGTCCAAAGTATGTGAGGCCAAATGACCCCATCTCACCTTCCACCCGCTGGACTTCTTCTGAGACAGAGTTATTTGTACTTCTCTCAGCTCATTTTAATTTCCGTATTCTTTGCCACCACTGAAATGTACCGATTCTTCTGGAATTCTTTATTCATTGTCTCACTGTTCCATGCATAAGAGGTCATTGAAAACACCCTGACGGGGGTCAGGTGCAACTTAGTACTCCAGTGGCATATCCGTGCTCTTGAACACTTTAAAGCAGTCTTGTGCTTTAAAGTCTTGTGCTGCAGATATTCCCAATGCAATACAGGATTTAATTTCTTGATTAATGCTTTCATGAGCATTTATTTGTGACCAATGCAAAGTGAATCCTTGACATCTTCAATATTTCCTCCATTTACTATGATGTCGTCTATTGGCATAGCTTTTAGCATTTTTGTTCTCTTTACATTGAGTTGTAATCAGTACTGAAGTCTGCAATCTTTCTCTTTACCAAGAGAAAGTTGTTATTTCAAGTTCTTTTCACTTTTAGCAATCATGGTTGTGTCTTCTGCCTATGGAAAGTTGTTAATATGCCTGCTCACTCCTGATCATGCATGTTCTTCTCAGAGTCTAGCTTCTCAGATTATTTTCTCAGTATACTTATAGAATAAGTATGATGAAAGAAAACAAATCTGATACAAATTTTTGCTGATTCCCCTCTGCTTATTTCAAAGACTGCCTTTTGGTCCATGAATAGGTTTCAAGTGTGCACTATAAAGGGTTCTGGGATTGCCAAATAAAGT
Organism: Nesogale talazaci; assembly: GCA_004026705.1. Taxonomy (NCBI): domain Eukaryota; kingdom Metazoa; phylum Chordata; class Mammalia; order Afrosoricida; family Tenrecidae; genus Nesogale; species Nesogale talazaci. Next base: position 186,935 of record PVJH01000547.1, on the reverse strand, counting down.
CTTAATGCTATCCATAAATTGTTGTAATCAACCTAGTCAGATACTTTTTTTCATAATTAACAAAACACAAGTAGACATCTTTCTAGTATAATCTGCTTTTATCAAAAATCCATGTGATATTTGCAAATATACCCTGTGCTTTATCTATGTTTCTGAATCTGGCTTGATTTCAGATTGTTCTGGATATATATAGCTGCATAGATTTTGGGATATCTTCAGAAAAATTTTACTTCCTTGTCATGTGAATGATATCGTTTTATAATTTACATATTTTGTTATCTCATAATTCTTTGGAATGGACACAGAAATAGATCTATTCCAGTTGGTTTACTAAGTATCTCTCTTCCAAATTCCTTGCTGTAGATGATTGAGCACTTCCAGGGCTTATTTCATCAACGACTTGAAGCATTTCAATTGTTATTCTGTCAGTTCCTAGAGACTTATGTTTGCTAACATCTTCAATGCATCTTAGACTATCCTTTTCATATCATTGATTATTGATCTTGTGCTACCTCTGCAAATAGCTGAATGTTAACTAGTTCTTTGTCATACAGTAACTGTGTATTCCTTATGACTTCTCTTGATGCTTTTTTCCTTGTTCAATATTTTGCTAATGGAATAGTTCAATGTTTCAACTAATTTTTTAGCTTATTTCTCTCTTTTGGTCTGACCTATGCTGAGCACCATTTTCTTTTTGGCTTTCAAACTCTAGATTTTCACAGATTTCATTATAATACTCTGTGATGTCTTCTTCTGTTACTCCTTGAAATTGTCTGTTCAGTTCCTTTCCTTTCTACTTTCCTCCAGGTGCTTTACATATTCAGTATGGAGAGCATATGTCAGGTCTCTTCTGACATTTATTTTTTCTTCATCCTATCTTGCCTTTTCATGACTTTCGCTTTGCTTCTGTGTGACTTTCTTAATGTCATTCCACAGTGCAGCAGGTCTTGATTGGTTATAAATGTGACAAAACTACTCTTGAAATGTTCTCTAAATTCAGTTGGAATACATTTAAAGTTGTTTAGGCTCCCATGAGCCTTATTATTTCATTTCAATTTTGTTTGCATGTTAGTAATTGCTGGTGTGCTTCAGAGTTTGCTCCTATTCTTGATTTGTATCAAATGTCTATATTTTCTGTTCACAAAGTTGCAGACAGTTTGATCTTGTGTATTCCATCTGGTGAAATCCATGTGAACAGTCACCATTTATGATTTTCTAAAAGGTAATTGCATGTGTTCTGCTTGTCTTTAGTCTTGTAATAATATATTGTGTGAGCACATTTTGCTGGAGATGAGACTCCAGCTTCTGGATGGCACACATTTGGACACTATACACACACAGGTGTGTGAGTGAATTTTATTTCTTGTACGTGTACTCACACATAATTTAAATGGTAGCATCTTGGCAATGTATGTTGGAATTGCCATATGTAGAAAAATATTTAGAGACATTTGTTTTGTTTTAGCCCTAACAGGTATGTGTGCAAAAAGTAGTTTGAAGTTATTGAATACATTTATTTTTAACAATCACCTGCTGTTAAATTTTACATGCATAAGACTTTTAATGTTGCCTATGGTTAAACTGACAGAACATATAGATTTTGTTATGAAGGGTTCTCTGGAGAAACAAAACCAGGGTATTTGTGATTAGATAGATGATAGATGATTGATTGATAGAGAGGTAGATAGATAGATTTATATAGGTAAAAGAAATACAATGGCAAATTAGTCTGCACAGCAGTACAGAGAGCTCTGTTGAACTCACTTCCATGTAACAGTTAAAAACAGAAGGTTTGTCCTACTCAAGTTGGTGCTGGTCCAAGGCTGATGGAGAAGACAACAGGGAGATGAAATATGGAGGCGTAGCAGAGGCCAGTAGTTTGTGTTGTGAGGCAGGTCTTAGCGGAGCCTCAATTTGCAGCAATGGAAATTGACAGGAGGTGAGACATCTAGTGTGAAGCGGTAGTTAGATGAGCAGAGGTGGCCCACGGGCAGCAGACAGGGCAAGGTGGGGCAGCACCACATTGTGAAACAGGGCAGCACAGTGACTCCATCTTCCACAGGGCTTGTGTTGTCTTGGCGCACAGGTAGCACTTTACACACGTAGAGGAAGGGCAGCTGACTCAGATAGCTCTCTACTCTGACCACCTGGGAGAAAGAGGAAGGTGGCAGCCTTGCAGAGCCATTCATCTTGATCCTGCCTCCAATAGAAATCATCAAGCTGAGACCTGATTGACAGTCTAAACTCTACTCACATGTTCCCATGAGTTCCACGTTGGCACAAACAATGTAACTATCACATAGGTAGATGAATTGCTACATGAAAAATGACATAGTGTTGAATAAAATCATTTTGTTGTGAGGTGCCATCATATTAGTCCCAGCTCATTATATTAGTAAGAGTAATATGATTTAGAGACACTTCATATAATGCCAATGTAGTCTATGTATTGATAATTAATTGCATTTTAGAAAATCCCCAGGGACAGTTATACTTTGTCCATGGAGTTACAATGCGTTAAAATGGACTCAGTAACACCTAACCACAAGAATAGTGTATATTGAATAGACACAAATTGAGTCTTTTGTATTTCTTCTCAATAGCTTCAATGGGCGGGATTGGCTAAGTGTTTGATTGGTAAACACTAGCTCAAGCCAATCATCTGCTTTCGTTGGAGAAGCTCGAGGTTATCTGCTGCTTTAAAGATTATCGCTCAGGAAACCCTTGATAGGCTCACAATGAATTGGACTTGACCTGATGGTATTAGGTGTAACTTTTAAAAACCCTATTATATCAAGCTTTCTTTATCATATTTATACCATTTTATACTCAAAGTAGGACCCTGGTTGGTTAATGTGTCACAAGATAGGCTTCTAATCCCAGTCAGCTGTTGGAAATCACCAGGGACTTCAAGAGGGAAAGATGAAGCTTTTTGCTCCTGTAAAGATTTACTGTCTCAAAAATTCCCAGTGGGATTTCTGTGTGGTCTGAGTTCACAATTGACTCAATGGAAGTGAATTTGTTCTGGATAATTAAGTTAGTCATTACAGTTTCATTTGAAATTACTTTGAGTAATATTATATACTACTCAAGAATAGAAGGAGGTAGACTATGACTTTATATATCTTGTATGACATTTTTTATACTTGATGTTTACCACATTACTTCTCTTAAATGTGAACAGTGAACCACACTTCAAAAATCTTCACATGAACTTTAAAGTCAAACCTAGAACAAGAAAGAGAAATAGGGCAAGAAAAATAGTATCTTCTGTTCTACATGTCCATGAAGTGTTTTAATGGCTTTAAATATTCCACATAAAAATTATACAAGTAGTGTACATATGAAAAACATATTATTGTTAACTGCTAAGTCTTTCTGGTATGAATAATAATTTTCACATTTTCATTAAAATGCATTTAACCTTCCATAAAGTACAATTAAAAAGAAATATTTCTACCACCAATTGGATCCATTATTAGAGGATATTAAATAATTCACTAGTATATTCCCTTTTCCAAAGAAATCTCTCAGAAATTAATCAAATATCTGTCTGTATAGTTGTAAATTTCTCTTTGAAATTTATCATGACAGATGTGCCAAAAGCCTTTTCTGGGTTGCTTTCAAAGTTATTGTTCTTTTTCAATTTTATAAATAAATATATGGATTTATTTCTACAATTATATTTTAATGTATTGGAAAGCAAATAAAATATTCTTTTCTTTATTTATATTTATTATGATAAATCAAATCTTGCTGTTTGGCTAAAGTGTTTGTTTTTTATAGATGTGAGGCTTATTTTGACACAGTGGTTCTCTATTATTTTTAATAGCAACTAACATATATTGGTGATATATGGTGTCTATGGGGACATGCAAATGTTTAATTTTCTCAGCTATTCCATTGCATATGGAACAATTTAGTCCATGGAAACATTTCTCAGAATAAAGGTGTGGGCATCTGCTTTCTCCAAAAAGGAAACACTGACCATTGTACAGCACAGTTTGCTGTTACCCCCACAGAATGTTCAGAGGTCAGAATGGGCTTGAGGGCAACTGTTTTAATATAAATTAGTAGGTTCCTAACTTTTCCTAAGCATTCTTCTGGAAAATATCTATTAGTCTATTTAATGATCAGTTTAAACCTTTGAGATTACATCTATATTTTTAAGTTGTCAAGTGGATCTTAGTAAATATTTAACTTTTTCTCCACATATGAGCAATTTTGGAAACAGTAAAGAAAGAAATGGAAAAGAAAAGTTTTGAGTAAAGGAAAAAATAAAGTCGAAATGTGTCCATTGTAAAACCATGCAGTCAGTTATTCAATATTAACTGCCTGAAATCTTTGTGGAACCAAAGTGTCTTAACACATGCCTCTTGTGTGACAGGAAGACTCATACCAGTCTTTGGAAACAGTTGAAAATGATGTCATGGACCACTGTTTCTCATTTTAATTTCTTAAATGAAATCTATAATCATTTGATGACTTCTGAGTGAAGATGATTCTAGGAAGGCATTGCAATGATAAAAATCCAACCATACTCGATTCGTGAACGGTGCTTTCCTTGAATTGACAGAAATATGCAGGGACCCCTAAGGGCATGAAGGAACCCTAGTAACTTAGTGGTGAGGACTTGGGCTCTAGCTGCAAAGTTAGCAGTTCAAAACCACCAGCTGCTCCTTAGAAGGAAGATGGGGCTTTCTCCTCTTTCCATTACAGTTTCAGAAACTCTCAGGGGTAGTTCTTCTACCCAGGTCTATAGAGATAGTGTGAGTCAGCATTGACTTGATGAAAATGAGTTTGTATGTTTGTTTTAGAGGAGTGCGATGGTAATGACGATCAAGTGGGTTTATGAGGGTAGCAGTCTGAAAACGTTTTCATAATAGGTGTGTCGTTCGTGTTTTATTGGTCAGGGATCGAAGGCTTTAAGGTCAAGAGATGCAGAGATTAAAAATGTAGTTGTTGTCGCTCGTGTTAGGTGCCATCTGATTGGCGGTTTCTCTGCACAGCAAAAGAAAGCATTGCTCCATCCTATGGCGTTCTCACAAACGTTCCTATGCCTGATCCTGTTGTGGCAAGCACTGGGTCATTCCATCTCTAGAGGAAGAAGGTAGCTGCAACTGCATCTTTTCTTACACCTATGTTCGGGGTCTTCTTCATTGCACTGCAGATTGTCCCCCTAATAAGTGGATTTTGAAGAGAATGGCTAAATTAGTTCTCACATCCAGTTATAATGTAGATATATTTTGAACAGTGCTGTTCCAAAACCATTCTGCAAACAATCCAGCAGATAGATAGGCATTATGAAGATTTCACTACTGAGCCAAGGACTTAGAGTAAGTGCTTGTCCAGGTAGGCGACCACTTTCACTAACTTTACCAAAGGGCAGAAAGTACCACGTAAAGTCACAATAGACTTAGAATGCAGAATTATTCCAATTTGTTATTTTTAATTTTTTATTCTAGTGTAGAAACAAAATTCTCTCTAGGCTGATCTAGAGCTTTCTGACTGTTGCTATTAGGCATCTCTGCATTGTTTCCCACTCACAGTAACTTGCATTCACTAGAATGAAATGCTCCCCAGTCCTGGGCCAGCCTCCCCACTGACCTGATGCCCAGAGCACAGCACTGCCCTGCTCGTCATCAGACACGATGGTCTTCCCCAAGGACTGGTGGTGCCGGACAACAGGCCCAGAGTACATAAGACGGAGGCTCACCCTCCTTTCCTCTAAACATCATTCTGGCATTACTTCTTCCAAGACAAACATGTTTGTTCCTCTGAGTCCCTGGTACTTTAAATATTCTTCAGCAGTACCACAATTGAAATATATTACTTTTTCTTCAGTTTTCTTTTTTCAACACCTGACTTTCACATGCATATGAGTCAAAAAATACTATGACTTGTGTCTAGTACACTTTAGTTTTCAAAGTAGCATTAATGCTTTCTAAAAATTAAAAGAGATTTGGGGAATCAGATCTTTGCATTGCAACGTATCATTTGATCTCTTGATTGTGCTTCTGTGAGAACTGATTGTGAAGCTAAGCAAGAGAAAATCCTTGACCATTTCAATCTTTTCTCGGATTATCATGTGCATTTTTTGTTTAAGTTTTGAGGATTTTTGGATTTTTTAATTTTTACTTAGTATTGTAATCCATACTGAAGTTTGAAATCTTTGCTCGATATCTACAAGTGCCTTTGGTACACTTCTCTTTCAGCCAGCACACTTGTGTCATCTGCGCACAGCAGGTTGTTCCTGAGCCTCCCGCCCCTCCTGATGCAGTACGCTCCCTTCTGTAAGCGAGCTTGTCTTATTCTTTGCTCAGAATACAGAATGAGCAAGAGGATGCAGCCCTGAGCACACCTTTTCTGAGTTTAAACCAGGCAGTAATCACTTTGTTCTCTTTAAATAATTGTCTCTTGATCCACTGCAGGTGCTGCATGCATGAGCACATTATGGTGCTCTGGAATTCCCATTCTTCTCAAGCCTACCCAGAGGTGGTCATTGCTTGCTAGTAGGATGCTCTATCCTAGTCAATAAAACAAAGCTTAAAAAAAAAAAAGGTAAACGTCATTCTGGTGTCCTTTGTTTTTAGATAAGATCCATCTGACACCAATAATGGCATTCTTGGTTCCATGCCCTCTGAATCCGTGTCAATTTCCTGTCAGTGAACTGTTGCAACCATTGTTAAATGATCTACAGCAAAATCTTACTTGTACGGAATATCAAAGATATTGTTCTCTAATTTGAGTGTTCTGTTGGGTTGCCATTCTTGGAACGTGTACAAATGTGGAGGTCTCCCAGTCCATTGGTCAAGTAGCTGTCTTCAAATTTCCAGGCATAGAAGAGGAAGTACTCTAATGCTTCATCAACTTATTGAAATATTGCAACTAGTCTTTCATCAAGTCCTGGGGCTCTAAAGAACATACTGATACATATATAATATATATAATATATATATATATATTCTTTTGAGTTTGAATACACTCATCTCTAGACCAAATTCCTCAATTGTCTGTCTCTCTTTTGTGTTTATCTTTTCTGCTTCTTGGAACAGGCCCTCTCTTTGCGGTTTTCAATGTTCCTGGGTAAACAAAAGAAATTAAAATCGCTTTTCTACCTCCAATGACAGCGTCTTTTCACCCTTGGCTGTGAATTCAAGTTGCCTAATTGCTTGTTTAGTCTATTAGGGATGGTAGATTTCCAAGGAATTCATTGAGATACACCCCTTAGGAGCCAAAAACGGGAATCCCGACTCGGCCTCTACATGAATTTAATTTTGTGAGTCAGAATTGACTCAGTGGAATTGCCTGTGGTTTGATTTTTTGGTGTGACTTTATGATTTCATGTTATATTTAATGCTTTTGGGAAGTTTTCCATTGATTCTATCTTCTCAGAAAATTTTAAATGCAATAGAAATGAAGTTGGGCAAGAGAAATCTCATATGCTGTCTTCTCAATGCATGTAGCAATAAAAACTAGAACTGAATGCTCTACTCTTTGAAAGTGCTACTCCCCGCCATTGTCTTCCACTCCCTCCTTTTGTCCCTGCCTTGCCCTCCTTGGGTTCTGTGCACTGTTGCCACATCCCAGAGAAACTCAGGACACTGAGGAAATGTTGGACATGGTGGTAGGTGCTTTTCAGTTCAAAATCCAAAGGTCAGGCCAAGGTGAGGCAAATGCAAGAGCTGGATCTAGATATCCCAAATGCCTAAAGATACAGCAGGTCTTTTCCTGCTTCTGCCAAAGCCCAGTCAGGAAATAGAAATCTGACTTTCCAGGTGAGACAAAATAGATTAGAACTGTCAGGTGGCACCATTATATATCCAAGCAAAACAAAAATTGGTGCTTTCAATCACACCCTCTACTAAGGTAGACTAAAAGATGCCCCGAAGGAGACAAAGTGTGTTGTAGTTCACACTCTCTAGTTGTAGTATTAAAGATGCCCTCATAAAAAGAAAGGAGGGGGTTTGGTTCACACCCTATTGTTGGTAGTAAGACTAGTGTAATATATTTAGTCAAGCCAGGTCCTAAGCCCATCCTATGTCTTTCCATTTATAGAGAATGCCCTACAAAATGGTCCAGAGCTCAGCAGTAGAGGATGAGCTACTGAAGTTCAGAATTAAAATAGATCACAAAGAATTATGGCCAGAAAGGCCATTTTAATGAACTATAACTCACTTACATAAATATTTATTTTTTACATTAAGTATAGTTAATTGATTAATTCTTCCATTAAATGAGAAATATGCATCTATATCAGATCGTTTTCCACTTAATAAAAGAACTATCTTTGCATATTTATAAAACTTTTCCAATATGTCTTTAGCATCCATTGATTTACTTTTATATATTTGCAGTGGGAGAAATGAAGCTTATTATTCCAGTGAAGATTTCCTGTCTTGGAAATCCATAGAGGTGGTCTCACTTTGTCTTTTTGGGTTGCTTTGAGTCAGAAGCAGTTTGATGTCAATGGATTGGATTTCTTGTTATAAATTTATAGATCAGTTTAGACATGTCCTGAAAACATTGTTGATGTTTAATTTAATGGAAATACTGTACAGTATATATTAATTTTGCTCATGTAAATAGATGTTGAAGAATAGTATTGAGGCCCTGGGATGTTTAATGTAATACTGAATTTACCTCTGTGTTGGAAATTGAAAGAACTTGTGATTGAAGATTTATGAAAGAGAATATTTTGCTGATTCTAAAGATTCTAAAGATTCAGATGTTAAAATTACGCCTATGGATATTGAACAAAGTGGTAGAGTGGCTTAAGCCTTTTGCTGCACACTGCAAGGTCAGTAGTTCAATTCCAGTAGCTGCTCTTTAAAGAACGATGAAGTTGTCTGTTCACATAAATATTTTCAGACTCACACTCAGTGAATCAGTTCTTCTCTGTCCTACAGCTATTCTATGAGTTGGAATCTAATAGAGAGCAACAGGATGGAGCAAATGCATGTGCTATTTATTAATATGCAATAGTGGTTTTGTTGAAAATAGTAAAAAAAATTATATGATTTTAATATCAAAGTCGTAGTTGCTAATAAGTTAAGTTTATATCCATTATATTTTCCTCTCAAAATCTGCATATCTGCCTTAGTATTTGGTTGTGTATAAATTTCACCTTTTGAAACATTGCCAAATCGCATTTGTAGATATAGGTTCTTAGCGATTTTCATGCTCTTTTGTCAGAAAAGATATTTTGATGATGGTTTTAGAAATAATTTTAAACTTAGACTGTCTATAGAATATGCAGCAGAAGTAAAGGTGAGTTGAATGAGAGAACCATCAGAATGATTTATATTTAAAATATTAGTCATAATGTTTTTTCACCAAGACATAATAGAGAACTCAAACATTCATTAGGGCCAAGATAATGCCACTTACAATGTAATTGTTTCTTCGGATAATAAACTAGCATGTGCTAATTCAATGCAAAAAATCTGAAGGTCAAATGCAGAGAAAATTCTCAACTTCTTTGCTCCTTGCAAAATCACTAAAGTTGAAATTAAAATTTAAGTGCATCTAAAGCTTTTTTGAATATGCAAACAGTGATTTCTTTCAGGAACTATGATGTAAGCCTCTGCCATTTGTTGAACTCAACCAGATATTTGTTCCAATTCATACTGTGGGTGGATACGAATAAAGCCCTTTTAAAAATTGGCTGCAAAAATGTAACAAATTCACTCTTCAGGTTCTTAAGTCATTTTTTTTCTGTTGTCCTTTTGTTCTGTAATTGATTGCTATCACCCCCTTTAACCCACCTCAAAGGGCGAGCAGGAAATTCATGTTCTCCTTCATCAGCCCATCCCTCCGAAAGCGTTCGATATTAAAACAGGAGCAAAAGCAGAGGGAACAAGAGGCCCAGCGAGGCTGTTGCAAGGCTGGAAGATCCATGCAGGATTGCTGCCCCCCCTTGGGTCTTGTTCCTGTCCAGGTGCGCAGCGAGCCATCAAGTTCATTAGGGTAGGACTCTGTTCTTCACTTTATCTGTGCCCTTTTTAAAAATGACATGTGTGGCTCTTTAGTGTATGGGGTTGCCATAAAGCTATGGAAAAGTCCAGCCATTGAACACACACTAGAATAATTACTAATACTAATAAGCATTGATAGTTCCCTTTGCCTGTAGGGTTTTTCCAAGCAGGAAAGAACTGCAGAGCGGAGCTGATGGCCTCAGTTTGCTGTGGGGGTCCAGTGGTTCTTTTGTCTCTTTTCTAGCTGCTCTCCCTCTTGGTGCTGCAAAAACAGTTGCAGGAGAGGTGGGGATTGGGGAAGGGGGGCGGTGGTTCAGGAGGAAGTTACATGGCAGAATTCCCACGAATGCTGGCAAAGGATAAAAAAGATAAAGAAATCTTGTTTTTCTGAAATGAGAGGATTCTCTGCATGACTTCCCCACTGTTGGCGTGATGAGCTTTCAGGCTGAGATTTTATTAACAATTCATATGGAGATGGAGGGCAGGGAAGGAGCTGATTCTCACATAAACTTGATCTGTCCATGAATGCCGTCCTCTGTTTGCCCTGACCCCTCATGGCTGAAGACACTGCCTGTGAGGCCAGTGTGGGAGACACAAAGACAGAACTGAAAAGCAAGCACATTCCAGGGGTCTACACAAAGGAGTCCGGCCGTTTCTAGTCCTTGCCCCAGAAAGGATCTTATCTCTCCCTTGCCCAAACCCTCCGAAAGGTCGATTTCTGTACCTGAAGTTTGTAAAACCATGTGATCATGGCCCTAAAAAGAAATATTCCCTCGTGATGTTTGTTGTTTTGTTTTGCTTGTTGCTTTGTTTTGTTTTCTAAATTTGTTGGGACTAGCAAACTATCTGCAAAAGTACATGTTCTGGAAGTTTCGTTTTAGGAACTGTTGTTCCTGGATTGTTTATACTTGGTTGATTGGGAGTTACCTTACCAAAGGAACTTCTTCCAGCTCTAGAAGAAGCCTGGGTAACATTTTAAAACTTAAATTTGCTTGGTGTTGCATTTAAATTTTGTTGTTGTTGTTGCTATTATTTTGGCACTGAAACTCTGAAATTTGGGGCAGAGAGTAAAAACCTGAGATGCTGCTGCCATGCAAGTCACAAGCAGGGGTGCTGCAGTGTCAAATAACTGAATCACAGAAGAAACAAGTGGACAGAAAAGTTCCAGTGAGACCACAGGGTGGGTGGAGGGAGGGGTGTTGGAACTTTAATATTACAATATTTTTATAATTATTGGCAGTTCAATGTAGCTAGAAACACAACAAAGGGGTAATGACAATAATCACAATGCATTTCTCAATAAAGTAGCATAATAGATTTTCTTGTATTTATAACATGGAAGTTAGAACTCTAGGTTTAGAAGATTTTTTATTGGTAAAACTGTACATGTAATCCTGTTGCTAAGATACACTTCAATTGATGCTTAATAATCAGACAATGCAGACATACAGGCTCTTGAATATTGCAGATGTGTTTAACCTTAAAGGTACTTCACACTTTTATAGCCCACAAATTAAATAACTGGTCGAGGAAAGCAGAGAAATGTCAGTAATTAGTACAGGTTTTGTTCCTTTAATTTTATAGTGGTTTTATTTCCATGAAATTAACTGTTGTACTTAGGCTAATTGCCAGTAATTGGTGACAAAATCACTTCATTGTTTTCCTATGCATGATGCTAATTAGGAACTTTGCAATATTGGCTCAATCATGTTCTGTATTTTACCTCTCAGTTGAGTCAATGGCAGATAATATCAAATGCAACTCAAACAAAATCCATAGGATAAAATGTTTCAATTAATAATTAAACATGTCTTTTAAACAACCTCTCATGAATTAATTTTGAAGCATAAAATTGAAAGTCATATTATTACTTCAATTGGTTTCCTAAAGCACCAACTAATTCTTATTTTTTCTGAGTCCTTTTGGGATCTTCTTTAATAGATACCAATGATCCATCTTGTATTATTCTACTGGATACTGAAACTTTAAAATTAGCATTTCCAAAAGCACATTTATGAGGTTTCACAGGACTGAATGTGACTGTGTTTCTTTTCATAACTGCTGATAAATTGACTCCCATAAAATTGCTTATTACCCTTATTTTCTAAGTAGTTTGTGTTCTCTTTTGTTTTACTGCATAAGAGTTCTGCTTAATATCAAATGAAAAAGAAATGGAATATCGAGATAACAAAGCCTGGATTTCTGTATTTTACTGACCATCTGAAAGTGTGCTCCACATTAGTGAGAGGTTGGAAAAGGGGGAGACGAGAGCACATCTCATTTTTTAAAGTGAGCTTTAGTGACAATGGAAGAAAGCATCACAACACACCTTTCCTTTTCAGCAACCACAGACATACTCACTTGGCTCAACCTGTTCTTAGAGGGCCTTTTTCAATTGATTCTTCAAGAGCTTTATGAACTTATAGTCATAAAATTTTCTAATCCTATTAAGAATAGTTGTGTTGTTCCTTTTCCTTATTTTAAAATCCTTTCACCCATCAGGTGGCTCTTTGCATTTTATGACACAGTTTTTTTAAATGCATGCATCCACAGATACATCTTAGAACTGAGTGTCTCACAGTCATGCTGAATGAAGTTCCTATGAAGTGATTGGTACAATAACTGGATGTTAATAGTTAAAAATTTGATTTAAGGAGGGGAAAAGAAACTTAACTTTCAAATTGAAAGCCTTCATTGTGAGCAAGGACACAGATGCACCAAATCGGAAAGTAGAGAAAACTTGTGAAATACGTATCCTGGCATGGGGACTTGTCTGAATTTTCTAAAGCTGTCAGCCCGTTTTCTCTACTTTTCCTGTTAAGGAAAAAGTTCAAATGGAAAAGTTCACCTTTTGTACAAAGTTGGAATGTTTGATTATTTCAGGATTGTTCGACACTGTACAAAACCAGAACAATTCAATCACTTCTAAGGGAGAAAAGCACAAATGTGAAATGCCCTGAGAAAAACAAAAAATAACCATTAAAAAAACACCCTTGGTCCTTTCTCTAAAAAAAAAAAATCTTTTGATTCCAACAATTATTTGAATAACCATTCAGACTCTTTTGTAATGTGCCGTAATGAGTGCGTAGGTTTTAAATGAAGACTCTCAATGAAAGGACAAAACTCAAACATAAACTATGTTTAGATGTTGCATTTCAATAAGTTACCTCATAGACTAAGCTAAATTTTTATTTCTTTTTTTTGGGCATCTTCTGCTCTCCAGTGGTGGTAAATTTTTATTTCTTTAGAAAATAATTTTTGCAAAGAAAAATTCAATTTCTTTTACCTTTATAGTGTAAATCCGTTAGAGGTTTGTTTTTTAATTTTATCACTTTGAAAATAAATAACATGTGAAAAAGTAGAAGAAAAACAAAGCTTGAAACTAAGTTAAAGTTGGAAGCATGATAAAATGATATAGTAATTATTTGGAGAATATAATCCTTCTTATTTATTCATCGAGTCATAGAATAGATTTTGGAGGTTACAATATGAATTGAATTGTCTTATTTGAAAATTCTAAATATCCTGGGAATACACAAGAAATAAAGGACTTCAGATGTAATCCATATACCAGAGCATTTGAGTTTTGTAAGAAAAATGATTAGATTATGATCAATCCAGTCACCCTTTGCATAGCCATTGTTTACATCCATATAGACATTGATGTGGCTAGTCCAGGGAGCAGGCAACAATCTTGCCTGGTCTGGTCCCATATTCTTTTATAATTTTAATATTTCTTTTATCCAAGCTGTGTCAACATCTCTGCTTAACCATCTCCTCATTAAATAAAACAAACATACAAACAAATAAAAATCCTTGTGCCCAAGAGCCTTAAAAACAATAACCACAACCACAACATGAACTATTCAATTCTTGGGTGTGTGAGCTACACAATGGAAGGTGTGGGCACATGGGAAAAACTAGACCAATTTCTGGTATTATATTTTATGTTGTACATTCTTACTTTTGGGTGAGGTGCTTGTCTATTGGAGACACATTCAAATTCTCTTACCTTGCATTGTCTTGTCCATCAATTAAAGCAATGCAGCATAAACAAAATTAAAAAATATTAGTGTTGGAACACAATTAGTCCAAGCTTGTTTTAATTCATGTTGTCTAAATGAGCCTCACATCCCTTCAAGTGTACATTTTCTTAAGAATTAAACTCCTACCTCATTTGAAGAGATGGGTGATGACATTAAAAAGCATACATCACAATAAAACTAAATCCTGACATGCTTTCCAACCTTGACTTAGGCTATACTGTGGGCTTTATGTCTCACAATGTATTTGTGTATACATGAAGTCACTACTTTTATCCTCATCCATCGTTTCTGGAAACTTAATACATGTCAAGAGAGCCCTAGTAATGCAGTGATTAAGATGTTCAATGGCTAACCAAATTACCCAGTATGTAAGCTTGACTAGTCACTCTGAGGAAGGCATATGTGATAGCTTACTGCTGTCATTATTTTCAGCCTTTGAAACTTTATGGGGAAAAGCTATCAGGTCACAATGAGTTCAAATCAACTCGACAGTAGTGGGTTTGGCTTTGGGTTTGAGGAATCTATGTAGGACACTACCATTAGCTGTAAGAGGGGAAATTTTATATGGGTGGCATCATATAAAGGCTCAATCAGGTAAACTGGGTGATAAGGGTTCATTAATATATTCATGTGTCAGGCAGCCATAAACTCTTGTTTCTTGGGGCCAAATTGTACAGAACTGGAAACCCAGTTCTATTTTGTCATTTTACCTCGAAGGTAATTTGCTCCAGAATTTAGGAGGAACCTGAAACTGATGACTATTTTGAAAACTAGCTATCTATCTACTAATTGAAATATGATACTCTTTTATTTTTAAAAGGAGAACTTAAGACTTTTATCTCCCAGTAAAGCTGAACATTTAAAAAAAAAAACACGTTCAAGTAATATCAATCAATTCTTTGTGACAGGTTTGTGATGAGATTTAACATTTTACCACATTATGATAGCTAAGTGCCCTTGTTGTTCTGTGCTCTCGCATTATTAAAGTCATAAAAGAGTAAAACTACATAAAAAGGAGATGGCGGTGGAATATTTATTCTTCCATGAAATGTTACACGTTCATATTAAGCAACAATAGAGAAACAGATTAGTGACCCATATCTAATTAAATTTAAAAACAATGAAAAACCCTGCTGGTGAACTGGTTATGGGTTGGACGGCAAACCTAGAGATCAGAAGTTCAAAACCACCAGCGACTCCCCATGTCTGGCTGTCTACTTCCGTGAAGGAGTTACACCCTTGCAAACCCCCAGGGAACAATCTCCTGTGCCCTATCGGGGCACCACGAGTTGGCATCAACTCTATGACAGTGAGTTAAACATATATGTGTGTGTGTAAATATATATATATGCACATATAATATACTTAATAGAATAATGCTAATATATACATTTAATACAAACCATTAAAAACTCCCATTCTTAAATTGCATTGGAGATTTGTTTTTCCCAGGCTAACACTACCAATCTCGAAATGTGAAATAACATATAAATGATCACCATACATAGCTTAGCGTATGGCCACGGCGTGAATTATTAAGGCTTTTTTGTTTGTTTGTTCGTTTGTTTTGGGGTTTTTTTGGGGGGAGCATCACTGCTCTCTGGTGGTGGGAGTAGGAGGCCCAGCCCCACTGCTGGAAAATTATTAAGGCTTTAATAACTGAGCATGCCACTGGATTTTCGTTAACATGATGACTGAGTGTAGGTAATTCCTAACCTTCTTGGTTTTTCACAGGGACAGGTTTTCACTTTGGTTTCTTTCTCATTCTGAGCGATTTCCAGGCAAAGCCAGAGCTCGTCAGAGGAAGGTTGAGTGTATAACTACGTCAGCGTTTGCTTTTAGCCAAGTGATGAGGTTATCAATAATGCATTGGAGGTCTCGGGGACCTTGCACACACAGATATCACAGTTGCCCCAGGTCTATCGTTGGACTTACAGATTTCAGCTGAGGTGTCACCACATCTGCTTTCGAGCCAGCCTTTGAAATAGTCTCTAGAAATTATGGGGGCATCAGGGGAGCTACTGAAATGATCTAGCTGGAACACTGCATCTGAGAAGGTTATTTAGGGGGCAAGAATACATCTATGAAATTGCTGTTTTAAAGAAGCCTATTCAATACTCCTTTAATAACCTTTTGTCTCCCTGGCTCCCTCCTAATGTTGTTAAGTTTTGTTGTTTCTCTGACAAGTTTATTCATACCCTAACAGCTTGTCTGCCAGCAGGGTTCATGTTCTGTACTTGGGCTTTCTGGTCACGGTGGCGGCTGAGAGTAATAGAGAGGGGGAATAAGTGAGTGTGGAAATGCAAAGCTGTCTCTTGTTACATTGTATCGATCTCTTTCTGGTGTCATTCAATTAAGACAGAAATGTGATGGATGGTCTCGCACAGATTCCTGGGTTGCTCTTCATCCATTGCAGATAAAGCTTTTGCATTTTATTTGGGGGCTGGGTGGGGTGGGGAAAGGGCATGGGCTAGTAGGAGAAATCAAAGATGTTATGTGCTCTGAATTACAAATAAACCTCCCTCTGAAGGATACTCCAAAATGTCAAGCATGCCCTGCTTATATTCTCACTTATTTTCACATTCACAAAGTACTTCTGTTGATGAATGGAATGGGTGACTGGAATGTAAGGTGGGGTTAATTCTTTTGTATTATTTTCAAAGACATATGAGTTGTCATCATCCTCCTACCAGCTGGAGATAATTACACATGAGCCATATGGAAAAAGACTTGAGTCACACTAATATCATTTTTGAAGTTTTGATAAATGAAGATTCTCTTCTAAAATTTTTTAAGGGCAGTAGTTCTAGTTTGACCTTTCAGTGAAATCTTTAAAGCAATGTGAACATAATAGGTGAAGGATTTTAGCTTTAAAAGAATTGTTCTTCATATGTATACATCCAAGTAAAACATTAGACGAGGAGACTGTATACGTTCTGTTCCCTATTCGTTGTTGACATGCTTTTCCTTAAGTACACCGTTACTTCTGATCCCAGATAGAGTTCAGTTGGGAGTGGAAATAATTCATGGACCCTCAAAGCTGTAGATCTTACAACTCACATTCACAAAATGGTTTGCTTAAAAAATTTAGTTTTTGTAAACACTATAAAAGCAAATTATGCCATATGATCTTTTTCTCATTCTTTCAAAGTAATGCCACGTTTAAATGGACTATTCAGGGATTTATAATTAAGGATCACCTTCCTGATAACAAACCCAAAAGGGAAAGAAGCATCGAACAAAAACATATGCAGAAGTTTGAATTTCAGACAAGGTGTTAGTGCCCATTTTCCTCTGTGTACTTGTTAAGCGGGTTTGGAGAAAACACATTAGTTTTCTAGATATGAAACAATTTCTGGATCCAAAATTGGCACTAATAGTAATCAGAACTACTATGAGAATTATAAGATTAAAAATATGGAACTGCCTACTCCATGCTGACCCTACGTACTTGACACATAGAATGCATCAATTCATTTAGCTCTTTACTGAATCCCCCATTATATTTTGCCATGGAGCAATTTAGCCCTATATTAAGTTTGCTCAGTCATTGGGAAAGAAATGTAAACAAAGAAATATAATATAGTGGGTCAATTTATTTTCCAGATCCTCATTCACAGAATATAATTTCCCAAAGAAATTTCCAACTTTCCACTTAAGGGTTGTCCTAAGATTGTGTTTTTGGAAGGAACTCTTATCCATTAGGCCGTAATCCAAGTTGTATTTGTCAAAGATGTTTTAACTATCATACTTTGACCCTGCTGATAAAGAGCAGCAGTGAGTGAAAGCAGTTATTTACTAATTGTACGAAGGTTAAGGGGCACATGGAAGTGATTTAGATGGGAATTTAACTGATAGACCACATTGTAATCACTTAATGAACTAGCACATGAATAGGTGTTAAACCCTGGTAAAATTTAAACATATGAGGGTGTGATAAGGTCTGTATTTCCTAATGTTTTTTATTTGCTTTCCTTCTGAGATTATGCATTTTTAATTAGAATGATTAAGAAATATTTGTAAGCCACGGGAGACTGAAATGTACATCAGATAATGATTGGCCTTCATTTGCAGAAAATAGTATTCAACCTATAAAGAGTAGGGTGTGTGCGTAAGGTTTCCTCCATAATTAAAACACAATGAATAATTATAGTCTTTCTGTGGAAAGAAGGGGGTCAGTGTATATATTACACATGATTTTTTGAATGAGCTACTTATTTTTAAAATGTATGCTGAACCTGCTCAATATGTCCTTTCTTTAATTACCAGCACTTTAGTTGAAGATCTTAGATTGAGTTAACTACACTGGGTACTGTGAGTTAACACATCCTTACAGTCTCACACAAGGATTGAGCAGTGTTATTGTTGCTGGGTGACGCTGAGTGGATTGTGGCCCAGAATGACCAACATGAAAAAGTCCTATTGCTCCCAAATTTCTCAAAGTCCTATCAGTATTTACAGAAGCAGAACACCAAATCTGTTCTCTGGGGTAGCCATTGGTAGATTCAGACCTCTAATGTGTGTGTGTGTGTGTGTGTGTGTGTGTGTGTGTGTGTGTAAGGGGATTGCTACAAATCATTTAATTCATTTTATACAAAAGTGAGGTTGCAATCACTCTGACATGTTTAGTTACACTCAATTACTCTTTGAGGTAGTTCAGATCTAATCATTAGGTTTGCAGGAATCTATTCAGTATCTGCTTGTCTCAGTTGCTCTTGTCTCTGATTTCCCTTGGTTCTTAAGGAAACAATGTGCCTTATGCATGACTTTCTGGTCCTAATATCATGGTTTGGCATGCTTCTTCAGTAGTCTACTCCCACATATCTGAATTAGATTATTTCTTTACAACTTAATCAGATTTAAATGAATATCTTTGAATCCAACATGAATTTGTTATTTTCAGAGACTCAAATAAAAGGTTCTTCCCTCAATTGGCTGTTCTCTCTTTTTTCCTTTAATATTTCTCGGTGCTTGCCACATTGTACTCATCTACTTATGTGGTGAATTCATAAGAATCATGAAAGTGAAGGGTTAGACCTGGCATGAACTTTAACAGGCTTATGCTCTATTCCTATAGTTTTACAGGTGAAGGTGCAGTGGCCCTGAGAGGTGGTAATTGTTTAATGCACAAAACCATTCTGAAAATGCCCATCTGATGGAAAATTTGTGATGCCTCCTTAAAGAACCAAACCTGTCATTTCGTGTTGGAGTTTTCAAGGCTGTTAAACACCCATTACCAATAAACACATCCCTATTCATCACACCTTATAGAACTGTCCCCTACATTTTCCAAAGGTATAATCTTTGCAGAAGCAGATGTTTACATCCTTTTCCTAAGGATCTACTGTTGGGTTTGAACTGCTGACCTTCAGGTAGTAATTGAGTGCTTAGACATTGAAATAACATGACGCCATTTTTGCTTGTGTGTTTCTTGCAAATCAGTGTCTTACAGAGTACTGTCTTCTTCCATTTCTGGTTGACATTGCCTAGAATATAGGAGAAAGGCAAGAAATGCTTGTTGAAAGAGTCATGTATTTTTATGGTATATTTGAAGATGTCTTTTAACATATATATGAGTTAACTTTCAAACTCAAGCACTGATGTGCTCATTATATTTACCCATTACCGTAAGAGGAGTTTAAGTGTCATATATGCACATCTTTATATTCTTCTATTCTTCAAGGTTTTATTGTTGTAGAGAAATAAATAAGGATATATTTTTGCTTTTCCTCAAGTGATTTATTGGAAATTACCATTATCCCTGATATTCCTACTATCTTTTTTTGTTGTCAATGGGATGCAGTAAAACAGATAAAGAAGAATACTCGAGCTTATTTGTTAGGTCAGATGTTTTTTGGTAAATTGTGGTGCTCTGTTGCACATGGGAAAATGGCAAGGGATTTTGGGAATGGTGAGTTTAAATTGACCTCTGCTAAGAACATAAGACATATCCTAAAACCACAGTCCTTACAAAAAAAGTCACTCAAAATAAAAATTAGAGATGTCTCCTTTAGGCAAAGTTTCTCACTGATTCTCCAGTCTATTACCTTCCTTCTTTCTAAAACTTAGCTCATTTAATCATTTCTCTGCCTCTCACTAATGACTCACCATAAGTTTGCTACGGGAGGTCTACTTGAGTTACTCAGTTGAGTGTTGAACTACATTTGTCACAGACTACTATGTATATCAAAAATTCTAAGACTGACTTTTAACAGATTGACTTCAAAAGATGGGGAAAATTGAGAATGGTGAACAGTAATATAGCTCCACTATGTGTGTGTTTGTATGTGTACATACAAAAACAGAAACAAACAAAGAAAACAACCCTAGGAAGTAGAATTGCACTGGACGAAGCAGAACTTACCTGGTTTGTATATTTCACGCTAGGTGAACATCTAAGAACTCGTTTTGAGTTAACACACCCAGTGGCTTTCCCTGGGGGGAGTTCTCTAGGGTCACAGTGAAATTTTTTGTAAAAGCATTTTTGTTGGAACCTACTTTTTTTGTGAAGGCCAATTTAAGCAAAAAGTGTGAGGCTGTGCAATTTTGTTTCCTGCTCGGGAAAAATGTCACATAATCGGTTATGATATTGAACACAGATTCCAAGGTCAGCACTGTGGGAAACACTCAAAAGCGTTCTCTTTAAAAACAAAACAAAATGTAAAATGTTGAGTGATGACAAACCTCGTTCTGGATATCTATCAACTTCCTGAATGGAAGAAAATATCAGCTTGTAGTGCATTTGGATTTCATTCCACCAGGTCAGACTGCTCATCAAGTTTTCTATTTAGAGATTCAGAAAAGATATAACAGTGTGCAACAACAAAGGCCTGATTTGTGGTAAACGGGGCACTGGTTTTGCCACCACAACAATGCACCTGCTTATGCAGCCATCTCAATGCACTATTTTTGGGGGCAAAATGCAGCATGCCTCTCTTCCCCCACAAGCCTTACTCACCTGACCTCATGCTGTGGGACATTTTGTTTGTTTCTACGAATGCAGAGGGACAGGAAAGGACAATGATTTGACTACACTGAAGAGGGGAAGCAAAAACAAAAAGCAAACAAAAATACAAAAAATGAGGAGGTGCTGTCAATCATCCAAACAAAAGTTTGAAACTTGTTTTCAAGAATGGAATAACACATTTGACAAATTAAATGCAATGGAGAGTATTTTGAAGGTGTTAAGGTTGTTTTGTAAAAATAATTAATTACATAGTTTTTAATGGGTGGGGGATCCAGTATCTTTTGAGAGAACCCTCTTGTATGTGTATCTATCTATCATCAATCTATCTATTTGTTATCTATCTATCTATCTATCTATCTATCTATCTATCTATCTATCAATATATCTATCTAGAGAAGGAATCTATCTAGACAATGATTATAACGTAAAAGCAGAAATGGAGCTATCTTTTAAAACCCAAGTGAAACTAAGTTTGGTATTTCTGTCCACTACTAAAAGTCTAGGAAAGCAGGAACATTTTCTTGACCAATTTCTTGTTCAATCAAATTGCTCATTTAACTTTCCTCCCATGACAGCAAGTTCTTCAAGAGTGAAAAGCTCACCCTCCTTTAGGATGAGTCTCTAAAATGATCTATCGCAGCAGGTCCAAGCTTCTCAGGCTTTATTTCCAGTGTGCGCTGAAAAGTCTCCTGAGCCATTCATCCAAGAACACTTAAAACTTAAAGGATCAGTTCTCAACAAGTTACCAAGAGATACTTTAATAAAAGAAAATCCATCACACATAAATGGACACATATATAAATTAGTTGGTTAAAAACTTTCTTTTTTAGTTTAGGGAACAATATTAATGTTTGTATTACCTTTACAAAATATGAGATCAAAATAATTTCTGCACATAGCTAATGCATCTCATTAAATAACTATTACCTGAAATTTTCTTAAAGTAAGGAAGGGAAGATTCTGCATTTAGTTTGTGGACCACCTTCTTCCAAATGTACACTAGGTTATTTCTTTGTTTTTACCAGTAAGTTTAGAGGTAGAAGAAATCAGAGAATGTACAATGTAACTAAAGCAGACAAAACAAATTACTAAATGAACCCCCCAAAAAAGTCAGTAACAGAGCAAAATATTGCAGTGGACAGATGTATGTTCAATCCGTTTTGCTTGTTTAGCTTTTGTCTGTTTTGATTTTAGCTTGTCACAGTTTACCTAACAAACTTTCAAACACAAACTAAAATGGATTATATTTGTCACATTGCTTTTAGAGTTAGTAATTTATGATTTTACATTAGGGAACCCAGATACCCAATGTGTAGCCCATTGTATATCTTTCTGAGTTTGAGGTCAACCACTTTTTTTTTATCTCTATAGTCAGAGATAAATAATTAAAGGTAATCGGTATGTGAGCACTTTATTTAATACAAAGTAGTATGAATATATCCTGAGATTAACTAAAAAAGATATGGTTTCTCATCGTATGTTGCTTTCTATCTTGTTTTAGGTATAAAAGACATAGAATTAAATGAGTAAGATTTGGCAGTCTCATAAATGCTTGAAGGCATGTCACAAACTATATCATCTTCACATCTTTAGAAGAAATTGCACGCTTCCATATATCTGGTGGCAAGCAGAAAAGACCTTATAGAGGAAATACATTTTCAAAAATCATTCTGAAAGTTAGAGACAGAAAATCCAATAAAGAATAAATTTCAGGAAGATCCATATGCATGCTCCCAAGTTTAAAACTCAGAAACTGTGCATTAGAGAAGAAGGAAGTGAACTTTTTAAAGATTGCCTCAAACAGCTTTGGTGTTATGGAGACCAAAAAGAAAACTTAATATTCATTGCCTTTTCCATCCCCACCACACCTCACCTGAGGGAGCTCATCTCTGCTCAACATGGCACAGATCAAACCATAATCCCTAATCAATAAATATCTAAATTTATAAGAAATAAATAGATCCATGTAGTAAACTTCATTTTACTTGAATCTATAATCAATGCTCATAAAAACAGCAGTCAAGAAATAAAATGATACAGCGCATTGGTGAAATCCTCTTTAAAATATTAAAAGACAGCAATGTCATGCGAAGGACATGGTGTTTTCAATTGTACCATATGCATGGAAAAGCAGGACAATGAATAAAAAGCCCAGAGAGAACTGATGCGTTCGAATTGTGCTGCCCCCTTCCCAATAAAAACAAAACACAAACCGAAGCGTTATACCACGAACTGCCAGAAGAATGAACAAATCGGAATTGAAAGCATGAAGTCAATATGTTCCTTCGGAACCTCCCCTGATGAGATCGCCTAACACTATGACTGCAATTGTGGGTTGAATGCAGTGGTTCGAATATAGCCACAGTTCCAAGGAGGGCCTACTACATGGCGGATTTTTTAAAATTATCATTTTTGTAGGTTTTTGTAACTACAGTCCATATGGATTGTAGCTCACTCAATGACCTCTACTGACAAAAATATAGTAGACCGTAAACACTTTTGCATTTGTGTGTTAAGCATATGGTTGAGTGGACACACACAGAAGAATCTATTTGAAAATATATTTTAGGTAGGTAGGTAGTCAGTGATGGTGACTGGAGATTGCTTGTCCCTTCTGGAGCAGCAGAGGCCTACTCTTACTGGGCTGTGCTCCAGACCTTTTTCTGAAGGTCTCTACTCTCCATTGGTTCCTGGACCTCGAGATAAGTGAGATTCAACCACCTGGTCCCTGTGAGGCTTCCAGGTCCATTCTGAACTTCTGCAGCAGGACTCCCATCATCTCCCTGAGGCTCAGCCACTAGGACCTCCTACATACTGCTGTCCCAAGCTGCCCACTTCCGGCTGGCTGTTCAGCTTGATCCACATAAGAATAGCTGGAAGCCTTCAAGTCCTCCTTTCTCTCACCAAATTTGCTTCTGCCTCCTTCTTCTCCCTTTCTTTTCTCAGCTTTCCCTGAATGCTCAAAACAGTTGGAGAGTAGACCTTTTCTATTGTCACAATAGTGTCAGATGATAAGATGATCACTCAATATGTAAGGGTTAAATATACAGATGTGTATGAAAACTAAACTCTTGGGGTGTCCCCATTCCCAACTATGTGGATGCTCTCCCTACCCCAACCCCTCCCTAAGAATACTCAGGGAAGGGGAGAGTCTGATCAGAGCACAGAGGAGCAAATGACGAGGGATGGAAAGAGAGTGGAACACATCCTGGCTGAAGGGAGGCAGTGGTGTAAGACATGAAAAAAAATACATTATCAAGGTTTTATGAGGGAGAAAGGGTGGGGAAGGGGAAAATGGGCTGGTACCAAGGGCTCAAGTAAAAAGAAAAGGTTTTGGAAATGATGATGGCAAACTAAGTACAAATGTGCTTGACACAAAGGATTTATGTATGGATTATGATAAGAGCTGTACAAGCCTCCAATAAATGATTTTTAAAAACCCCAAAGCTAAATTTTGATTTTCCAATCTGCTTCTCTTAAAATTTAGCTTCTTTCAAATTTTGCCTCTGACAATAAATGATATCAACATCTACTTAGTACCGCAAGTAGAGAACTGAGGTGTGATATTGGATTTTGCTTATTATTCTGGCACCTTTATCATTTCTATCACAAGGTCCAGCCTGCTCACATTTTAAATCTGTTCCTATATAATCACTGGATTTTCACAAGCCACCATTATCTCTTGGTCAAAGCAACATCAATAGTGTCCTCATTGATATTTTCTTTTCATTCTTCGCATTCTAGAATTTATTTTTCACACAGCAAAATGATTTTTTCAAAAGTGTTAATCAGGCACAACTTTGTAAGGACTTCTCAGTAAAAAAAAAAGTGCAACAATATACCCTTGCTTACTTGAACCTGTAATGCAATCCCTTCACTCATTCTCTGACTTTATTTTCCATTATCACTTTCCCTCCTGTGAATTCTGCCCAAACAGCACCACACTTAATGCTTCCTCTAACCCACCAGGCTCCTTTCAACTTCAGGGACTTTGTCCTTGCTCCCTATGCCTGAAACACCCCCCCCGCCCCCCCGCCCACTGCCCGCATATGGTGTTGTCCTTATTTCCATCACATTATGGATAAACCATACAGTATTCAGAGAGACCTACTCTGAGTAACCAAATACTGCTTCCAACTCATTGCTCCCTAGTCTTTTACCTCAATTTCTTTTCCTCCAAATACTTATCAAAACCTAGGTTTATTTATTTATTTTTTTAGGCATCACTGCCCTGGTGGTGGGAGTAGGAGGCCCAGCCTTTGCTCCTGTGAGCAGGAATTGAACCTCCATCCCAGTGGGCCGCAGTCCTGTGCACAACCACTACGCCACCGGGGCTCACCTAGGCTTATTTATATATGTATTTTTTGTCCTTTACTATAATGCAAGTGTCACATCACCTCTTGTTCATCTCTAGATTCAAGGACAATATATAGCACACTGGAAATTCCATATGTATTTGTTGAAAGGGTTATTTTTAAATGAATCATATTTTGAGAAGCTTTATCTAAAGTACTAAGTAATTGCGCATATTCATATTATGTAATTAGCAAACCTGGATTCAGTTTTAGTTTGAAAGACTACTTGCTTTCTGGATTGGGAAAATCTCTAAATATTTATGTCTTTGTCTTTTATAAAAGGAGAATGACACAGCCTACTTAGCTGGTTTATAAAGAAAATTAGACATAATGGAATGTGCAAGCATGATGGTTGGCCAAGATGAGCTGCTCAATAGGTTGTCTCAACAACAGATAATTTTTGTAAACTAATAACAATAATAATAATTGTAGCAATAATTATCATGAATGTAAGAATGTGCACTATATTCTACGCCTTTCTTCTTCACCAAAGGTGTCTAACATGAAAAGGTTCAACTTTCAATTCATTATAAAGGACTTTTATTTGATTCTTGAATATACACCCATGAGAAATTGAGTAAGAATCATAAGTTAAATTGTGTAAACTTGTATGAGACAAAACATTTGAAAATGCACAACTGGGAGCAGTTTTATATTGGAAAAGAAATTGATCCAATGGCCTAATATATCTTGTTATTTCTGTGGAGAGGATGTATGTTTAATTCACTGAATTTTTCACTGCCTTTAAGCTGGAATACACTTAAATGAAAATTGCATCCCATCAACAAAAATGAATTTTAAAGTTTCACACCAAAGATTTTATTTCAGTCTTAAAAAGTATTTCTGTACACTATGTTAAGTTAATTCATTAGATTAATTCCCATTTTTACCCTTTGTAATATTGAAAAAGGCACCCTGTTCTCTTCATAGATGACACATGCAAGTGTATTTGAACTCATAGTAAGCACAGCCTAAGTCTGGATTTCCATCATGTGCACCTCTCTGATCAGTGATACTTTTACAGAGCACAATCCAAGGAATAGCCAGTAGAAATTGTTGTAGTTAGATACAGTAGATTTAATTTTAGACTTATAGTGACCCCATGTGACAATATAGAATTGATCCATATGTTTTACTTGGCTATTAGTTCATTAACTCTTTATCCCATATGCTATTTGATTGCTTTGAACCACTGATCTTTCCATTAGCAGTTAAGCACTTATCTGTCCTACCACCAGGATTTTTACACTGCATATACTAATTTATCTTTTTTAGGTTCTTCGGAGTCAGCTCTGACTTATAGTACATCTGCATAAAGTTAAATATTGCCGAGTCCTGGGCCATCTTCAAAAGTCTTATGCTGGAGCCTATGTGGCTCTGTTCATCTATCCCAAGGAGCTTCTCTGAGTGCAGACCCTCAACTTGACTGAATGTGGTGTCCTTTTCCAGGGGTTGATCCTTCCTGACAACATGTTCAAAGTACATGAGATAACTTCTTGCTATCCTCACTTGGAAGGAGCATCTTGACTGTGTATCTTTCAAGACAGATCTGCTGCTCCTTCTAGCAGGCCATAGTGCTTCCAGTACTCCTCACTAGAACCAGAATGCAAATGCATCCATTTCTCTTTGGTCTTTTAGTTTTTTTGTCCAACTTTCATATCAAAGGGTGTGGAAAATAACATGGCTTGAATAAGGAGCTCTTTAGTCTTCAACATGATACATTTATCTCTAAAACTATCAAGTGGCTTTTGCAGCAGGTATTCTCATTTCATTTCTTGACTGCTGCTACCATGAGCATGGATTGTGAAGTCAAGCAAAATTCATTCCTTGACACTTTCATTCTTTTCACCATTTTTCAAGCTGTCACAAACTCGTCCACTTTTAGGATATTGGTTTTCTTTGTATCGGGTCGCAATCGAATGCTCATTTCACAGCCTCTCCTTTTTACTGCAGCAAAGTGGTGTCATCTGCATCCTGCTGCTTGTTGATGAGCCTTCCCCCATCTCTGACGTCTCATTTTCCTTCACATAGACCAGATTCTCTGATTCTCTGCTCAGCATACAGATTGCATCATGATAATGAAAAGATACAGCCATGATACACAACGTTTCTGTTTCTGAACCATGTGACATATCCTTGTTCAAATGACTGCCCTTTGACCTTAGTACATGTTCTACATGAGTACCTTTAAGTGTTCTGGAATTCCCTAATTCTACAATGTTACCCATTGTTTGCCATAGGCTGTACGATCACATGCTTTTACAAAGGCAATGAAACAAAAACACATATGTTTGATATTATCGATTTTCAGTCATGATGTTCCTTCTTTCACATCCTTTTCTTATTCGAGCCTGGAGTTCTGTGGGTTTCTTGGCTGTGAAGCGGTGCAGCTCTTTTTGAAGTATCTCCAGCAAATGTTTACTTGCAAATTATATGGATGCTTGCTTGATAATTTCTGCATTCTTCTTAGTCACCATTCTTTAAACTAAGAACTAACACTCTTTTTCTTCTTCAAATCCTTGCCATCAGCTCCCTTTTATCTCCCTTTTACCTGCACCACTTTCAACTCCACCACCCGCTTCCCCAGAAGCCCTTACTCTACTCTCTATCTCTGTAGTTTCATCCATCCTGGGTTTCAAACACTGAAAAGCAGAAAAAATAATAAGAAAGACTCAAGAGTGTCTGCCCCAATGACAACACACTCCTGGGATAAACCCCATTGTGAACAAACAAACAGAAAATAGTAACGAAGTCCTTGAAAACTAGATCAGGTCCCACATGCCCAGAGGTCTTTCATCAATTCATGGAATGTTGCTTTCCATGAGCTTGAATTTGTTCCTTTAATACCATTTGTTCTTGATAATGTGCTACATTATAAATGGTTGAATTTTGTCCAATGATTTTTGGCGCAGTGACTCTGTGCATCCCTTCTACCCTTTCTTGAAGCTTCCTGCATTATTCAATCGATATTTTGCCCACATAACCCAATATTGCAACTCAAATTTTACATTATTCTTTAGCTCTTTCAGCTTAAAAAAAGTTCAATCATGTATTCTTCCCTTTACTTTTTTTTATTATTCCAAGTCTTTCAGGTCATAATAAAATGCCATTTTTGTCTTTTTAAAAGCCTTTTGAAATTGCCTGTCTAGTGCTTCTGCACTCATGTTAACTGCTCTACCTTGAAGATGATGTTTCAGAGTCTCCCTGACATTTATTTAGTCTGTTCCTTTGCCGTGAGATAGGGTACAGTGATGATGGCATACCACCAAAGATACTGGGCTGTATGGGGGAGAGTCTGCCTCATTTCAGGGGGATCAGGAAGCGCCATCATAGTGATGATATGCCTCATTGAGTGCTCAGGGAGAAGCCACTCTAGCGTTGCTGTTGTATCCCTGCTTTGACATTGAGCTTGTCCTTAGAGGGGACACAAATTGTCATGGGGAGGGAACAACATGAAAAAGGCAAGACCATGAAGGTGTGGGTCCACTTTGACAATAGTTTGGGGAATCTAGTTAGAAAGGCATGGATTGAACTTGGAAAAATACAAGTTTTAGATTAAAATTCTACAGGACTTAGTTCTCTTTCATTTACTTGGGAAGGTAATATTGATTTTGAAGCACTTTAAATATGAGCATATTGACAAAGAATCACTTACCTAGAGTAGCAATATGAGGAGGGTAAGGGAAAAGAAAGAGGAGAAGGGGGGAGCCGATCATAATGATCAATATATCGTCCCCTCCCAGGAGAAAAATGGGTAAAGGGAGGCAGCAGACGGTGGAAGACATGAAAAGAACATGGATTTTCAAGGGTTTGTGAGGCACAAAGGTGAGGAGTGTGTGGAACAATGAGCTCATACTAAGGGCTTATGTGGAAAGAAAATGTTTTGAAAATGATGATGACAACAAGTGTACAAATGATACAATGGGTGCATGCATTGACTGTGATAAGGGTTATAAGAGTCCTCAATAAAATAATTTTTAAAAATAATGTGGAATATTAGAAAAATATTCTTTTGAGAATTTGTCTGGACTTGAAATAATAATAGCAATAATAAAGATGAAGAATTTTCATAAGTTCATTTTTAAAAGAAAGCTCTTGTGCTGAAATAAAAATAAAACAGTGGAATTATTAATAGATAAAGAGTGAAAACTTAATCCATCAAGTAATTTCCAACTCAGGGCAACTCTTAAGGACAGAGTAGATTAATGACTGGGATTTCCAAAGCTCTGCAACCTGATGGGTGCAGAAAGCCTCATGCTTCTCTTGTCAAGTGGCTGCTGGGTTTCACCCACTGACCTGATGGTTAATTTCTACTACATAACTCACTATTCCACCAGGACTCCTCAAGTCATATTTATCACTCAGAATTCATACATTTCATTTTGATTAAAACAAGCACAAGCTTGTGTAAATGTAAGCAAATTTACATTCAAATATAAAACATATTTTCTGTTTAGTTTTCTGTTTAGTACAAAGAGTTTCCACACACTCTTCATCAGGCATCCCGTGAGGTTATGATTTCACAGAACTATCATATATTTAGAAAAAAAAAACAAGAAAGGCACTTTGGAGCATCAAATTTATTTTAATGCCTGCTTTTTCCAGTCATTTTTCAATTTTATCTTCCACTGGTCTCAAGTGAATTCTGACTCCTAGAAGGCTGCTATATAGTTTCCTAGTTTGTAAATCTTCAAGGGAACATCATTGTCTTTCTCATGTGGAGTAGCTGGTGAACTTACACATACACATAAGCACAAAACAGACTTTAGGTAAAACATATCTAAGCGAAGGATATATTTGTAAAGACAAATGTAAAACAAGATAGCCAACAATTTACACACTATCAGTACTGTTGGAGGCTTTGAGACAACGAAGACAAGGGTGTTTAATAGACTGTGCACTGTTAACCTCTCTCATTATTAGCATAACCTCTTTCAGATAACAATAGAACATTGCGGCGATTGCCTTTTATGTCATTTATTTTGAATTCCAAGAAACAAAGTTGACCATGGTAGCTGACAAAAATAATCGCAAGCATGAGAGTTTGTAAAAGCAATATCAAATAAATAAGAAGGAAAAAATATTGGTACGTGTAAAATGTCAAGTTTAGTGGTGACCAGGCAGACTATGAAGGGAACGGTTAAACAGTGCGAGAAAACAGACCAGTGGACAATGAAGGATGATGGGCATTATTTGACATTGTGGAGGGCAATTATTTATATCCCAGGTGCCGGCGAGAAGTGGCCAGCAATTCTGTAAGGAACAGGAAATGAGATTTATGCCTCGTGAGCTTTTATAACCCCTCTAATAGAAAATCTCTGAAGTGCTGAGTTTGGGACTTGGCATCAAACATCTTGTTGGACTGCCAGTTGAAAACCACTACCCACCCTTATTAAATGCCCTCATCCGCCCAACTGCTCCAGCCAAACACCCAGAAATCATTCTTGATTGCAAAATTCCTCAAGTCTGATTCATCAAGTGCCATTACTTTTACCTCATAAATAAATATGAATTCTTCTTAAACCATCACATTTTGTTCCTCTCAGTTGCTGTTGCCCCAGACCTTCTCTCACTGCTTTCACACCAGAATCACTGCATCAGTTCCACAAGACTTCCTCCTGAGTGTATTCTGATCACTTTCTACACTTCTCTGGAGAGATATAAATTTTAAAATCATGAGGCTGATTAAATCAGTTAATACTTTCTAATGACTTTTCACTGTACATGGATTAATACAGACTATATATCTGTATAGTCATGCATTCACTAGCTGCTTCATCTTTCTTTTTGCTCAGACAGTGTCTGCCTGCAGGTCATAAAACAGTGACAGAAAATGCAGAGGGTAAATGTTCTCAATGCCCAAGTCTGGTTCCCATTTCCCTTCCAGTCTCTTCTTAAAGTCAGTTTTTAATGGATTGTGTGAAAGATGAAGATGAAGATCAAAGATTACATACTTCAATATGAACTACAACTCTCTGTAAAGAAGACCAAAAGCCTCACAACTGAACCAGTAGGTAACATTATGATACATGAAGATAAGATTGAAGCTGACAAGGTTTTCATGTTGCGTGGATCTACAATTAATGCTCATGGAAGCAACAATCAAGAAATGGAAACTCACGTTGAACTGGGTAAAACTGTTGCACAGACATCTTTTGGAATATTGAGAAGCATGGATATTACTTTGAGGCCTAAGGTGTGCCTGATCTAAGCCATAGTATTTTAATGGCCCAATATGCAAATGAAAGATGAACTTTGAATCAATTAGACTAAAGAAGAATCGACGCATTTGAATTGCGGTGCTAGTGTAAGACAGATATCCCGCTTTTTAACAATTGAACAACATCCTGCGGCATTATAAATTAAAATAAATTTATTACAATACTATTTTTGCATTCTATGAACATTTTTGTTGCATCATATAGACCAAATTTTTAATCAAGAATCCTCCTCTTCCCCAAATCAACGGTGTCCCACTAAAAATCTGGTCACTTTAAGAAGTGCCTTGTACTGTCAAAAGGAAAAACAATAATCTTGGAAGAAATGTAACCAGAAAGAAGCTTAGCAGGAAGGACAATGAGACTTCCCTTCACATATGTTTAGCGTGTTTTTCAGGAGATACCAGGGCCTGGCAAACTCATCATGCTTGGTAAAGTAGAGGGGCAATGAAAAAGAGAAAGGCCCTCCAGAAAATGCATTGATACAGTGGCTGGAACAATTGGATAAAGTGACCAGATTTTAAGTGGGACACCATTGACTGGGGGAGAGTGCGGGGGGGTGGGGGGTGTGTTCTTGATTAAAATTTTGGTCTATATGGAGCAACAAAAATGTTCATAGAATGCAAAAATGGTACAGCAATATATTTATTTTAACTTTAAAACACCACGGGGCTTTGTTAAATTGTTAAAAAGCAGGACATCTAGTCACTTTACAGTTGGATCAAGTATAGGAATGATTGTGAGGATGGTGCGGGACCAGCGGCATTTAATTCCACCGTGCATTACTGCTCTGTGAATTTTTATGGGCTCAATGACACCAACCGGCAATAGCATGAAGGTGTTTGGGACAGAAATACGGAAGGGCCTTGGGGAGTTCTCATTTACTAGTTATGGCCTGATGTGGGCTTCCTGTTCCCTCTACCTGATAGTTGTCTGAAGTTCTTTGGACATGTTGAGATTCAAATAAACAATTGCTACTGGGGACATTCACTGTTATTACTACACTGTGTATATAAGATTTTACTCTTGATGTTGTGCAGTTTTTCAATGAGATATTTTGAAGCCTTCTAAAACAGACTTTTTCTTTCTCTTGTTGTGCTCATTGTGCGCCCAGGTGTTTATTTTGGTAAGCTTGACAGTAGTTTCTGATAAGTATCCTTTCATGCCTGAAACCACAGCACTGCTTATATATTCTTTCTACCAAAAACTTCTAGGAATTGAAACAGGTTCCAAAATTGATGACACTAAAGGGACTAGCTAGTCTATCTCTGCTATTTAAACTGTCTGGGCAAGAATCAATGGCAAGTCAGCTGTACATGTCAACCACATCTGTCCAATTGGTCCTAAGTATACTCTTCTAACAGATATTATATCGAAGGGCAGGTGCCAAATTTTCCAAATTTACCTTTCACAGAAAATTTCTTTTGAGACTTTCATAATCTCTTGTATTCAATGATACCTACTTTGAAGGATAACTCAAAATGATATTTCATAAAATTCAGTCCACAATCTGATAGCTCTTATAGCATTATTGTTGTTAGTAGGTAATGACCCTAAGTACAACAATACAAAAAATATACAGTCCTGCCCCACCCGAACACATTGTCAAGTTGAACCCTTGTGGGGACACTATCAATCGCTTTCATCAAGGATCTTCCTCTTTTTCTCTTTCCTTCTACTTTGTCAAACATAATGTCCTCCTGTAATTCATCCTAGCTAGACACCCTACTTGCTTAGTACGATTAATGTACAAAATCATATGTGTATAGCAATCATAAGATCTCAATGAAAAGCTGAAAATTTCAATTCTGTGATTTTAGTTATCAATTTAACATATATAGGGCATTCCAATGGATAGCAATGGGTCTGAAAGATCGATATCAAGACCTTAAAACAAACAAATAAATGTATTACATTCACAAGAGTGCATTCTCAAAATCAAATAAAAATACAAAATAGATATTTATGTGCACTTCACATTTTTATCAGTTTTAATTTAATCTTATGAAGGATAAAACAGATTTCAAGGAGGGGTATGTCTGTATATTGCTTTAGGGAGGAGTGGGATATTTTTTGGTGAGAAGTTCAATAGAGAGAAGACTCATACTTTCATATTAAATTTAAGACATGTTGTTTTAATCATATGTTTAATATCTCAAATTATAGTGCTGTAATGATTTGTTTCTAAGAGGCTGTAAATGAATAAAAGAACTATCAAGCTTGTGATTAAGTATCTCTGTCAGCAGAAACACTTTGTAATTTAACTTAATAGTTGTGTTTTATTAATTTCTTATTCTAATTTGGCCCCAGATTATTAATAATGATCCCAGGTGTTTGACAAATTTTTATAACTTTGTTCTATTTCCTTTTAATTAGCATATTTTATCTTCCACAAAATAGCTCTAAGCAATAATTAAGGAATACTTAAACCCTTAAATAATATTTGATGTAATACTACTGATTGTTAAGAAGAAAATATTTTAATGTTTATTATAGCATACTCATAAGGAAGCAACCTATATAAGTATGTTGTTCAACATAGCATTTGCTAATAAACAGAAAATAAATTAGTTAATCAATGTTTGCTATAATTTCCTCAAACTTTGAGTTGAATATTTCATCAAAAATGTAACAAAATAAAATCTGATTGATGAGTTATCTTGCTGAGTAGCCATTAGTAGTTAAATTTTAAAATTACGTTTTAAAATTATATTGTTAAATAATTGCTACCGACTATTTTGAAGGCGTCCCAATGGCATTTTGAATTGTACAAGATGGCAAGTCTTGATTGGTTAAAAAATAAAAATCACACCTGACATCTCCTTCCACAGAGACTCTGTCTGCCTGAGAGGTGCTCGTTGCTTAGAGAATATGCTGCAAACTCTTCCTCGGGAGCAACAAGCGGGGGACTTTCCATGTACTTATTTTGCTCAAATGTTCCTCTTCTCCCACCCTTTGGTGGTCCTCCAGTAGCACGCGCAGTCGTTGGCGTTTACCAAGGATTTGGCATTACTACTGAGACCTGAGCTAGGAGAGTGAATGTTACCCAGCCCTGGGCCATCTTCATGGTCACTGATATGTTTCAAGCCATGCCTTCCATTCTAGTGGGCTGCTTTTCCAGCATTATATTTGGCAACATTCTTTTGGGATTGATCAATCTTCATTGACTGATTTTAGGAAGCAGATCACTAGAGCTTTCATCCTGTTCTCTGTCAGTCTGAAGCGCTACTGAATCACGTGCACCACGGTAACCCTCCAGGTATCTGAAACGCCAGCGGCACAGTGTCCACATCGGGGCCGTGTGCAATCCACAATTGTATCGTCCTTCCTGCTTGTGAGGTATATTGCTTACCTTCCTGCTTCCACGCTCTTAACCCAACTGTTCCTTCTGCTGAGAAATGACTCAAACTCACAAAACAAATTCACTGCTACCGACTCTTTGCTGACTCAGCGTGACCCCTGTGGGATTCTCAGACTGTACCTGTTTCCAGGAGCCAGCAGAAAAAGCTCCCTTTTTATTCTGGGGGCTGCGGTGCTTTTGAAATCTTTCAAGTGCTCTGTCTCAGAAGCCTACCCCGTTGTCTTTGCTAACCACCCTATTCATGTAGAAGCTTCTTTCCTTTGTAACCCTCATTCTTAGCTCGTTATCCTTCAAATCACTTTAAAAAAGATTCATTGCACTTTACTGCTAGAAACATTACTAAAAAGATCAAACACAATTTTTGATGAGAAAGTGATTGAATTAATGTCTTCACAACCCAGAAAAGCACAAAGGCAATAAACAACAACAACAACAACAACAACAACAACATTAATTAGATATGTGAATGGACCTAAGGCCAAGGGTTATTTGATATAAACTATTGTCAAAATATTTTTTAATTAATGTGTTATTTAAGAAATTTCTCTTCTTGATAGTAGCCCTCAGCTAAATGATTCACATTACCAATGAACAAATGCCAGTTTATTCTATGTGTTCATGGTTCATCATGTTCAATTTTCAACAGTATTTAATTTTCCATCTGTATCTGTAACATGACTGCTGTCCTTTAGAAATACTGTCATGTTCCAAATTTTATTCAACTTATTATTCAACTTATTATTCTAAGTTGATCGATCACCTCTGATCGATCGTCAGAGGTGAATGAGAACCGAATTATAACAAAAGCCAATCTTTATTTGGGAGGTACTTAGCCTGGGCGAGGTCCCACGGCCAGCGAGGTCTGGAGCTGAGGGAGTCGTGCCCAGTGGAAAATTGGCTGCGCTTATATAGCCCAGGGATACATAGTGGTGGTGTTTGGTGCCCATTTAAGGTAAGGTAACTGGGGATTGGAGGCTGAAGGCATGTTCGGATTCTGACGGAGTGTAGAGCGGGCTGCAAGGTTAGGGAGGGCTGAATCAGCCAGATATCTGGTCCAAGGAAGTGGGGGAGGGTTAGACCTAAAACAGCCATGGCAAGCCAATCTAACAGTTATCTTTTTAATAAAATATGGATTGGGAGGTCAGGTTTCCAAATTTTAAGGTTATGTTTCAGACTCAAATGTACAGTGAAACATTTTGAGTTTGGATAGCAAACACAGTTTTTAAATAATTTCAAAATTATCGTCGCTCTTGTGGTGTGTGGACTAGAACACTGGAACAACTCTTGGCAATGGATTTGAACTTGAGACATTGCTTTGAGAAATAGTATTGACTACAATATATTTATTTCTATAACCATTGTGACAGATAGTTTCATCGATCAAAAGATAGTGCAGCTGCGAGATGGTTTTCACACATAGTCCAGAACAATGATGAAAGAAATAAAATTTACACTGCCTACTTAAGACAAAGAATAAACTTATCTAGTGTAGGTTTAAGATTTTGTAATGGCTGACATATTACTTATCAAGTTTTACCATTAAAAAATACTTTTAAATGTTCATTTTTGGAATTCATCAATTCAAAGGAAAATTTTTCTAAAATATAGTGCACTAAATGAGGAACTTATTAGAAATTATATTAATTATTTTTTGTTATAAAGTTATTTTATATCATACCAGCTGGTGTATTTAAGCTAAACTTCTTGGACAACTATTTTTAAAAGAAAAAGGAAACCACGTACCAGCCACATTCGTTCTTCAAGCGCTAGTGAAGAGAAAGAGAGATAAATTACAGCTGCTGACTTCGGACCTTTTTACAGACTTTTTGGCGTTCCCAACACACTTGCCTACCATGTGAAGGATGAGTCTGTTTGCACATTCTCAAAGGTTTCTTTCTCATGACAGGGCTATCTGTTGGTTTGGGATGCAGAAACTAATACACGGGAAACTGTAAATTCTGAGTCAGGGAACCCAAGTCTGAATGCAATTCTTTGAACTCTCCAATGTAGCTCCAGAAACATTTTAAAACAAACTGACAGCTAAAACTCAGAAGACCATAGTAGATATAAATAAGTTAAAACAAGTCTTCTGTTTTGGTTTGCTTGTATGCACTGAAACATCAGAAGGATGCTCACGTGTCTTATGAATGTGGCCCGCCTAGGTGAAATGATCTTCTTTCTTTCTAAGTGACTGTAGTCCACTCTGAGTTCAACTAGTGTTTCCTATAAGTGGCTGGCAGAGGGCTCTCCCAACTATCTCTGATTTGTACAGTCTTATCAAGTCATGACTTGTGCAAGGATGGCTTCTGAAGGACAGTGAGCCTACAAGGAAGATCAGATAGAAGGGTAATAGATAGGAATTCTATGGAGTAGGGTATTGAAGACAAAGACACATAACTGACCATCTACTCTGAAGGCCAATCAAGGCCACAAGACCCTGGATTCTGGTGATCATTTGGAGGAGAGGAATATTAAGACTATCTTATAGTCAGGGTCAGTCTTCTGTGAAGATTTTTATATCACTAGCATTAAGAAGCCCATGGAAGCCTTTGCCGGGGAACTGATTCCAGCTCACGTTAACTACTGGAATGTCTGAGTAGAATCTGGATTAGTTATAACCTTATGGAATTCGATAGCCAGTTTTCTCTTCCCCTGAACACCATCAGTTTATACCATCATCCTTTGTGTTAGTCACAAAATGTGAACCATTTGGACTATCTTGATGCTTACTTAGTCAATATAGCAAGAAAAAACATTCGTTTTGGATCAGAAATATCTGGTGCATCTTAGAACCTTTAGTAGTGCTTATATTGGTGTAGTGCTTACTCATTGGACGGCTGTCTGCAGTTCAAAACCACCAGCCACTCCTCAGGAGAGAGAGACAGAGGGCTTTCTACTTCTGTACAGGTAAAGTTTGGGAAACTGTCCTAGTGAGTCACTCTGAGTTGGCATCAACTGCATGGCTGTGAGTTTTGGTAAGATATCTCGGACCTCATTTAAAGCTTTGTTTTAGGAAAACAACCATCCTCTATAAAATAAATCCCTTAAGAACTATCACAATTAAAACTATACTGAATGGTGACAGAAACCGCGTCCTCATAATACTTTGCTGAAGAGTGAAATGATATTTTGAATTATGTTTTCCAAGTGGAGAAACATGAGTCATATTTGAACATTGGGGTGGGGGGGGGCGCTCATGGGCGTATGGTTTGCACTAAATGACACAGATACTTTGTTCTCTATAAAATAAAAAATGATTCTACTTAATTTTAAATTATCTCTATCATACAGAAGGAACACAATACATTTTGAATCACATTCATATTTAAAATTATATCTAAGAGAATTGTGAAGCATGTTCTTCCTGAGGAAATTTGTTTACTATATGTTGAAAAATGTCATGAGACTATTCAAATTAAAATGCTTGAAATGGAGTTAAAATTTGAAAATATCACTTGGGAAATATAGGAGTCCTAATTTATTCAACCACCATCAGTGATTTATCTTGTGATTTTACATAATGTATGGATATAAAATTTTTCTTATATTTGATATTTGAAACGAGTTGGTTGCTGGTTGTTTGTGTGTGGACAATGTGCTCATATCTTTTGTTTGTTGACATTTCTTTGCTAAAGATAGTGCAAGCAATAATCATGAAAAATTTCAGGCAAAAATAAAATGAAACCAAACAAAATCATTTATTGAGGAAGATAGTTTTTGAAATGCAAGATTCTAATCTCAAAATACATTTTGGAGTGTGTATTTCTCTTGTGAAATATCAGAATGTATCACAATATAAAGCATCAAGATATTAAAATAACAGCAATATCAAAATATTGGAATATATTTTCCAGATCGCATCAGGATCAATGTAGAAAGGATACATCTTTGTAAGGTTTTCATTATTTTAAAAAATTGACTTTTTAAAAATTAGAGCATTGCTGAAAATTGTGCTTAAATGTTAATGTGGCACTGATATTGTAACACCAGTTAGGTAAATTTATTTCAAATAGCCATGCACACTAATTAGAAAGAAAGCAATTCATTGGGAAGTATAACAAATACAGCCTTCCAAAGGAAAAAAAAAATGTTCCAGAGATCCATATTGTCCTTGGACTTGACTGTTGTATTATACTTTAAATGGAATTGATTGTGTGGTTGTAATGAAAGTAACAGATTGATTTCTATCCAGTGTTACAAAGAGTAAATAGAAAAATGTTCCTGTCTTGACCTGCATTCATAACTGATGGGATTTGCAGGCTTTAGACCCAATCCTTCATAAGAGATAAGATGCAAATATAATAAAACTGGCTTCAGAGTTGAAGGATCTTTTCAATGCTCATCAAGATGTCTCTTGTTGCATTTAGATGTTTTATATTGATTAGATTGCAATCACCTAGGAAATGTTACTTTCTTTAAACGCCATTCATAATTTATCATGTGATTAGCATTCATAGAGTTGTGCATTTGTAAACGTGTTAGGTTTACTGAAGTATGCTTGTCTCACACTGCTACTATTTTAAATTGTGCTAAATTTTGAATCACTGCTTTTAGTTACCTATTTAAGAGAATGATGATAGTTCAACGTTGAGTTTAGTAAACTGTTTAAGGTTAACATAGTTTGAGTTGTGAAGCAAATTTCACATTGAAAAATATCAGATAGCTTGCAATATCAGTAATGTAGTCCTATTTCTAAAGAAAAAATATGCTATTTATTTACAATGGTCATTGTGTCTTTATTACGAAAGTAAATGGTTAGTGGTGATGGTTTCCCACCCAAAAAATCAAACTTAGTGTTTTTTCTATGTCATTTGCTGAATAATTAATAAGTATCATCATTACATTTTTCACTCCAGTGTTGGAATGTGTTTGATGGCAGTGAGTTCCCTTTAGGAGCTAGTATATTATGACTGTCTTTCTCTATGGAAGTGTCTGTAAACAAAACTCGAGCCCACAAAACGAAGAACCTAAAATGTACAATTGCTAACTTCACTTTACTATAGAGGAAGGAAAGCCAAACAAAACAAAGCAAAATTGACAATGCGTTCAGAAGCAACAGTTTCTTCACACATTATGTGACTTTTTTGGATTGTTTTATCTTATTGGTAAAACAGCTTACTATAATGATGCAAAGACGAGGCAAAACAAAACAAAATTAAACAAGCAAACAAACAAATAAAAAACCTAACACATTTAACTCCTGATGATTCTCAGTTGTGGCTTCCACGAGCTCTCTATTCTTGCCAGCTCACCGGATTCCCTGCAGGTTGTGCCAGACAATTCACAGGAAAAGCTTAGACATCCAGCTCGCACGCTCCTTGACTCCATTTTAAACCTTTTGTTCACACCAGGGTGGCATTTTTTCACACCGCATGTGGCAGTTTTGACTCCTATCCAGCTTGTCTTCTAAAATCAAAGTCTGATTTCTTTAACATTCACAGGGCAGATTCCTGAACTGCTATTGCTGTGTATGTCTTTCTCGGTGATTGGTGCACAAGTTTAGAGCAAAATGTGTTTCAGGGGTGAGGAAGAAGAAGAAAGCCTCATGAGAAAAATGTTTTTTCATGTAATATAGAAAATAACTTTCAAGTAATAAGAATGCCATTACTCGAATTTGCAAAGATAAAATATGGTGATGAACTGTCTCAATCTCTTTTTATTTTTTCCCAGAATTCTGATTAGTATGTAGGCTCTAATATGAACAAAAAGTCATGAAACAAACACAATATCATGCTATCACTCTTAGGTTGCATAAAGATATTTTGTATGAACCCTCCTACCGATACAAACAAAATCTCATTTTCAGGTTAAAATTTTGATTTTTCTCTTTTTATTATATTATCCTCAGTGAGTACAAATGGGTTTTACTTTTAAGAATGCTCATTCAATATGTTCTATTAAATTCCACTGGGAATAGAATAAAATGCATTATTTTTAAAAAGCTATTGTAATCAGAACTACAACATTTACAGTATTAAAACAATTTATTGTTAAGGTTTTCTTCTTCCCCTCAAGTATCTTTAATTAGAACTATTACTTCAGCTCTCATTCATCTGATTTTTAGTTTTCTAATGGAAATTTCTTGAATATTTCAAGGAAATTTCATAAGTAGGAAGACTGAAACTCTCTGAATGGCAAAAGTATGTGCTTGTTTCTGTAGAGAATTGTTGGAGTATGATATGAAACTGACAAATCTTTGTATAAATGACTTGGAAATAACTCTTTATTTCTTTCTGTATATCTATATCTATGTATCTATATAATAGTCCTCTGAAATATTTATTTTTATTTAAGGATGTTCCTGTATTAGTTTTGACAAAAACACATACAAAGACCCTACTAAAAATATGTCTTCAAGGAGATAAATTTCAGCAAGAAAATGTACTTTATAGACAATTTAGTATTTCTGATAGGGATTTTATATTTAAACTTATCAGAAAATAGATCATGATTATAGGATTGAAAATATTTTCTGAAATCATTCACACTCTTACTGAACAATAGTAATTTAATCTCAACGATGAATGAAAAATCAGTTCATTCAGAATAAATCTTAAGTGTATTAATAAATATATATTAAGATTAGTAACAAATTTTAAGATGATCTTATTACATAATTATTAACCCTTTAGGTAGAATACATATAATTTATATATAGAGAAAAGAACCGTATTATTGTGTTTTAATATAAAACATGTATAAAAGGTAGACTTTCTTGCAAACTGTAGTCCTTATGACTTGTTTCAGAGAATACCTAAACAAATTTCATACATTCTTAGTATTCATTGCAATATTTGAAATTTAAATACATATATTAGTAAAGACTTCAATTTATAATTATATTTTTGTTCATTTTCTGAAATAACAGACTATGATTGAACAAAAACAACATCAGTTAGTTCTAAATTGTGTAATATGTAGATGCTAGCAGACAAACCTTGAATACTTTTACATATAGAAAACTACTCCAAGAATGAGTTTTTAAAGTATTAGAAAATAAAGCAAGTTAGAAATATTTCACAAGGCACTAAGTTCAAGAGGTAATGAAATTTAAAAATGTCAAATAAGCACAACATGTAATATGTTTTTAGACTGAATTTTTCTCACAGTGCAAAGAGAATTATTAAGCATAATATTTCACCAATTGTATAGTTGA
Organism: Nesogale talazaci; assembly: GCA_004026705.1. Classification (NCBI taxonomy): domain Eukaryota; kingdom Metazoa; phylum Chordata; class Mammalia; order Afrosoricida; family Tenrecidae; genus Nesogale; species Nesogale talazaci. The sequence goes on along the minus strand of PVJH01000547.1, from coordinate 144,855 downwards.
TGTGAAATAAGACTTTATTAAATGATAGAAGGACTTTATTCTCTCATGGACCTCATTTACACAAAAATTTAGAAAGTTTGATTATAATTCTCATCATTTAAAATAAAGTCCATTTCAGCAAGTTGAATATTCAAATAAAAACACTCTTTCAATGAAGTTTAGCAATAACCCTTGTATGCTTCTATATGGCAACTTGAAATCTATTTGAGTTAACTGTATAAGAAGGCAAAATAGTAATTATTTTCAAGAAATGTAAATTAAGTTTATGAAATAAAATTTACCTACTTTTGCAGCTCATGTTGAAAAATGTGTGCTAATTCATATGCATGCCACAGAATGCAGCAATATATTCAACTCATCATTTATCATTATCTACTATAAAAAAACTCCAACTTTTATTGTTGTTTCTTTTTTCCTTCCCTACCTACCCATTCTCTTCATTTCTCCAGATTCTTTCTGAATAGCACATCTTCTCTTTGAGGGAGAACAAAATAAAACCCTCAAGCAGATATATAAAATAATAACCAGCTCCTAACTCGAGACATAATTTTTCCACATTTAATCTGTTTTTTTGTGTTACTAGAAATCAGTGCATGCATTCCTCCACAGAAATTCAGCTTGGAAGTAATCTTTTGCTACTTAAAGCTTGGCTGAAAAGAGCACTCATTGTGAATTATGTTTCATCTGTCACAATAACCTTCTTTATTCTCTCATGGACCTCCCCTTTGCCTGTGGCAATTTGGGGGAAAAATAGGTTTGCCCTGAAGTGTTATCTAGTCATTTCTTATAGCCAAACAAAACAAAATAAAAATTGATATCACAAATAGATAATGCTTGAAAGTGTTATCCTGAAGATAAGCATATCAGGCATTTGACATGAATTTGATTTTATAAGCATTCAGTAAGAACACATTCAGAAAGTGTAGGTGTTATAATAGCCATTGGCTATTGATGACAAGCAGTAAATTATGATTTCATTAAAATGAAAAGTAAACCACAGTGTCACAATGCATGCTGTCTAATTAAATCATGCTATAAAATAGATACTATAGATGTTATTTTCTTTGCAGGCCAAATACCTATTACATTTTTGGCCTTTAAGTATATTTCAAGGCCCCAGAATAACATTTTCCCACATTTTAAAAGGGGGAGAAGCCAAGAAAAAAATCCTGCAACAGAGGTTATCAGACATTTTTTTAGCATGTTATTCTAGCAACTTAAAATCAATGTGATTATTTGATTTACTTACTCTTACAAATCACTGAAATGACCTTGAGGCAGTTCAAGTTCACCTTTCTGGAATTAAACCTGTTAAATGACAGATTGCATCTAACCATCTCCTGAAAAAGATAACCTCAACTTTCTTGCTTTACAGGGTAAAGTAAATGTAACTGTACTGCTAGTTACACGTGAGTCAAGCTAGAATTTAATATACTGCAAAAGAAAACAAGCATACCGACAGAAAAGAAAATACTTGTTCTACCACCAAACAAAACTCATTTGCTGAGGAAATAACCAAAGCAGTCATCACAACACTTGGATAAAAACATAAATAAATAAACCTAACTAGACACCCGTAAAGTCTGAAGGAAAAAAAGACAGAGAGAGAAAGAGACTAAAAAGAAAACCTTTGGCCACTGTACAGGTTGGGCACAAAAGTGCTTGCTAAGCTATCTATTTCACACATGCAACGACAGAAGGTTCGATATTCATTCGATCGATGAGTGAAAAGGCACAATGGCAAAATCAGACAGACTTCTTTTCAAATACAGATCTCCAATGTCCCCCTACAGTCTGCAGATGCACGGCTGGTGGTGTGGCTCAGACGGAGTAACGGTTACATCAAGGCTGTTCTCTGGACCGTGCAAACAGTCTAGACCAATGACCTGCAGCATCATGCCCTTTGAAGAAGAGGCAAGTTCGGTCATGATGAAGAAAAATCAAGGCGTACCCCTTTTAACAATAGGGAGCAGCTCGAGACTGCAAAGAGGTAAGCAAGGGTAAGAAGAAAACGGCATCTGCTTCCATGGTTACAGGCCAACTATGAGAACCTTGCTTTTCAAGAGAGTCTGTTCTCAGGCTCCCTCACGGGGTATGTCATGCATTATAAGTAAAAGCAGGTTGAGCAGAAATCCGCATAGTTATTTCAGAGTAAAATGATACGGAGCACATGGCTGGGGGGGAGGGAGGAGTCACATGACTATTTTAGAGCCAGACTTGAGCTACCTCAGAATTGAAATTCCCCTCTTTTGTACAATATAGATAAAGGAAGTAAAATTGCATAAAGGTGTTCATGAATATGATTCTAATTGCTCAGTCTCGCAGGTAGGTAAAGATCAAATGTCAAAAAAAAAAAACCTGTATAGAGGACCTTATTAACTAATGTTAATATTGCTTTCTTATTGATATCACCCAATTTATATACATATATATATAGTGGATTCTAACATAAATGATATCATCTTCTGAACTTTTCTGCAACACCTCCTTCCCTTTGATAGCCTGCCCTCTGTTTTTCCATGTTTATATTCATTTCCAGAAGTAGATCTGATGAGGACAGGCAGGCACAAGCTTGGATGAGAAACTTCCTTGGTGTAGTGTTTAGTGTTGCCCCAAAGGGTGGGCTCTCCCCTGCCTTTTCAAATAGACGGATAGCGAATTCCAATCTATTAGCCTTTTGCAACGCTTCTGCTTCTAGCTCATACATTCATGTCGTATTCTTTGCTTAAGAAGTCAATGAGTTCTGGTTTTTCTTTTTCCCTGGTAGGCGTTTCAATATTAAGATTGAACTGTTCGATATGGTATGTGAGCAACTGATGTTTGAATAAAATTTTGATAAGTATAAACTATATCATATTCTGTATTTTAAGACTGCATCTGCTTTAATAACCCCACACAATGCAGTACTGAATTATTAACAGAGGTCACACCTCTCAAACAATGTACCAAACCAGAATATTAGAAGACTCATATTTTGCTCTCCTGTATCTTCATGACACTAAATGTAGATGTCCTGTATAATTTATCCTTTGAACAAATTTTGTTTTAGAGCATATTGTTTAAATTGAGAAGAGGGTGTTACAAAAGATAAAGCATCAGAACAACTTTTGTTACATCATTTGTACTTCAAAAGCTTTGTCTGTTACTATTGAAGAATGGAAGTGGTATGCTGATACTCATTTCAAAATCTGACCTATAAAGTTTATGTTTTAGTCGCTTTAAAAGTAATTAAGTGATGGTGAGCACAGTAGCAACATTTTTTTATGCCTTCAGTTGAGCGATCAGAAAATAAATGTGTGTTTCTGCATAGGTAAGCTCATACGTGTTTTTTAAATCTATAGAGAAACATCTCAGTTGTATGCGATTATGGAGAGTAAAAAGTTACATGGTAAAAAACATATATTAAAATATCAACTATGAAAGTGTCATTTGGGAATATTAACAAGACCTACAGTACTATGGCCAGTGAACAAAATATCTTAGTGATGCTTGTCATGATTTTATTAAACTGTTTATAAAACACTCAGATAATTCAGCATCAGAGTTTCTTTGTGTAATTACAGATCATGTCAATGAATAAAGTAAGATATTAGAAAATGTACCTGTGAATTCTCCAATACAAAACAAAAGCTATGAGTCAGTTGCAAATGCTGTGAGCCAATTCCATCCAGCAGCAGCCCCACAGAGAAGAGTAGAACTATGAGTTGCACTTTGCACGATCATTTGAGTTGAGCTAAAGAGAATTAGGCCATGCGTTGGAATTCATGACAAAATAGATGATCGGTTGGGCTCTGTTTTCCCTATGTTTGTTTTTCTATTCTTTTAGCATTTAGCAATTATTCATGTACTTCTCTTTTCCAAAATACTATTTTATGGATAGTATACAAATTACTCTAACTTGTCAAAAGAGATAAGTAAACACTTTGATATCTTCACATAGGAATAGATTGATAGATGTTAACACATTGCTATTTTAACACAATAATAAGGTTAAAAAAAAAACCTTTAATACTGGATCTTTAAGGGGGAGATGGCAACTTATTTCCTTAAGAGAGATTCTGCAACCTTGACATATCAAGTGATACATATACGTTGCAAAGAGTTTAAAAAACAGCAAAATATGCTCATTTAACAAGATATGTTAGAATCGAGTATCCCTTTGCAAAATAAATGAGAGAAAGAAAGAACTGATATGTACTTAGTGGTTGCACTGCTTAAGGTAAGATTATTGCTTTCAAACCCATCACGCACACATAAGGACAGTCTGAATGCTCATGTAAAGATTTCCAGGCTCAAGAAGCCTAAATAGCGTCTCTCATCGTCAGAATCAACTATATAACAGGGAGTTTGTGGGGGGGGGGGAAGTGAGGGAGGAGGGGGAAAAGAATGAACAATTTACCTTGATAAATTAAAAGACAGTTTCTAATACCTTAGTGTCTCACAGGGTAATATACTAAAACTCATTGCCACCCAGTTGATTCCCACTCATCACCACCCCATCTAGGAGTTCTAAGGCGGTAAACATATAAGGGAGCAAAAAATCTCATCCTTCTTCCATTGGGAGACTGGGGGGTTACTTGACAAAGGCTTACCTGACAACGCCTCCAGTGTCAACTATTTAATAACAACTCATTTCACTCAAGTGAATACCCACCATCATGACCTTACAGGGCAAGAAGGGTTATCCTGTGTGGTTATGAGGCTTTAAATCTTTAAGGACATGGACTCATCATTCCCAGAGTGATTGGTGTCCAACTGCAGACCTTAAAGCTGATTTAGCTGCTTAGCGTGCACCCCCCAGGAAGCCAATAGAGCTCCTGATATTGAAAATAGTAGATGCTAAATAAATACCTCTCTGGAGTCTGGGTGGTGTAGTGGAATATGCAATGGTCTATTCACTTACTTCAAGGTCAGCAATTCAAAACCACCAGCCTGTCCACAGGAAAAAGATGAGGCTTTCTACTTCTGGAAAGATGCAAAGTCTTGAAAACTCAATGGACGTTGCTATACAGGGTACCTGAAGTTGGAATCAACTTAATGTCATGATTTTTCAAAATCATTATCTCTGATTTTTTAAAAAATAAATAGCTGTGTCTTAGTGGTTAACATTGGCTGCTTTTCTCAAGGTTTCTAAACCAGCGGCCATTCTGAGAGAGAAAGGCAAGGCTTTCTACTCCATAAAGAATTACAGCCTCAGAAATCCACAGGGGGCAGTTCTACCATAGAAGACCCAATCACTGGGATTGGAATGGACTTTATGACAATGAAAAATGAATAAATCGGTAGTTGAACAAATGAAAATACTATCTAAAGAGTCCAATTTCATGCATGAGTGGACAGATTTTCTTCTATTTCATTTTTCTTAAGTTCTTTCCTACTACCATTCTACACTTTGAGTTGAGGGTTTTTTGGTCAGTAGCCTGCGATAACTCTATGTATCATTAAGGGGACCATGCTGGAGGAGTGGATTGCATGTTGAGTTGCTGAGTGCAAGGTTACCAGTTCAAATCAGCATCCTGAGGAGGATGAAGCTCTCAGCTCCCATAATGATTAACCCTCATGGACACCCACAGGGACAGTTCTATCTTGCTCAATAAGGAATCTGTAAATGGCAATCCATTTGATAGCAAAAGGTTGTGTTTCTTTCCTAAGACTCAAATGTTTTAGCAAACCTCAATGGCAAGGTTTTGTTTGCTTGCTTGTTCACTTGCTTTAATGTATCCAGTCAGACTGAAGGTGTGCAATTAGAGTTACATTTCACCCACAGGGTTCTACGTGAAATAACTCACCATCATCAAGTAAATGTGGACGCATAACAACTCCTTGGCAGGATATTAATACCCTTATGAGTTTCCAAGACTGCAACAATTTATCAGAGAAGAAAGTTTCATTTTTCTCTCGCAAAATTGTGCCTTTCAACTGTGGGCCTTGAGGCTAGCCGCTCAGCACAAACTCAGTCTGCCACTAGTGCTCACGTAATTGAGCTGCAATGCTTAGATCAAGTTGATGGCACACAACCATACCGTATTAAATGACACGAAATGAGGGGCACATGTTGACACCAGTCTACAGTATCATTTAACCATGTGTTTCATAAAGTAGTCACTTATTGTATGGTTGTAATTCAATGATTGGCTGGAGCTGGTTTAAACTACCTTTGAGGTTCTTATGCAACTCTTATGCCAGGCTTAGGAACATCACATCCTTATCTTGAAACAAGTCATTGCTATGGCAGGAGTTTTAGTATTACAGAAATCTACAGATACTATTAATGAGGAATACAAAACAAAACAAAACAAAAACCCTTCAGAATCATTGCTAAACATGTACCAGTTCACTATGCTTTAAATTCCTTTCCAATTTATCTCTATAGATAAGTTATGACCACTAAAAGTAAATAAGTTCTGGAAGTTTCTCTTTATCAACTCACTTGAATAGAAATTATTTAAAGAAAATTTGAAGATGAGACATAAATGAGAAAAAAATCAGTCTATTGTAGAGGGTTTTGGATAACTTCACTTTTCTTACAATATATATTTTAGTCTAGGAGATTTTATAATTTATCTTTCTGGTCTTTGTAAATTATCGGGATGAGCATTTTGTTGATTAATTTAACACAGTGTTCTTAAAATAGACATCATTTATCTGTATCTCTAATTAAGTGCCACCTCATTATCATATCATAGGTTTTTTATCAAACTTCGAGGAGTTACTTTAAAGCAACTTGCTCTTTTATATTGCATATCATTTAATTTCAGTTTACTTTGTCAGATATATTAACCCACTTGACATCTGGAGGAACTAAAGATGGAAGATCTATGAATGATCAAATTGAAATATATATGCCTGACATATAAGTCTCTTAATTAGTAATTATCTTTTATTTGTTAAAATACTGTGAAGATATAGGCATCTCTCTGATTTTGTTGGACTATAGAAACTTAGCCAAATCTACAGAATTTAGAACCTTAAATGATTTTTAAATTTTAATTCATTGTTCATATATGAAATTATTTGCATTATGATTCTGATTTTGTTCTAAAACTCACACACCCCAGAACACTATGCATTTATGTATATACAAATTCAAATCAGTTGATTTGAGTATTATTTTTAGACCAAGGACCAAGCAACTCATTGGAAAGTAAAATATAAGTTAGAAATGCCCTTTGGCTATATAACCAACTGTCAAAGCTAGGAAGTCAACTTAAATGTTCTAATATCATGAGATGAGAATATTCTGATATGACTATCATTTGCATAAGACTTTTAAAGTTAATGTATATTAAAACTTTCAAAATCTCCTGAGTTTCATCCCAGAATCTCATGTGCTTTCTGATATCTATACTCATCTTAGTTATTGCTTGTTTCCAACTCATGAAAACCTGATGTAACAAATTGAAACTTGAGATAGACTATTGTGTCAGTTTATCTCATTGAATATTTCCTCTCTTTCAGTGACCTTTCCAAACACCATGTCTTCCTTCAGAATTCATGCTTCCTGTGTTAGTCTGGATAGACTAGAAAAACAAATTCATAGATGCACTCATATACACTCATAAACTCATGTGTATGAGAAAGAACTTTATATACAAAAGCAACTGAATACTGAGAAAAATTTGCAGCCCAATTTAGATTATATCCATCAGTCAAATATAAACCCAGATGTCTGATACCAATCTATAAGTTTCTATGCCCAATGCAGGAAGTTCACAGGCCAGTGGGTGGAAAACCTTGCTCCAGTGTTCGTGTAAACATCTTAGTGCTTGCGTGGGTCTCCACGTGGTTCCTTCAGCTCTAGGGCTCTAGGGTAGCCCCATGTGTTTTGTCAGTAAGCGTGTCTCTCAGGGAGTTAGTCTGTGGCCAGCTTCCAATGAGCTGTGTATCTCCTTAGCACCTCCAATTAGGTCATCAAGCTGTGACCTGAAAACTCCACACCTTCACTCTGATATCTCAAATTGACAACATATTATGTAACTACCATACTTCCTTTTGACCTGTCCAAATGTAGGCTAAATTCTCATGGTTCTCGCTCCTATGGAATACTCTAGTTGATACTAGGTATCACAGAAAACTCCAGGTGCAACTCAATGAAGATTTTCACAGTATTCTATTTACGTGATACAGCAAATGTGTTTTGTGTAATTCTGCTTATATGCAAGAAAGAGATACCCTTTCAATATTCATTGAACAAGATATTTCTGAAATTGGAATATTAGGGAACAATTCCAAAACCTGCAGTTATACATAATTCTTTTGAAAACTCCAAAAGTAGTGCAAGGTTATAGAAGGATTTACGTTATTATTATATCAACCATCTTGTAAATGCATATAAAATGTTAGCATTGAAAAAAATTTTCCCTTTTACTTTGTTTTTGCCATCTTACTTGAAACTCTTTCGAATGGAACTGCATGCCGGCTAGCCCTTGGGCCCGACAGTTCAAGTTGACCTGTGCTCTGCACATGACACTGCACAGGTTGAAGATGCACTACTACAAAGTATAGAGACCTAAATATGTCCACATACTTTGTTTGAGGTTAAGTGTGCAACGGAAATGCTATTGACTGTGATAGATATTTTAAGCATATGCATTGTGATCTTTATAGTTCAAAAAGGCTCCCATATACATTACATGTAAGCACCTATACCATTTTTTTTACAATAGGAGTGAATTAAAAAAATTCTTACCTAGACAATTTAGTTAATATTACAAAGCTAACTCAATTACTCTCCTCTCTGTAAGTTGATTTCTCCCTTTTCATGCACACATCTTCTCTTCGAACTTTTTTACTTTCTTAATGTCGCACAGCTCCCCTTTTGGGGAACACTTTACATGTTTACTTTGGTAAAAATAATAATAATAAGTAGACATTTATGGGAAAATTTTGAACTATGTGCAGAACCACTCTGTATGGGAAAAAGTAAGGACTCTATGTATTTCAGCCCTAAATGTGCAATCATTTTAAAGCATGTTTTGTCTGAGCCTTAATTAAAACAAAACAAAACAAAACAAAAAACAACATTCTGAAAGCAGAAATGAACTTCCTACTCTTGACTACTCTTTTATCTGAGGAATGAGAGGTACATGTGTTTATAATAACCTAAATGTATGCTTCATATTCCCTTGATTGGGGCCAAATTTCCCCAAATTATTATTTATTATTACTCGCATGAGATCACCAAAAGCAATTTCCTTTAATTAGCATGTTATAATCTTCATATTTTTGTTGAACATCCAATCAATTCTACTTAGCTATTGTATGCTTGTGTGTCCACAGACCCCCGATGTTAACATGTGTTGAAGACTTGCTTTTGAAAATGGATGCCAAATTTTGCTTGCTATATTATTTTGTGTTCCCTTTTGTATTCTCTTTTCTCAGAAACTTGATTGAATTTCTCTTAATACTCCTACCAGTCTGCTTTGTTCTACTTTAATTAAAAAGAGATTCATTCATTTGAATCTTTTATTTTTTAAGCACCATATTCATAGACCTAAACTATGTTCCTTTCTAGATCCCATTTATTTTCTATAATTTATTATACATACTTTAAATAGTGGGAACACTTCATATATTTTCCAGTTACTATATAGAGGATATTTCTATATCTAATTTTATATATCAATTAAACACTTAACTTTTATATTTCCAAGGAGTCACCTAGTGATGTTACTATTTTGTTAATTACAATTGAGTGAGGAGTTCACATTTCAGACCATCAACTTTACATTCATGACTTCAAACCACTTATCAAATACCACACTTATGGGCCATCTCCATATTGTACTCCAGTCTCCTAGTGACATTATTAATATTCAGATTTTATCCAGGTATCTAGTGTATATGTTTAATAAACTCCCAGAGAACATCAGTGCACCTACTCTGTTAATGACAATTAGAGGGCAATGTATTCTCAGTGGATTGAGGTTCAAGTTTTGAATTTGCTTCTGATTCTGACCTTGACCTAAAGACTTAATCTCCCAATTCCTGTCACTTCTCTATAAGTTGGGGGTAAGTTGAGAGTAATCATATACCTCCTACTCACTTGCAGATTGATTCTGTAGTTTCCATGCCATTCGTTGGGAAAGAAATAAAAATCCAGAAGAGTATAAGAGGATATAACTCAGCCAGATACCTCTCTTCTTCTTTGTACAAATCATTTTATTTTATTAATTCGAAACAAACAACGGTGGCTCAAGGATTCACACTCAGAAACTAACAAAATGTTGGTAGTTTAAATCCCTAACATCTTCATGGGAGAAAGACTTGGCTATCAGCTTCCAAACTATTACAACACCGAAAATGAGACTGGGGCCTCTACTCTCATATGAGGCTGCAAAAAGTTAATGTCTAGTGTGCAACCTTGACTGTCAATTTAGCTTACAATAATGGACCCAGCTTTAGGATTATTTAAAAAAATACTTGTCCACATTTGCCTTCTCATCTTGTTCATTCAATCGTTTACTCATTGAGCAGATGCTTACTCAATCGCTACTGTGCAATATGAATTGAAACTGTGACATTGTACCAATTACACCATACCTCTGATGATCTAATTTGTTCTTTCCATGTACTTCTAGTTTTACTCTTTCCCTTATTTTTTCCCATTGGTTAATTTCACACTATGCCTATGCCTACCATGTCTTAGCATTTTGCTTCCAATTGCTATTGTTGTTGTTAGGTGACACTGAGACAGTTCAAACTCACAGTAACCATATGCACAGCAGAAGGAAGCACTGCAAGGTCCTGTGTTATCTTTCTAATGCCTGAGCCCACAGAAACAGCCACTATACCAAACCATCTCCTTGAGGGGCTTCCTCTTTTTCACTACCCTTTCACTTTACCATAAATGATGTCTTTCACCAGTGACTGGTCTCTCCTAACAGAGTATGTAAGAATAATCTTGTCGTCTGTGTTCCTGTGGATGACCAGAGAAACAAATTCATAGACACTCATATATGTGTAAGAGAGAGCATGGGTCAGACATACCTTTGTCCTCAACGTAACATCCTGGCTATTCAATTCTCTATCGATGTCTGTGCAGCAGATTTTCCTAATGTGATACATCTTTGGATCTCTTGACTAATGTTTCTAAGAACATTGATTGTGGATCTAAATCAGTCAAAATTCTTGTCAACATCAATCTTTTCTCCATTCATCTTGATGTTGCTTATTGGTCCAGTTGTGAGGATGGTGGTCTTCTATCGTCTTCAAAAGAGTCAGAATTAATAATCTGAAGATTAGGGTTTTTGTTTTTCTCTTTGAAGAAATTAAAATTCACAGATACTTCTTAATTGCTCAACATATGGCAGGTTATATGCAAAAGAATGAAAATATGAAGAATATATGAAAGAAAATTCATTTCTAAAATTAGTTCCATTTTTATTTGAAGGAAAAATGAAATTGAATAATTCCTCATGTAATTTCTATAAACTGGGAAAAATGAAAGCAGAAAAAATAGTGGTGTATTCGACTGCATCCTACCAAATTCTCTGAGGCCATTGTGTACATCTTTTGCTAGGATTTAGACAAGTAACAGCATGTCAATTGAAATAAGCCATAGTAAGAGTATCTACACCATAGAACTCGTGAAATCTAAAACTCAAAGTTCCTTTTTTCTTCCTTTTACCACTTCCTTCACCTCCTCTTTCATTCTCTATTCCATTTTTCATATATTACAAAGTACAACTTAGTTATATAAAATAAAATGTTACTTAAAAATACCAGCACATCTCTCCTGAGGATAAGTAGAAACAATTACTATAGGTCAAATGAGCTATGGTGATGGCATAGTCTAGTATGGTATTGATACAGGTGATAGAAAAATGTTTCTATTCTGGAAGGAATGTTTTAAGGATGCTCTGACAGGTTTGATGATTATTGCAAGTGTATTGGTAAGAAAATAAAATGCATCAGGTATTACTTAAAAGTATTGACTGAGTTATCAGTTATTATATTTTATTATATTAGTTATTTTTTACAAGAAAGTTATAACTTTAAATAGAAATATAAATATATTCAGGAAGAGCAGTTTGGGAGGTGAACATATCCTTCTAGGTTTATCCACATGGAGATACTGAGTAGTGTGAATTGCAGTTATTAATTTGGGAATCATCAGTAAAGGTAATGAGGCTGTGGTAGTTATGCAATCTGTTGTCAATTTGAAACTTCAGAGTGAAGGATGGAGTGTAGCCTGTCAATCAGGTTTCAGTTTGATGACCTCATTTGTTGGTGCTCAGGAGATAAACAGCTTAATTTGGGTGGGGCATGAGCACACTTTGTAAGAGACATTACTGACCAGAAGCCTAATGGTGATATGGTAATGCTGCGAGAACGCTGGTACTTCGGGAGCCACATGGAGATCCCTGTCAGTGTTGAGATGTTTTTACTGCCACTGAATCCACAAGACTTCCTTCCCACCAATCTGTGATCTTTCTGCATTTAGTATTTTGAAGTACTCAGGATATTTGTATTTGAAGAGTCTTACCTAAGGGACCATTATTGGCACATTTCTTCCCCTTGAAGAAAAGGGAACTCTGGCTTTTTGAAGTTTGAAATCTAGTGATTTTTTCAGAAGCTGGAAAAATTCTGGAACCAGGAAAAAACTCCTTTCTGGGATTGAACATTAAAGGGAGCCTGTGGCAAGCTGAAATTCTTGCTAGGTGACCACCTGTATCCACTTGTGAGTGAAAGTGGAAGAAATGCAGCAATGAAGAGAAGGGCTGAATCTGGCCACTGACCCCCACGGGCCTTGTTTATAGGAGCTAGAGGAGAAGATGAGTATGAGTTGACTGGTCTGAAGTTCATGATTTAATCCAAGGATGCTAGTTTTGTGGAGAATTTGTGATGGGGCTGTGGATCAAAGGCAAGGTGATCAATGAGCACGCTGGTTAGGCTAAGTGAGGCAGCCCACAATAAGTTGACCAGAATCTGAACAGGTGAAGATTATTTGAGTGTGTCATCGGGTGTATATTGCCACAGACTTTATGGATGGCCTGATTTGACTTTGCTTATGGGTGTGGATTTCACAAGCTTCCAACTGCAATTAAGATTCTTCATATCAAATAATATAATTATAAAAATATTATTGTAAATAATATTATTGGGTTCATATAAGTGAATAGCGTAGAAATTGGATACCCAAAATTGGGAGCATAAAGACATGGAATTGTCGGTTTACAAACTTTCTTAGGTGGGGAATGTATTCATAGGATTATAGGATTAAGGTGTAGCTATTACTTAACTATAATTGTTAGGCATAGGATATTTTTGTTTTATTTACTTATAGAATATTATGTTTAAATGAGGGTGACACACTTTTGAATTTTATGCAATTTCGTTTTAACCTATTAAGTACAGAGATGATTTTATTAGTTTGTTTGAAAATTATATAAGGTTAAAGAAAATTATATATGGCTAAAGTGCTAAATTGATAAGGGTGTTTTGGGGTAGTTACATAATCTGATGTCAGTTTAAGGATTAAGAGGGTGGAAGTAGAATTTAGCCTGTCAATCAGGATATAGCCAATGAGGCCTCTGTGTGGGCATGACCTTCAGCTGTGGTTTCTGGGAACTCCTGTATTTCCTCTGTGGAAGCAGGAGACACACACACTCTCTCTGCTAATTCTCTGGTAGACATTGCAACTATCAAGACACATAGAACTATGCTAGTGCCCTGAGTTAGATAAGTCATATGGAGACTCCTGTCAGTGATGACATGCTTACACTGTCACTAGATCCACAAGACTTATCACCTGTGATCTTCCTATATACAGCATCATTAAATGCATTGTGTGAGTCTGAAGAGGAATTTACAGATTGGTGTTAGACATATGGGCTGATATTGGGATTATAGATTTCATCCGGAGTAGCCTGGGGTATTTTCTTACAGTTCAATTACTTTTGTATATAAAGCTTTCCTATACATATCTGAGTCTATATGAATTTGTTTCTTTAGTTTTCCTGGACAAACACAACCTAGCAGAAGCTAAGTGTGCCCTAAGCATTACATCTTACCATTCTCTTTCGTCCAACCAACCATGCATATGCTCCCTTACTAACCACTAACAAGCTTGTGTCTTTAAATTTTGTTCTAGATATTTTAAATAATTAGTATCATTAAATGTTTATCCTATTATGGCCAACCTATTGCATTCAGCATAATGTTTTTAAAATTACACTTTCAGCAGCTAAGTAAAATATGCACTTTTTTCTCCCCAATTTTATTTTGATATGTGTAATTGCTCATCTTGGCTCGACTCAGCTGCTGCATCATTTATCAAACTGTGATCCCATGACTCAGGGCGACCGATAGCAGTGTTAATCGGGTGCCTTGAGAAACATAGATCTCTAAAATCAAATGCTTACCTCTTTTGTCAAATATTAGTTTAAGACCCTGCAATGTGCATGTGGCAGTCATTAATTCGTGTCAATGTCATGATTGGGAGTGTAGGGGTGGAGTCTAGCCTGTCCATCTGGAGATAGCCAATGAGACCTCTGTGTGGCCATGACTTTCTCCTGAGAATTCTGGGAGATCTCACGATATTTCCTCCATGGGTGTAGGAGACTTACAGCTGAGTCCTTGAGAGACATTGCAGCTGACAATGTCTCTAAGAGACACCCCGGAGGAGAAGCCACATGGGCTTACCCTGATGGAGCTCCACCTCTGAAGTTAGAAAAGCCACATTGAGCCTCCTGCCAGTGCTAAGACACTTCTAACCCCACTGGATACACAAGACTCCGTACCCACTGTCCTGTGATTTTCCTAGTGTCAATGCATGTGGTTTGTGAATCTGAAGAGGACTTCTGGATTGGTATTGGACATATGGGCTAATATCAGACATATGGATTGGACTGGAGTGGGGTTGGGATGCTTTTTCAATGTTCCATTCCTCTTGTAATATAAACCTCTCCCTTATATGCATTTTCATGTTTATAAATGTTTCTCTAGTCTACTCAGATTAACACAGTACATTTTATCAAGCATCTATTATCAGTACATCCACAAAAATTTCACCATTACTGCTAAAATGTGTGAATAGTTAGTACAGTCTGTTTAT
Organism: Nesogale talazaci; assembly: GCA_004026705.1. Classification (NCBI taxonomy): domain Eukaryota; kingdom Metazoa; phylum Chordata; class Mammalia; order Afrosoricida; family Tenrecidae; genus Nesogale; species Nesogale talazaci. The sequence goes on along the minus strand of PVJH01000547.1, from coordinate 129,797 downwards.
GGAATTTTTGTAATGATCTCCCACTGTTAAAATATTAAATGAAAATTTAAATAATTTATATATTTAAACATGCTCAGTCTATATGGTAAGCTCTGTAAGTATATTATTATTCATATAATTTTGTCCTTAGTGAATAATACAACATAAAATTTCATCACCTTAATTCCTGCAAACAGTGAATTTTTAGGATATACTACAAATTAAGACACACTGTTCAGAACAGAAACTTGCGGTACTAAAACATTATGATCATTTTGGTAACTACAGCCATTTATATTGTCGACTACATGATTCTGACGTTCTGCTACTAACATCAAGGTTACACTGCATTTCTTAGTGTACTTGGGATTTGATGGGACCACATGATAAGCTGTATATAATAAATTTTGCACCTACGACTAGAGCATTTGATTGCTAGAATTCCTTTAACCTTTTTGTGTCATAAAAGATCATGTTTATGATAGCTGTTCAATTATCCTATTTGTTAGTTATCATGATTAATAGACCACTGCAGTAAACCTGTTTGACATTTACTATGTCAAAAAATATGCTTCGTGTTTTTAAGATAGGCTAGATTGCTTACTGCAATATTATGTAAAGAATCTTGACAAATAATTTTTCTGTAAAGAACCAGAATTACCTGGATCAGAGTTCTCTTTGCAGTTTAGTGAATTACTTAGATAGCTAGTCTTTTCTATATTCTTTGTTCTGTTTTAAAATTTTTTGGGGGGGTGGACCTCCCCTATTGTATATTGACTTCACTTTTATCCAGATGATATGTTTCTGTCCTCTAGTTAGCAATTTATTCTCCATTCTTCTCTGAATCCTCAGGGTTTTGAAAAAATCACAAGTAATCATCAAATAATATTTCCTTTTGTGTGAATTGTTTTTCTGAAATTTTATAATGGTGGCCTGATACAATGTCTTTCCTTTTGTATCTGTTATTTCATTCATCAAATGTCCTCCAAGTTCATCTATGTTCAGGCATATTGAATATTCATCATTACTCTAAGGTTAAATAGTATTCTAATGTGTATACAGTGTGTTTATCCATTTTCTTATTGAAGGACATTTAGTTTGTGTCCATCTTTTTGGGATTGTGAATGCTTTGTGATGTATGCACGTGTGTTATACTCCTATGTCTCTAGGATACCTGAGAGTGCTGGGTTGTGTACTATTTCTATTTCCAACTTTGTTAGGAAGACCCACAGTTTTCCACAGCTTTTGAACCATTTACAGCCCCACAAGCAGTATCTAATGGTCCCCATGTGTTCACATCCTCCCAAGCGCTTGATGCTTTCTTTTGTAACATTTTGCTATTGGTGCTTGTGTTAGGCAGGGTTCTCAAGAGAAAAAGCACCAAAGCACAGATTATATGTATAAAAGTATATACATATAGTCATATACTATACACATATAGATTTATAAGGCATGGAGAAATATAACATCTAGTAAATCCAGTCAGCAGTACAAAGAGTGTATTTCAATTAATTTCTGTGGAACAGTTAATATTCAACTCATGAAGGTTGTTGGGTCCAAGGTAAAGGAAGCAGACAACTGAGTCTTTCATAAGGTAATGCAGACTGTCTGGCCATAGACAGCAACACCAAGTCACCAACAGTCAGGAGTTTAGGAGCTTAGGGAAGCAGACCCTGAGGGGATTTCAAATTTAAGCAGTGCAAGACAACAGGATCCACCAGCCTCAAGCTCAAGCAATGTGCATTTCACCAGAATGGTGAAACAGGTTTCAAAGGAAACACAATATCTAGAGCAGTGGTTCTCAATCTTTCTAATGTTGCAACACTTTAATACAGTTCCTCGTGTTGTGGTGAACCCCCAACCATAAAATTAATTTCCTTGTTACTTCATAATTGTAATTTTTCCACTGCTCTGAATTGTGCAGCGCCTATGAAAGGGTTCTTCAAGCTGCAAAGGGGTTATGATCCACAGGTTGGGAACCACTGCTCTAGAGATGAGCTCCACAGGTTGTCTGCCCCACAGGTAATGTAGCTCACAAGTTGAGGCAGAGAATAAGCTAAAACAGCTGCGAGCTGGTCTGATCACCAGAGAATGAGAGAGGGCGGGGCTTGGTGAGCCATTTATCTATTTGCTCTTCAATTGAATGCGACTTTATTCATCCCATATGTTCCTACAGGGCAAGTAGAAAATCAGCTCATCTATTAGTGTTGGAGTGAGATGATATCTTTTTGCTGCTCTGATTTTCCATTCCTTAATAGCTAATGGTCATGAGCATGTCTTCATGTGTTTGTTTGTTGTCTGAAAGTCTTCTTTGATAAGTCTTTGTGTTTTTGATCCCATTTTTAATTGGAATTTTTGTCATGTTCTTTTTTGAGATGTTGATCTTTTCTATAAATATTAGATTCATCCCTTCTGTAATATGCTGTTGCCAATTTCCTACCAATCTGGAACTAACTTTTTACTCTTTTTAATGAAAATGTTTGATAGTTCTCATTTTTAGGAGACTACAGTCATCAAGTTTGTCTTCTGATGTTTGTGAGTTTTAGACTATTTGGGATTATGCATTTATGCTAATTATTAATCCACTAAATTTGCCCTTTTCTTCATTGATGGTCTTTAGAATTTACGTTTCACACTTAGGTCTTGATCCATTTTGAATATATTTCCCTATATCTTGGATCTTGCTTGCTTGTTCTCCACGTGGTTACTATCTAGTGTTACCAGAACCATTTGCTAAAGAGATTATCTCTTCCTTAGCTAGTAAGCTTTGATCATTTGTCAAAGATCAGATGCACAGCAGCAGATGAATTCACTCTGGGGTTGATGATTTGGATCCGTGGGTTTGTATTTGGGGTTGTGCCAGCACTAGACCGTTTTGACTACCAGGCTCTCACAGTGGGTTTTGAGACCAAGAATGTGATCACTCTTACTTTGTTGTTTTTTAGTAGCACTTTGTTTACCCAGAGTCTCTTTCCTTCCTGCATAAATTTCGTGATTGCTTATTTCTTCTTTTCAAAAAATAATTTTGAAATCTGGATCAGGAATGTATTTTGTCAGTTGATTTCTTTGGATCCAATGACATATTCACAATAGCCCACACTTCTTGATTCTCACATATAACAACAAACAATTACTTGGTACAACTCTCTGTAAAATTACCGAGGGCAATATTTGGAATTTTGAAGCATTCATTATTCCATGGAGTGTAAATTCTGGATATGGAAAATTTGAGTTATAACTAATTTAAAAAGGTGGATCCCCACAAAGAATTCTTTGAATCCCAATTACTTTTTCTAGTGTGCAGTTTAATGATAAATTGATGTACTACATACAGAATATATCAGAGCATTTTAAAGTAAATTACTGGACTATCAAATAATTTAATTTTTAATTGCTTATATATTATTTTCATTAATTCAGGAATTTATTCTATTATCAAAGAGAATAAGAACTACTTGTAATTATGTGTAAATACATATACAATAGAGTCATTTATATGTGTGTAATATTATTTCAGCAATTATTTAAAAATAAACATCTGCTTAAATGGAAAATCATGAATCATTGAGTTAAAAGCTTAGACTAAGCTTTCCTCTCTTTGCATAATCATAGTCTAGAAAGAAGACTGCCTTCCTTAATATTTTAGTTTCCAAATTCTTTGCCAATTCTGATGAACTAGGTCAATGGAGGAAAACATTCTCTCTGCAGCTTACATTAATGTTCTACTATTTAAAAAACTGAACTCAACCATAAATCATTTTGTTAATATTTGTACTGTCACACAGTGTTGGAAAAACACTTGTAAAGCCTCATCAGTAAGCATAAGTTTTCCAAAACTTGCACCTCATTTAAACATTACTTTAGTTACTAATAGAGATAAATCATGCCTGGATGCCTTTAACAGCAAATAAAATTGGCCAGGAAATAGATTGTAAGTTAAATATTTAAGATGACTTATTTACAAAGCAGTTCTAAAGCACAATTTGGAACAGTGTCTTAATTTTATAATTTTAATAGCAGAAGTATTTAAGTGGGTATATTATAATATTAAAATTTAAAATAAAATTTTAAGTAAAAATAGCATTTCTGTATAATTCACAGAGACTAAACATTTATTGAGATTACCAGGACTTGAGAAAAAGTGAGGATAAAGGGTATTGAATTTCTCTTTTGGGTGATAAAAAAATGTGACAACAGTTGCAAACTATCATGAGTGTGATTATGCACTTCAATATGATAGAATAATACAATCACATTAAAAATAAATTAAGTAGCATTTTTGTTTGTTTGTTTTTTTGGGGGGCATCACTGCCCTCCGGTGGGAGTGGGAGGCCCAGTCTTGCTCCTGGAGAGCTGCTGCTGCATTTGAACCGCCAAGCCTGTGGGCTGCAGTCCCGCACTTAACCACTATGCCACCTGGGCTCAGCCCCTTAATTAATTAGCATTTTACTGATGCGCTCTTCCTCTTTAAAAAATTAAAACTTACTGAGCTATTAAACCAATTATTTGGTACAGTGTTTTGCAGTTTCATCTATATGAAAATTTTTTTCTACAAAAAATTGTACTAGGACTTGAGTTTTATTTTAATATATGCAAATTTACCTTGCCTGAAAGTATTTTACTATATTAATTTTTACTGCTGTAAATTTCTTGATCTTTTATTTTTAAATATTTGTAAATTTAGAAAAATAGGACCAACAATTTTTAGACTGGATGTTGATGAAAAATGGCTTTTTGGAAAGTAAGAGAGGTCTTTTTTGTTCTTTTTAATATAGGAGAAGTGATTCAAAGAGACAGATTTTAAATGGAATATTTAAATATATAGGTTAGATATAAAATTATATTATGCATATTTTAATTTTAGGGTAGACATTTTATATACAAAACTTAAATACATACCTTGAGTATATGTTAGTTCACGGTAGTCCTTAGCTATTATTGTACCTTCATTTTTTTTTCTACTTTCAGGTTATCAAGACTTTGGAAAAGAGATGGCACAAAAATAAAAGTAAGTGTTACTTGATAGATATTTTATTAAACATTGCACTGTAATTTGTTGCAATATTTTTGGTAGGTTTTTTTAATGGAAGATTTAAGCATAGAACATGAGTGGAATTCCTACACCTCAAAGCATGTTTTTATATGTAGCCAAAATATTTTAACACAACTATACTAGTCAATAATTTTGGGATTTGGCAAGCTTTAATATACAAGGCCTATTTTTGAGAAAAGTCAACAAAAGCATTTCCTTCTAATTCAATGTTCTTTTTTTATCCCCTTAAACAATTTTTCCTTTTGTGCAAAAAATTATGAATTCGGTGTTTTTATAGTAATATCAACATACCCTATTACTTTCTGCTGTGCTGAAAATAATTAGCATATGTGCTATACTTAAGCTTTTTGAAGATATTTTTGTTAAACTAATGGAACTAAAGCTGAAAAAACTTTTCTTATTTTATTGGTTGTATATGGTCCCTGTTAATAAAAAGTTATATCAGACATAAAGATATTGATATATGTATAGATGTACCCAAATTATCTTAATGAGTTGGGATAGCTTTCATATATTTTTTAAATTTTATTGGGGGCTCTTACAGCTACCACAACATTCAGTACATCATTTGTATCAAGCACATTTGCACACATGTTTCCACATACATTTCCCAACATTTTCCACTTGAGCCCTTGGTACAAGCTCCTCTTTAAAAAACAACAACAACAACAACAACAACAACAACAAAACCTCCCCTTTCCCCTCCCCCATTTTTTAATGAATCATTTTATTGGGGGGCCCCTACAACTCCCATCACAATCCCTAACAACATCAGTTGTATGCAGGCCACTTTTACACACCCATTGCCATCATCACTCTCAAAACATTCTCCCTCCCTCCAGGCCCCCATTATCAGCTCCCTATATTACTCTTCCTCCTCTCCCCTTCCCCTTGAACCCTTAGTAATTTGCAAATTATTTTTTCATCCTGTATGCTGTACAATGTGTCCCAACACTCACTTCCCTGATGTCCATGCCCCAGGAAGCTATGTGTAGATCCCTGAAGTTGGTTCTCCCTTTCTATTCCTTCATCCCTCCACCCTCCTGGTATTACCACTCCTATTATTAGTCTTGATGGATCATCTATCCTAAGTTTCCCATGTTTCCAACTTCACTGTACATCTCCTGGTCTAGCTGGATTTATGTGGTAGAATTGGGGTCATGATAGTGGGTGGGAGACAGCATTGGAACTAGAGGAAGGTTGCATATTTCATAGCTCCTACCCTGTATCTTTTTTTTTGTTGTTTTTTTGTTTTTTTGGGGGGCATCACTGCTCTCCAGTGGTGGGAGTAGGAGGCCCAGCCCCACTGCTGGAATTAAATCTCCGTCCCAGTGGGCCGCAGTCCCGCGCACAAACACTACGCCACCGGGTCTCAGCCCCCCTACCCTGTATCTCAACTGACTCATCTCTTCATAACCCCTCTGCAAAAGGATGTCACCTCACCTATTGATGGGCTTTGCATCCCCAATCTGTACTCCCCCTCATTAATAATAATATAATTTGAGCTCATTGATGCCTGACACCAGATCCCTTCACCATCTCATTATCACACAGGCTGGTGTGCTTCTTCCGTGTGGGCTTTATTGCTTCTGAGCTGAATGGCTGCTTGTTTACTCAAGCCTTTAAGTCCCCACACACTATATCTTTTGGTAGCCGGGCACCATCAGCTTTCTTCACCACATTTGCTTATGCACACATTTGTCCTCAGGGATCATATCAGGAAAGTGAGCATGCAAAGTTGTGCTTTTGAGTTCTTGAAGCCTTATATCTCATCCCTTTGACACCTCATGATTCCACATGCTAGTGTGCTTCTTCCATGTGGGGTTTGTTGCTTCTGAGCTAGATGGCTCCTTGTTTACTTTCAAGCCTTTAAGTCCCCAGATGCTCCGTCTTTTGATAGCCGGGCACCATCAGCTTCTTCACCACCTTTGCTTATGCACACATTTGTCTTTAGTGATCATGTCGGAAAGGTGACCATCTTGGAATGCCAATTTAATAGAAGAAAGTGTTCTTGAACCGAGAAGATACTTGAGTGGAGGTCCAATACCCATCTGTTGTCCTACTACTAACCCTGTGATTATACACATTAATCTCTTTCCCCATCCTCACTTATAAATATATGTCCCTATGTACATATCTGTATTTGAACTTCTATAAATGTTCATTATCACATAGTTCCTTCCTCTATTTCCATTTTCTTCCCTCTTGTCCCACTATCATGCTCATTCTCCCTTTGGGTTTCAGTATTTTTTCTCTGTTACATTAGTCTTAATCGACCCCTATTGGCCTTCTCTCACCCACCTTGTTCCTGCCCAGGAAAAAGGGAATAACAATTGATACAAATCTAAGGCTGTGATATCTTCTCAAGCTAAATTACTGAAGCTAGATTCAGAATTCCCTGAGGATCAGACAGATTTAGCCCAGTTTATGTGTCAAGATAAAGTTGGCATAATGATCCCATTCAATCTAATAGTTGTTATTGAAGACTCGGTATACACTAGGCATTCGTAAATACTAAGCACATTGCATTATATTTGGGGAGAGGGGAGAAAAGACATTAAGTCAACAGCAAAATATTTAAAAATATCATAGTGTGTTTCTAGAAAGCATACCAGTAACCATTGAGTGAATTTTACCTCATGGCAGCCCATTTGTCAGAAGATAGCCCTATGTTCCCTCCACAGGGTGTTTTCATTCACTGTTTTACACACATACATATATGTACATACATACATATATGCACACACACATATAATTTGCCTTTGATGAGAGATTATATGCTAAATTATTGTCATTTAGCAATTTCTATAGAACTTACAATGACAGTGGTTACATTTTCCACAGTTTACATTCTCTTTCATTGGATTCTATGAGTGCTATGTCTTTTATCTTAGTTACTCTGCCCCATTATCTTCATTGTATAGTAATTGCATAGTAATTGTTGATCTTTTATTCTCAAACAGATGAACTTTGTTTGGCTGTTTTCTTGGTTTTTAGTAGATCACAGTATGCACAGATTGCTTTTGTTCTGTTCTGTTTAGCTGGATATAACTCATAGAAATCCAATCTTAAAACATCTAGAAAAGCTAATCAGTCCTCTATGAACCTCACAATAATTGCTGTGTGTGAGTCCATTTTTGCAATCAGTGTGTCAATCCATCTGGTTGAAAATCTTCCTCTTAGTACTAGCCTGCTGCCAGCATGATATTTTTCTTCATTGGTCAACACTGATAATGTTACCAAAGCATGTATAATTTGCTCTTGAACTCCTTGCTTCTAAGGAGCATTTAGACTACTTCTTGTAAGACAGATTTTTCTGTTCCTTTGGCAGTCCATGGTATATTTAACACTTGTCACCAACACTATAAGTCAGTCATTAATTCTTATTTGGTTTCTCTTATTTGTCTAGATTTTTTATAAATAAAATGTGATTAAAAGGGAATAGTTGGTGTTAGGTAAAATTTAGTCTTCAAATTGACAAGTTTGCCCATTTTTTGGTCTATTTAATAAAAGTTTTTTTGGCATTTATCTCCCATATCATGCAGTTTAATTGTTTTTATCATGTTAGATGTTGTACAATTATCCCTACAATATGTCAAAATGTTTTAGAATATTTAATTCCCTCTTGTTTACCTTGTCATCTGTTCCCCTCCTCACCTACAAAATCCCCTGCCACAGCCCCCAGAAAACCATCAGTGCAATCACTGCCTTTATAGCTTTATCCATGCTAGATTTCCTCTGCAGAGGGGGAAGAAAACATAGAAAATAGAGAATAACCAAGAAACCACTGCCCTCTGAATGAGGTTCAGCCTATTCATCTTCCTGGTATATGGTGTGAGGGGATTCAGTACAGACTTACACTCTTTGTGGATCCTCATAATGTACTTGGGGTTTTCATTGTCAAACTACAAACCAGATGTTCACAATTTAAGTTCAAATACCAGTCCCTCTGCTGTATTTTATCATTCCTAATCCTTATCACATAAATCTGTGGGCTTCTTCTGTGGGGGGGGGGGTCTGTTGACAACTGACTCAGATGACTGCTTGTTCCGAGTATTTTTCCTAATACCAGGCACCATCTCCTTTCTTCGGCACGCATTGAAGGGACATTTTGCAGCAGATTTGTCTAGTATGATAAATAGTTTGATTCTGTTTGATTTTCCACCGTTTTATTGACCTAAAATCCACATGCAATTCAAGCACTCAATCACATCAAGATTGGTACACTAATCACCACAATGAGCTTCAGAACATTTTCTACATTCTCATACTCTTCCTTATTAACACTGCATTCCTTCGCCATCTCTCCTGCCATCACATCAAGCAAACATTAATCCAGCTATTAGCGATACATTCACTTCTTCTGGATTTCATATTGAGAAGAACATTTAAAAACAACTACAACTACAGCAACCATCAACAAGAATTAAAAAGTAAACCAGACTCCATAGAAAAGAAAGTGGAAGATATTAAAAACTTGAACAAGTTTAAATGGTTCATTGGGAGATCAAATGACAAGGTACTCATTTTCACCTGATGGCATCTGTAGCACTCTCCTTCCCAATGCGTTCTCCATTGTGACACTGGCATTCATATCCCTGGCCCATGGTCAGAGGGAATCTCCCAGAGGTTTACTCCACATGTCTTGACACTTCACTTTCATTGAAAAAAAAAAGAAACCAAAAAAGCTAACAGTGGGTCAAAAGGTAAAGCAAATGATAAAATAATATTTTGACTTAGTAATGTCCAACATACTGGTAATAGATGTCACAATGACCTTTGTCTTATAACAAGGATTTCATAGCCCTCAGCTATGATCAGAGGGGTTGACCATGTATGGACCCTGAAAATGGCTTTTGGGTTTCCACTGTACTCCACAGATTTCTGCAATCCAAGTGTTCACAATTTAAGTTCTTATACCATTTATTCCTTTAGATTTAGGTTATACTATTTGTAACTCCTGAACACACTGGCTGGTGTCCCTCTCATGTGGACTTCCTTGATGCCTCCTTTAAGTGGCTGCTTGAGAGAAAAGAGGCCTTTAAAGCCCCAGGTGCTCATCTTCCTGATAGCCAGGCAGCAGCTGTTATCTTCACCAAACTTGGCTATTGAACTTATATCTTCAGTGATCTCTTGATGAGGTTGAACAAGCACCAAGCAGAACCATGCCATAAGACCAACTTGTTCTTAGATTGGGGTTTGGATTAAGTACAAGCCCAACTAACATTCATGCACCTATGGTTCATATGTGTCTCTGGTTCTCCCTAGACACGTAATTGTAAATTTATTTCAGTGAACTCTATCAATCCTCTCCCTGGGGCATCACTGTCATCAAATCCATGCTACACCATAGAGATACAATAGGGCAGGGGAGAATTGCTCCTGTAAATCTTTGAGCCTGCCAAACTTCAGTAGAGCAGAAAGCCTCATGTTTCACCTTTGGACCTGGCTGGTAGTTTTCAACTGATGTCCTGTGATTAGCAAACCATTGCATAAGCACTACTTATTAGCAGCATCCTTCATTTAGCCAGTGGCAATAAGATTTAAAACTTTGTTGAGAAAAGGAAATTATGCCAATGTAGGCCAGCTATGACCAAAAATATACGAATTGTTGACTTTTTAATTCAAAAATGCTTATTTATTAAAAATGTTTGGTTGGTAATAGGGAAAATCTTAATAATATTCATTCACAAGAGCAAAGCCACACCTACCAGATTTATGTATGTCATAATGAAGCAAAAAGGGCACTAAACTAGTAAAATATGGTAGCTCCAAGCCATGTTTCATTGCACATCCTCAAGGCAAGAGATTCCAACCAAAACCTGTTGTTCACCAGCTCTCCGCCCTTGGACTGCTAATCACCTACTCACGTTAGGGAGTTTCCATTTTAGTTCTATTGACTACAGGAGAATTTTCCTGCTGTAGCATAAGAAGAATACTGTGAGTCTTGAAAGAAGACTAAAATTCCAGTACTGTACAACCCACAGACTGGATCACCCAAGGCTACCTAAAATCTTGGTCAAACATATCCTAGTAGGGTCCTAGTCCCAAACACATTTCTTAAATAATGATTGCTTCCCTGGATGAAGAGTGCATACGCAAGAAAAGTGAAATCCTTAACCACCTGTTGGTTTTGAGTGTTTTTTTCTCTTTATATTGAGATATAAGTGATATTGAAGATCCCTCCTGGTACAAGGGCTTATTAACGGGGCTCTTAACTATGGTCATCAGTTAGAAATTGCCAGCAATGTATGAGAGACAGATGCGACTTTCTGCTCTCATGGAGGTTGACGGCCTCAGAAACTCCAAGAGCCACTTCTGTCCTGTAGGGCTGCTATCAGTTGGATTGACTCAGGCCCATAGCTGCGTTTATCTTCATCTGAAGGTATCTGGTCATCCTCAATAAGTACTGTAAGTTTTGTTGGTTGGTTTTACTTTTACCAAGCAGCATTGTTTTGTCCACATATTACAGGCTGGTGGTGAGTATTCCTTGAATCCTGATGATGAATTCATCGCTTCTTGGATTATTTCCTTGACATACAGTTTAAATAAATATAAGAGGGTGGATTTAGTTGGTGTCAAGTGCCATTGAATTGGTTCTGACCCTTAAGCGCCCTATCTACAATGGGATAAAACTCTGCCTGATACTGCTCCATCCACAGTGTTTTTCATTGTTGCAGCCGCAATGTTAATCCACTCCGAGAGGGACTTCTCCACTGCCCCTTAATGTTCATCACCAGGGACTGGGCTCTGTCCTTTCCCAGAGACTGTCCTTTCCCACTTCACTTCATATGATGTCCTTCTCCAGGGACCAGTTTCTTCTGACATGCCCAAAATATATGAAAGAATGTCTCCTCATTTAAGGGGCACTCTGTACTTCTTCCAAGACAGATTAGTTTGTTTTTTAGCATCTCTTGGTACTTCCAAAATGATTATCTAGCACCATGATTCAAATGCATCAATTCATCTTTGGTCTTCTGTTGAAAAGTTAATATCCTTTATTTTGTGTGTCACTTTGTTTTTTCAGAAAAGGGTAGATCCTAAGAAAGGGATCTTGAATGTGCTTACAATGGTCCACTTACAATGGTCCTGAATTTTTTTTCTGTTCCTGCTCATCCTTATAGTAAGAAAAGTGGCATTGAAACCTTGAATATGGATCAATTCCCTTTATTAATGCTATATGCATTCTATTTGCATAGTCCCAGACACATATGTAGAAAAACCACATTAAGAAATTTCGGTGCTCCACTATGTCTGTGGCCCAGATAATGTAGTTGCATTCTATTCTATTCTATTCTATATACAACTGATTGACTTCTTGTATCAGATCACATTGTGGAATTTATACGGCATAAAAGTCCATTCTATGAACTTCTTTTTATTTGTTTGTTTGATTTTTAAGTTAAATTGAATAAAAATATAATTTTTATCTTGGCAGCGTCATGAGTGGTGCTTATACTAACTTGTGTTTCAAATACATAGTGGTATTTAAAAATAACATATTTGATATCAAAATAAGACAGAGCATTAGGCCAAATGGAGAAATGCAGTTGTTGTTGGTTGCCATTCTTTTGATTCCAATGTGTGGCAACCCTCTCTGTGCAGAAGAAAGCATGGTGGAGGTTTCAATGTCATGATCTATTTGGAAGCTGATGGGCAAGACCTGTCTTCCATAGCTCTTCTTTTTTGGGGGGGAGGCATCACTGCCCTCTGGTGGTCGTGGGAGCTACCTAGCCTTACTCCTGGAGAGTTACTGCTGGATTTGAACTGCCAAGCCTGTGGGCTGCAGTCCTGCACTCAACCACTGTGCCACTGGGGCTCAGCCCCCATAGCTCTTTTTGGTGAGTTGGAACCACGAACCTTTTGACCTGAAGTTCAAAAAGTGCTAGTGCAGGTAGCATGATCCAGTTTTCTGACATTGGTCTGAAGAAAGCCTATTTGTGAATTTGAAAAGTGTAGATATATTCAATAACGTAATGTATAAGTAAACTGGGTACAGGCAACCCTGTACATTATACATATTATATTTTAGAGTAGAGAGAAAAAAGAAATTCTCTACAAAGTCATAAAAGATATTACCAATGTTATGAAAATAAAAGACCCTATCCTCTTTCTAAACATTGCTTAGTGATAAATTGCTTTAAATAACTTAAGCTACATCCCAAATAATTGATGCTGAAATTTAGGCTGGTCTCTGAGAAATTAGAGACAGTTAACTAATAAATGTTGGCACTATGCTCCCTTCCTATTTTAGATGTAAAATTTAATGGCATAAAAGTTAGTTGGATTTGTCTCAAGTGCTTTCACAATAAATGCTTCAATGTCACTCCCCTGGAGTTGATTCTCACAGTGACTCCTAGAACCATCCCTTTGCATGTCGGAGATATTTGTATTTTTTGATGGAGCTGGAAAGTCCTGGTTTTCTTTCTTGGAGCAGTTGGTGATGTGGAACTACTGTGCAGCTCAGTATCCACTATACCACCAGGGCTCGTAAGCATCCGTTATTATGTCACATTCTACATATATATATATATATATATATATATGGTATGATCTTAAAATCATATTATTGATCATTAAAAATTCATATGCCAATTATAAAACAGAATCAAGATTGAAGATTTAAATCCAGGCTCAATTTGCTATGACTTAACACACCGTGAATCCTGAAAGCTGCTCCAATGGGATGCTGTTTTCTGGCCAGTGGTACACTGTGGGTCTCCATGGATCAACTGATACCTTGGGGATGTTGGGCGGTGTGAGCACACATTGGCTACTTCTGTGTCTTTGTATATGGAAAACAAATGCCTCTTCCAGCAGTTTAAGAACTCTTCTTGTTTATATGTTTGTGTTAGTCTGGATTGACTAGAAAAACAAATGCAGAGAATCTCATACATGTAACAGAAAGAGCTTTATATACAAGAGAAATTAAATATTGAGATAACATTCCAGCTCAGTCCAGATCAAGTCCCTAAGTCCGATATTAGCTCATTAGTCTGATATCAACCTCTAAATTCCTCTTCAGACTCATGAAATACATGCAATGACGCCAAATGCAGGAAAATCACAGGCTACTTGGTAAAAGCCTTGTGGGTGGAGTGGCAGTATAAGCATCTCAGATCTGGCATGGGTCTCCACATGGCTCCTCCAACTCCAGGGCTCTGGCTCCATCAAGGTAGCCCCATGCCTTGTCAGCAGGAATGTCTTGCAAAGAATGTCTGTGTATCCCACCTCCAGTGAGGTATTTACTTCTGTAGCGCCTCCAAATGAAGTCATCAAGCCAAATGAAGTCATTGACAGACTACACTCCACCCCTTCATTCTCAAGTTGACACCAGATTATGTAACTGCCACAGGTTGCCATTGTATTAAACTTGATTGTGGGAAAGAATATAGTTATGTATACTTGAAAGAAATGAAAGAAGGGAGAGGAGGATGAAGGAAATAAATGAGACAATTAGTTATACTAATAGTAAGAAATCAATCCCTTCCCATAGACACACATTAGAAGAGGAATTTAGCATTGTTGGCAATCATTCTAACCAATGCTGAGTGGAAATTCGAAGTTGAAATATCCACCCCCTCTCCTGGGAACACTTAGTAGTTAAGACAATTATTTTCTTCTGATCTAACAAGAAAAGTGAAAAAATAAACATTTTTAATGAATCCTTTTATTGGGGGCTCATACAATTCTTATCATGATCAATACATATATCAACTGTATGCAGACCACATTTACACATTTGTTGCCAACAGCATTTGTGAAACATCCTCTTTGTAGTTAGGCTCCCAGTATCAGCTCCCCATATTTCCCTTCTTTACCTACTTCTCTTCCCCCATTAGCCCCTAATAATTTACAAATTGTTATTATTTTGTCATATCATACACTGTCCATTGTGTCCCTTCATCCATTTCCCGGTTGTCCATACCCCAAGGAGGAGGTCATATGTAGATCCCCAAAATCGGTTTCCCCTTTCTACCCAACCTTCCATCCATCCTCCTGGTATCATGCCTCTCACTACTGATCCTGAAGGGATCATCTGATCCCTTGAATTCCCCGTGTTTCCAGCTCCAGTATACTTCCCCTTTAAACACTAAAAATAAGCACTTGCCTTGATTAGGAACCATGGTGGCACTGTGAGGTAGGTATTGGTCCATTAACCTGAGGTTAGTCGTTCCAACTTTCCATCCTCTCAGTGGGAGGAAGAGGAGGCTGTCTGCTCCAGTAAAGAATTTCAGTCTCAGAATCCCTACAGAGAATAGCCAGGAGTAGCAATCCACTCAATGGCAGTGAGTTTTTGTCTTTCTTAAACTAAAGAATATCAGACTGGCTGTGAGGTCTGCCCTCATACAAAAGAATTTGTAAACAATAGCTACACTTGCTGTCTTCTTCATTGATCACTTTAGAACCTAGCTCCCTGGCAGGATGCTGCTTTATCAGTCCATCAGGTTCTCCTTGCTATTTTCTTTCTGAAGGTTCTTTGAGGTGGTTTTGAACCCTCCATCTTACCACTATTAATTCATTTTTAGTGAAAGGTTTAAGCCCTCATTCTTACAAGGGAACACATCATTGGGGTCTTCACCATCCATGTTGAGAAGCACTTGAGGTGGTGCCCTCACAATTTTAAGATATTCTGCTCAGCAATGAAATGTTCTGTACTTCCACCTCATAAAACCTTTAGATTATTATAACCCAGAAGGGAGTTCTATTTTGATTAATAAACTTAAAAAAAATTCCACTTCATTTCTTTAAAGAGATTGTTAAATATTTATGTAAAAGGATTATGTATGCAAGTAGTATTTAAAGATATACTAGAATGTCAATAGAAATGCATGTAAAATAAAAAGAAATGCATGTAAGTGATAAAATCCTATTATCTTACCTTAAACTCTCTTATTTGGTTTTGTAGCTTTTGCTTAACTCCTATGGAGGTATTAAAGAAGATATTGTTAAAATGTGTATTAAGAAAACTCTTAATGAGAGATGAGTTTAGCTATCCAAGCTTTGATTTCTCATGAAAATCTTAAAACGCCTGCATTTGTAAACTATAAATTAATCACCTTTTATGGCAAGGAAGAAAAAAAATCCCTTTATAAATAGTATGATTTATTGGCAGCTATGTTAACAAAATATTTTATTTAAGCAACCAGCTAATCTCAAACTCTTACCAGTGAAATTTATTCACAATAGCTGAATCCTACAGCTGGGGGTCAGAGATATGCAAACACAAATGCTTTTAATCTTGTAAAGCATGCAATACAAAATTTAAACATAGACATCAATAGGAAAAACTGTTCTCTAATTTGTCACTAAGTCATTGCTCCCTATATTAAAACCAGCAGTTGACTCAGGAAACCCTGACCCACAAAGAGTCATTGTTTGTTGAACATGTGGCCCGCTGGCAGTTGCTTTATATGTATTATTAAATTGCCGTTACTGCCATCTAGTGGGAAGAAACGACCCATCACAATGTCTGGAAGTCCTACAGTTCTGGAAGTCAAAGCAAAGAAGCGTGGTGTCTACTACTGTATGTAAAATAGTCAACTGGAAAACACAGTATAAATTTAGGACACTAAAACATAACAAAAACCTATTCAGTAAAGAAACTAAAAAGGGATGCCAGAATAAAAGGAGCAGAGGATGAGGGAAGGAATGCATGGATTGCCAAATAAAGGCCAGAGAACCAGAACTACATGTAAAATGTTAGTTTTCACGGATTTTTTATTACTTAAACGCAGATTCTCTCTTAGCTTACTTGAATATAGATTACCTATCACTTACTATTTATATCTTAAAAATTAAGCTAATTTGTATCTATAGTTTTTTTAGACTTGAGGTAAAAATGATTATAAAAGTAGTCCTAGACCAGGCATCGCCCCCGTAGCAACAACCACAATGCAGCCCTTCTTTGACAGGTGTCACTGGAACCTTTGAAGCACCCAAGAATCGTGCGGATTCCAGCTCGCTGGGTCTAGTGCAAGGCCCGAGGCTGTGTGTGGCTTACAACTCGCCTGTGCAGCGATTTTTCAGCAGGCAAGGCTGGTCCTTTAAGGAAAAGGTTTGCTTATTTAAATGAAGGAATGCAGCTGTCTTGAAATAGAGGACACTGGCTCTATATTTTCTTGAATTAATTCAATAGCTTTTAGAGTGACTTGAACTCTGGTGGTGAGGAGTGGGGGCATTTGGCAAGAGAGGGATGAAGCTGACTGTTCCCTTAAAGATTTAGTTTCAAAATGTTGTATAGGTTGACACCTATGAGATGCATCAATTTCACAGTCCCATTCTTTTTGACAGCTAAACGTGTATGTAAACTTGGGAAAGATATTTAACATCCATGACTCATGGTTTCATGATCTATCAAGAACCTGACAGTCACATCTGGGTTCTTATAAGGATCAAATAAGCTACAAATCTCTATTTGAATCAGAGGAAACTGTCCAAAAGAGAAATCTATTTTGGAGGTCAAATTTGGCACCTCGTGGTGGATAGAAGCTAGCGTCACTATTATATGTCACTGAGTGCTCATGCGGTAGAAAGTTCGCATTCATAAAAAGGGAATTTTGAAATATTCATAAAGCTTGATATAATGGAGCTGGGAAAGATGATTGCTTGAAATTTCATTGCAGAATAAAATACTAAAGCAGTGAATTAATCTGTAAAAAAAAACAAAACAGGTGTGAGAAACAAAATAAGCCATATTAGATAAGTCCTAGGGCATTGGTTCTCAACCTTCCTAGTGCCACTGCTGTTTCATACAGGTCCTTGGGTTGTGGTGACCTCCAACCATAAAATTATTTTCATGGCACTTCCTAACTGTAATTGTGCTATTGTTATGAATTATCATGTAAATTTCTGATATGCAAGGTGCATTTTCATTGCTACAAATTCAACATAATTAAAGCATAGTGTTGAATCACAAAACAATATGCAACTACATATTGTGAAATGCCAAAGAATTGTAATGCCAAATAAATGAAATTTTGTCTTGTAACATGGTGTAACATGGGTAACAGTCCTCATGCCGGTCCTCCTCTGTGAGTGCATCTGCATGTGGGCGGACCTGCCTGGAGACAAATGGAGGTGTGGTGTGGTGTATCTGTTCCTTAGAACTTGAGAAACACGTGTTTTCTGATGGTCTTAGGTGACCCCTATTGAAAGGGTCATCCGATGCCCAAAGGGGTCAAAGCCCATAGGAAGAGAACCACTGTACTAGTTATATGCATGTGTCTGTTTTGTAGTACCTGGAAACAAACCTGGCAGGAATGGGTCATGCATTTTTTATTTAGCTTCATATTCTGTTCCTGCAGTAGTACCTGTAAAATATGAGCTCAGTAATGAACATAGACTCTGGATATATTTAATAATATGTAAAAAACATTTTGGGAGAAGATTAGACACAAAACAATTTTCTTAATTATGAGAGCATACATAGTTCGATTTATGCATTTTATGCCACACCTTTTTATGTTATAGCTAATTAAAATATTATAACTATACACAAAATTTTGATGAAATATTTTAGCTGTAGCTATGATGAACAGATAATAACTTCTATCCATGTGGGTCAGAAAGAATTATGTGTCCCTTTAAGTAATTAGTGACTTTACCTGCATGACTCGATTTTTTTCTAATTTTGAATATGGGTTTTAAACTTTTCCTGAAATGTACTTATTTTGCTTGTATAGAAGTATGGTTACTTAGTGACAGAGAAGTGTTTGAAGTTTAAAATCTGAAAGTTTAGGTCAGATTTGGTGTCAGAAGCTACTGGCTTAAATTGAAGTCAAGCATATCTAGTACATTTTAATTTTCTTTCGGATTAATTTTTCTCCCAATTTTCAGTGAAAATTTGAAAAAAGTGTCAAAATTGATGTCTACGAGTAGCAATTATTAAGGCTAGCTTATATGAAGTGCATTTAAATTGTCTGGTGTGTAATTTTGAGACTAATGCAATACATTGCAAGCATAGTGGCAGAAAGAATATCAAACCAGCAAATTCAAAGAGTGTGGAGAACAAAATGCTGCTATGAAATAAAATTATGACACTCTAGTCATTGGATGATGTCATCAATCTGGTTTATAAAGCAGGATCAAAGACTTATTGAAATCTATTTCCCATAGATGTAATAGTTGTGTTCTGTGGAAGCAAATAAAAGTAACAAGCTATCAGGTATCCTACAGCATAAGAATGATTTTGGAGACCAGAAAATAAAACAAATAAATGTTTATGTATTTGATAAGTCAAAGTGATTAGCTTATTCTTATATTTGATTGACTAAATTTGAATGGAAATGTATTCTTGCCACATCGTTAGAAAAAGAGTTTGGTATTAGTACCATTAGGTCTATTTAAAATGTTCAAGTGCAGTATGATCAGGGCAAGGTTGGGATTCTTAGAGCAACTGAGACAAAATCCCTTAGCCTTCAGGTATATTTGTTTTCTAGTTTTTTTTTTAAAAAGACCATTGTGAGAATTAAGGCTATTTATCATCATCTCAGAGAACCCTAGTTGCAAGATGAGCAGTTTGAAAGTGCCAACTGCTTCATGGGAGAATGACAGAGTCCTACTCCTGTAAAGAGTTACAATCTGAGAACCCCCGGGGTGTCAGTCAGCATCTACTGATGGCAGTGGGTTTTGCTCTTTTGGTTGTTGTCATCCCAACTCCCTGGATAGAGCCAGTGTTTACCCATTGGACTATTGGTCAAAACTTGGAATTGTCAATCCACATAGAGGAGTTTGCAAAGACAGACCTGGTGGTCGGCTTTGCAAAGGTGGTGGTTGCCTTGGAAACCTCCGGATGCAGTTGCTGTCAGCACCCATAGAGTGACGATGGGTCAGAATCACTGGATAACAACAAATAGCAGCATCAGTCTCACCTCAATGGAAGGCAATATTTTACAAGGGAGTGTCACTATTTCCCTAATGTGGATGTTCTTGTTGCCATATAGTTCAAAACAGAGAGAAGCAAGCTTGTTATAAACCAGTTCAGCTAAGCACAGCATCATCAATTGGTGGATCATGGTGATTTTAGTTTGAAAGCTGGCCTTTTTTTTTAATGGATACTTTCTGGTTGGCGCGTGACTGCCGGCAATGAACACTTTGATCACAGATTCTGGAGAAGAATCCTCATCAAAGTGGGAGGAGTACATACTAGAAATCCAAGTACTCAAACAGCTGCCAGAGAGTTGATTCTGAATCATAGCAATCCAATCCTATGACAGAGCAGACCTGTGCCTGTGATTTCCAAGCCTGTAGGTTCTTCAAGGATTAGAGGGCCTCATCTTTCTCTGGACACTTGGCTGGGAATTGGTAAGAAACTGGTTGGCAGCCCATCGTGTGACCCATGCGGCTCTAGAATAGCAAACACCCATGCTTTAGTCACAACTCCAGGGACCAACAGACTTTTATTGCTGAGACTTTTATTGCTTCTCAGCTCAGTAAAGAGCCTTGCTGGTGATGAGGCTTCCTATTCCTTCAGGAGTTCCAGTCTAGAAACCCATAGAAGCAGCTCTATGCTGTCCTTCAGGGTCACTGTGTCTCACACTCTACTCAGTGGCAGTGGTTGCCTTCTGGTTTAGAATTAATTGTGGGAGGAAGCTTCAAAAATTTCTGGATGAAGTGGGGAATCCACAGCAATGGGTACAAGAAGGAAGACAAAGTGTCCCAAATTTGATTGTGCTAATGATTGCATTACTCTTCCGAATATTATTGAACACTTGATTTGTATGATCTTTTATATCTCATTAAAACTATTTTTTAATGTCTGGAGATATTGAACTGAAGGAAAACGAACTACTTCTGTAAACTTTTGAAGCCAGCTCATAAAGTGCTATTTATTTACTTATTATATTTTTATGATTGTGATGAAAGGATTGGGGAATATAGGAAATGCACCTAAATTTTTGAAGACCTTGGACAACAGAGATTTTAGGACCTTGGCTGCTGGGAACAGAGGAGCTGATAGTCAATTCCAGATGCATTGCCATCTGACACTGAGTTCCTCAAATACCCACTCTAATGCTTAAATTTTGCACATGAAATGACTGAGTCAAAGATGATCTAGAGTTTCATTATGAATAACTAGGGTCATTCGTCTAATAGAGAAGTGATGATAAAAGATTTTTGTGCATGTTGTTTTTGTTAATGTTGGATAGAGGAAAGGTCCATGTTGAGTTGGTGGTGAAGTATTTGGGAAGAAATGGGGCTCATTGGTAAGAAATTCTGGAACAGAGCTCTAGAAGTAGTTGAAGTAGAATTTGAGACATGGAAGAGAAAGTATGCTAACAGAAAGAGAGAGAGAGAGAGAGAGAGAGAGAGAGAGAGAGAGAGAGAGAGAGAGAGCAGGATGTCAACTCAAGTGTCATTGTTTTATTAACTGTTGGGAAAGGAAGTTAATAAGGGAGTCAATAATAGGGTTGGGCCAAGAGTCGAATTGGAGACAATAGCCTATTAGCCTACCATGTGAGATCAAAAAATTTAAATAAGGTTAGGAGGATAGAGGAACTCAACTGTATAGTTGGAGATATGGTGATTTTTGCTCTTTTGATGATGGAGTTGCTAGTTACAGGCCTCAGAGACTGAGTCAGTTTTCTTTTAGTAGTCGTTGTTGTTAGAGAGAAAAGTACATTTGATTTTAACCTGAGCACTCATGTTGCACTTATTTTCGTCCATCCCAGGTCAGCAATGCATTTTTTCTCTAATAAACGTGAATCACTTTGGAGTCTGATATAAGGGAAAAGTTTGGTTGCCAGAGGTTTTAAGCTAGACAAGTATTGTTCAAGAGCTAGCTTCATTCCTCTCTTTCCACACTCTCAGAGACACCAGCGATATTGAAGAAGAGAAAAATGAACAGAGAGCTTATAACCCTTAATTTTTAAATGTCTCGTGTGACTATTCAAATTTAAATTCATTACAGTTGAATATAAAACTCAGTTTTTAATAGCAATAATGTCCATATTCCAAGAGAGCTAAAATCTTAAAATTTCTGTAGTTTGAAAATATTATTGTAGACCTAGATTGTCACATCTGAAGATTTTCAACCCAAAGAAAACCTGATAAAAATATCATTATCATTTGCAAGTAAAATTTCGTGAAAATAAACACACACACACACATACACACAAACCTGTTGCAGTAGTACAGTGATAGATACCTGACAAAATGTTAAATCCACATCTGGAGAAGTGTATGGTATGAGAGATATCATTACTAATGTGAGATGGATCTTAGCTTAAAGCAAAAAATAACAGAAAAAATGTTGCTGGTGGTTTATGGACTATGTAAAGGTATCAATTTGTTTAGATCATAAGAAATTATGAGAAAAATGAAAATTCCCAAGGACTTCATTTTACTTATGAGCAATTTGTACATGGGCCAAAGGGCAGTAATTTCAACAGGACAGGGAGATTCTATACCAGAATCTACCTAATGTTACAACCCTTTAATATAGTTCTTCATGGTGTGGTGAACCCCAACCATAAAATTATTTTCATTGATACTTAATAACTGTAATGTTACTACTGTTATGGATTATAATATAAATATCTCATGTATTTTCTTTGTTACAAATAGAACATAATTAAAGCAGAGTGATTCATCACAAAACAGTATGTAATTATATCTTGTGCAATAGTTATCTCTAATTACAACTCAATGAAATTTGTCTTGAAACATGGTGTAGTGTGGGCAACAGTCTTCAGGGTGAGGTACTTGTTATGTGGGCAAACCAACAGGGAGACAGATAGAGGACCTGGGTGTGGGTTCCTAAGACCACTGGAAATATGTGTTTTCTAATAGTCTTAAGTGACCCCCGTGAATGGGTGCTCTGACTCCTACAGGGGTTGTGACCCACAGGTTGACAAGCACTGCTCTACATGGTTTAAAATAGGAAAGGTGGGCAGCAGGGTTGCATCCTTTCATTATGCTAACTCTATTTGTATACTGAGCAAATAATCTATGAAGCTGGGGTACATGTTGAAGAACACTGCATCACATTTGGAGGAGGACTTATTAGCACACTATAAAATGCAGGCGAAAGAGCCCTGGTGGTGTAGTGGTTACAATTTGAGTTTCTAACCTCAAGGTCAGCAGCTGCAAACCACCAGCTGCTTATTGGAGAAAGCTGAGGCTATCTATGCCCATAAAGAGTTATAGCCTCAGATAACCACAGCAGCCATTTTATGCTGCTTTATAAATTTGCCCTGAGTGAGACTCAACTTTATGTCAGGGAGATTTTGAATTAGTTAATATTAAGGTGACATATCCGTGCTTGCTGAACATGAGAGGGAGAGATTTGAAGCATGTGTTGATGAAGATGAATGATTGCAACCTCTGATTCAGATTATAATTCAATGTAAAGAAAGCAAACATCATCACAATTAGATAAGTAGAAAACATCAAGATAAATGTTAAAAAGATGGCTTTCTCCAGGATTTCATTTTGATGGCCAATGAATAAGGAAGATCATAGAAGAATTGGTGCATCTGAATTGTGGTATTGTTGAAGAGCATTTGAAATACTACTGGCTGTCAAAGAACAAATCATTCAATCATGTAAGAAGTGCTACCACAATACACCTTCAACCAAAGCATGGCAAGTCTTTGCACATGGTATCAGGAGAAACTAGCTCCATGCATGGTAAGGAGGACAGTAGAGAAAAACTATCAAGGAGCTGGATTGATGGAGTGGCTCCAACGGGTGCAAACATAACAACCATTGATTGAATGGTGCTGACTTTCCCTAGGTTGTGCAGAGGGGCGTGATGTGTTCCAACCAACAAGAGGAAATCGAACAGCAACAACAACCTGAATTGGAACCAACCCAAGGACACTGAAACCACATAAGGTCTGACAAAGGCAAAATAGCAAAACTCCATCAAAACCAGGTTGATACCCTCACCTCCTAGAATGAACATGTGCCAATTTCTCTCTTTCAGGCTTTTCCTTCCTTTCTGCTGGATCCTACCCCATTTGGTTATCCTCACCTCTAGTCCTTGGACTTGAGTGATCTATCCCTTGACTTCAACAAGCTTCCAAAGCTTTATGGATGAGATAGATCATCCAAGTTGCTATCTAAATGATGGATTTTGGACTTAAAAGCACCATCATCATGTCTATATTTTATGTATAAGGTGCATGAGTTCTGTGAAGCCTTCTCTGTGAGTTCTGTGACTCAGCAAATTGGAAGACCCCACGGAGGAGGAAAGAATGTAAGAGAAGCATGCCAGACCTGTTCACACAGTTAGCCGTCCATTGTGTAAAGCAAGACAAAATCAGGGTTCCTTTGGAGTGGTTTAGGTCTTTGGAAAAGTAAAAAATTGTTGTAAGCATCCATGTAGTCAGTGAAAACTACAGTGGTCCTATGTACAGCAATGTTGAGCTATGAGGAAGATGATATACCTTATAAATCTTATTTCATAACATAGATAAAATAATTGAAAATGTGAGAAAAAACATGAAAAAGCTAAATTTCTTTTAAATATGTTGGAGAAAATACAGTAATAAGCTATCATGGGACAAGAAACAATCTCTTAAATATAGTTTGCAAAGTATAAATCATAAAATAAAACATTACATAATTTTACTTAGTGAAAATTGAATAATTTTATAGAAGCAAGTTATTTTTTAATAAAGTGAGAAGAACTTCCCCAGGCTAACATCAGGAAAGGTGCCATTCAGAGTATTTAATCAAACTTTATGAGGAGCAAATTGTCTGAGAATCTGGCCAAAACAAAGAGGAACATGACATCAGGTGGGAGGAATAGCCATCAACAGCATACAGTCTGCAAAGACAACCTACTTTGCTGAGAGTCTAGAACACTTGAAGCCCTTACTGATGCAGAGGAAGGGCTGTAGCCTTCTGTATGGAGTATTCCATAACATAAAGCAAAAGCCCTCAAAGCTATTTGAGTGAACATCATGAATCTTAGAAAAAAGGGTGAAATTTCAAGGTTTTCACTTTACTTGGATCCACAATCAACACCCCCAGAAGTACCAGTCAAGGGAACAAAAATGACTTAGTATATTGGCCAGATGTGCTGCCAAAGACGCCTCTATGATCTGAAATAACAAAACTATCACTCTAAGAATTCCAGACTCAAGCCAGCTTATTTTCTTTCTCAAGTCAGGTCATTTTCTATCACGCACATACACGGGACGATTGGATAGTAAATAAAGAAGATGTCAAAAACTTGATGCTTTTGAATTATAACACTAGTGAAGAACATGGAGTAAGCCACAGACTGCCAGCAGATTGAACAAATTGATCTTTCAAGATGATCTTCCCGGATCCTCCTCAGAAGCAAGCGCAGTGAGACTTGCCTCAGGTTCTTTGAGCATGTTCGTAGGAGGGACGATGGCTAAGGATAACATGCTTGGTCATGGCCTATGAGGAAGAAAGAAACTTAACCAGTTCAATTGACACAGTGGCTGGTCCAGTGGGCTCACTGTGTGAGGATGATGACACAGGACTGACATATGTTTTGTTTTATTGCATGTAGCGTTGCTATGTGTCAAGGGTCACAGCCCTCAGTATGGATTATGACTCAATGTAACGAAGACCCAGATCCTCACAACCAGATCAATAATAAGTAACCTCATGATAAATGGAGAAAAACTGTTCAGCATTTTGTCTTGTTTGGATCCATAATCAGTGCTCATCAAAGCGGCAGCCAAGAGATCAAATGATTTATCGTGTTGGCTTAGCCTGCTGTACAAACCTCATTAGAGTATTGAAAAGCAAGGATGCGACTATGAAGACTAAGGTGTGCCAGAACAAAGCCAGGGTATTTTCCATTGTCTCATATGCTTGTGAAAGTTGGACAGTGAATAAAGACCATATAAAAATTGATGCGTTTGAGCCGTGGTGCTGGAGAAAGATATTGAAAGTACCACTGGCTACTTAAAAGACAAATCCTGAGCTGAGTGCTTCACCTTCACCTTATATGCTTTGGCCATGTTTATAGGAGCAGCCACTCTGGAGAAGGATATCATGTTTGATAAAGTAGAGGGACAGTGAAGAAGAGTATAGCTCTCAACAAGAGGGTTGAAGCACTGGTCTCAAGAACAGGCACAATGTGAAGTATGGCTCAGGACCATCCCGTGATTCCTTCTCTTATGCATTCAGTCACCATGGGTTGGAACTGACTCAGGGCACCTAACTTAACATCAGTCAGAAAGGTATCCACAGTCCCTGATAACAGCAACAGATGCAACATGCCATAAAATGATAATTGTTGACATCTGGTACTATAAATCACACCACTCTGCTTTTATTTTCAAAACTTAAAGGCGTATGAGTGTGTGCATTAAAGAGCTCTGGGGGGCACTGTTAGGTAAGAGGCGGGACGTCCAATGAAAGTTTGGGTGGTTCAAAATCACCAGCTGCTCAGCAGTAGATAGACTGTGCTCCCACTCATCTCACAAAGAGAGAAAGCTTGGAAACCCTGGACAAAGTCTTTCACTGCTCTTCTATCTGAAATGTAGCATGAATTTTTTAAGTTCAAAGAAAATTTCACTGGAATTTTTCCCCCCGCTGGAATTTTTTTACAGTAAAATGAACCATGTTAAAAACAAAATTGAAAGGAAATTCCTAAGATGATTACAATTGTTTACAATGCCTATCATTTCTTTTGTTCCTTAAGTATTTTTTTCTTCCCAAGAATGTTGCTATATCTATGATTATTGTGAATACCTCAATTTTCCAAATTGCTTATTAGGAATGTATGAATGCTTTATTGATATTTATCTTATTTCATAGCCAATAACTGTTCCAGAGTATAATTCTACTAGTTTCTGCAGATTCTATTAAACTTTTCATGCCTATTACAATAGACATAAAACCACATAAAACCTATTAACCACAAATAAGTTAGATATTCAAATTTACACTGTCCCTTATTTTTCTCTTATTACATTAGCTGAGACTTCTCTAGCAGTATCAACTATGAGTCTCCTGCTTTTTCACCTTCGTGGGTTTAGTGTGACTGCTTCTCCATTCCCCACCAGACTTAGTGTTAAAATTTTTAATATGACTCAATCTTTACTGAATTGATACTACTTCTACTGATTTCAGGCTTAACGTTTTTTCCCCCCTGAATGAATGCTTCATTACCTCCTTGTCTTGGTTATGGTAATAACTACTATAAGCAGCAAATTTTGCATTATAAAAGCTCTGATGGCATCCTTTTAATCCCAAACTAATCTCTTATTTTGTATATTATGATATATTTAAATAATTTACTATATTTAAGCAAATATTTACTATATTTTAGAGCAAAATTTTACTATTATTTTTCTGGGAACTATTTTCACAAATAATACTATCCTCATTTTTTATTACATTTTGTTGAATTAGACTAGTATATTACGGTAGGAATAAAACCTCCGTTATGCAGTGGGAAGAGGGGAAAATTGGGTAGGCAAATGTAGAAGGTTCTCATTATCTATGTAAATAAATGATCTCATTTTGACCTGCTCGCAATTGTTTTATCATTTTTTCACCTATGTTCATGGAATTGAGTTCTGAATTACTTTTTGCTATAATTAGATTTTAATATGAAAATAATAGTACCTTCACAATGTGATTTGGATTTTTTTCTATCTACATTTCTTTTTTCTTTTTGTTTTTGGGGCATCACTGCTCTCCGGTGGTGGGAGTAGGAGGCCCAGCCCCACTGCTGGAATTGAACCTGTGTCCCTGGGCCACAGTCCCGCGCACAACCACTATGCCACTGGGGTTCAGCCCTTCTATTTACATTTTGTGAAAAATCTTGTGCCCCAATACAGATTATTTGGCTATCTTGGAAAAAATGGCGACATCTGTCCAGAAATTTTATTCATTTGGTGAGTTCTTGATAGATTGTTACATAAAATTATATGAAGTAAATTAATTTTTGATTGTCGAACTTGCTGTTTGTCTTTCCTATGTCAGCACTGCTCTATTTGCATAGGTATTTGTTCTTTGTAAGTGAGAGGTCTTTGTTGACCAGAATTGTCTTCTTTCACTGTATTCTGACAAATGTTGCAGCTCCCTTTCGACTTCTCTGCCATTGCAACTGTGCTGGGAAATGGTGCTCTCTGTTTTCTAGTCCTCTTTTGAGTTAGAAATCCACCACACTAGTCACAGAGCAACTTGGTAGAATTTGCTTGAAAATCTGGGCATTCAGAAATTTCATCTCTAGGCTTCCGTTAGTTAAGCACCCAGCTATAATAGTTTTGGGTTTCTGATATTTATAATCTTCATTTTGTTTTCTTTTCAATGTTTCCTAAACAAGGGTGCTTTATTTCTTTCCTTCATTGTTAGAAAAGTACATGATTCTGATTTCTCAATTTGTATGGAAGGACTTCTTTCCTCTATATCATCAATGAGCAATAATACCTGGTCATCTCTGCTCAGTTTCACACTGTGGGTCTGATTGACATTTCTGCTCTGGTTTTCATTCACTGTGATTTCATCTTGGTTAAGCCTAAGATCCATTTGTTTTGTTTTTAAACCATTCTACACTTTATTTAGCTTGTTATGTATAGGAAATGCCAAGACTATCTCAAATCTTGAATACTGCTCTATCTTGGCTTGACTCTCTCTTTACTAGAATCAAATCTATATGCATTCCCTGGTATAGAATTCTCCATGGAGCACTTGACTGGACTCTCCCTGTTGCTAAGTCTTCTATGTTACGTAAATTGCAGGGAAGTCCAGCTTTCCCCTTGAGAATCTGTCCATTGAGGGAATTGTATAACCAAGCAGCAAGAGAGCTCCCAAACCAAGACTGAGATGCTTGGGATTGACCCCTACTGTTGGCCCTTGTGAGAACACACCATGTAAAACGTGGGAACTAGAAATGTTGACCTGAGTCAAGGGAAGTTGGATTGGGTGTTTGCCCTCCATTAATGCTGACTTGGTAGGTGTGTAGAAATTAGGCAGCAGTATAGCTCTGCTGTTAAGACAAAGGTCTGATGTCCTGGTACTCCTGGGGGCTCTGACCCACAGTCAAAAATATGTTCAGATAATATCAAATCATGTGTTAAGGTATGCATTCTTCTAACCCCTCCCACAGTATAAAGCTTGTAAGCTCACAGTAGCATGAATGAAAGAGAGTAGTGAGAAAATAAGACTTTTTTTCTAACTCAACTTTGCCCAAAGGCAAAGGTATCAGGTATCCCAAGTTTGATGGCTTTTGTCTTTGATCTTAAAGAACTAACCTTTGAAGCAATGGAAGTACCTCAGTCTTGGACATCTGTGGCACAACTGAGGATCTGGGCTGGTGAATGAGCTGTGGCCAGACCAGAAGGGCGTCTTCTAGATGGTTGTTATGAACTAATTACCCATGGGAGACAAACATTTGGCTCTCTTAAAGGAAGGCTGAGACCCTGACAGTGGGCCTCAGATTCCTGTTTGGCACTAGCTCAGTTCTTTGGATAGTAGTGGAGCCTTGGGATGTGGAAGTTCTGTGTTGGTAATCTTCCCAGAGCTCATCCTATGCACTTTTTGCATGTGTCTCCTTTTCCACTATAATAAATCTGTAGTCATTGTGTTATAAATTCCATGAACTCTGCAAGTCTCTGCAGCAGATTCTCAAGCTGACTGGGGAATTAAGACAAGCAAGTCAGAGTGAGGATATTCAATATATGTCTGAACTTGTGACCACCATTCTGAAGGGGTAGTGTGAAACCACCTCTAGATCTCTTTATTTGGTGATTTAACTCATACTGACCCCTATTTCCCCTACCAAGTGTAGTTTATGCAATGAATCTATTTCCAATGTTTGCATGGTGGTCCTTGTATTAGGCCAGGTTGACCAGAGAAAAAATACTGAAACACTCATATGATGTCAGAGAGAGCTTTATGTCAAAGAGCAATTGTTTATTGAGAAAGCATCCCAGCCAAGTGCAGATCAAATCCATAATTCTGATATTAGCCCATCTGTCCAATACTAGTCCGTAAACTTCTCTTTAGACTCATGCAGTACATACGAGGCCAATTTCAAGAAAATCACAGGCCAGTAGGTGAAAAGTGCTGTGGATCCAATGGTGTTGAATGCCTCTTCAGAGGTCTGGTTCTCATCAGCGTGGCTCTATGTGATTTGTCAACAAGAACTTGTAACAGAGTGGCCCACCTCTAAGGACAAGAGGGAGTTTCCAGTATCCTCATGAGAAGGCCAAGTCCACAAGAAGGAATCGATCAGGTTGATTGACAGGCTAAGCAATACCTCTTCCCTATTTTATCAAGATGGCATGAAATCGCATAATCACTAAAACTCTATTTGTACATTTCCTAGCCATTATACTTAATAATGTGTTGTGAGAAGCCATAAAAAAGAAATGGAAATGATTTTGAAGTGCTCATGTGTGTACAGACCTTTTTTTTTTTTTTGGTTGAAGGGAAAGTTTTAATGAAATCAAACTTTCCAGAATTTAAATTGCAACCCAATGCACATGAATATGAATGAGTTTAAAAATAATATTGCATATGTATACAAGTCAAATAAGGGAAATATAAATCAGCAACTATACTTGGATCTGTTTGAATAGTAACCATTAGAGAATCACTGTGCTATGGCTAATTAACACACTGCTAAAAAAACAGGTCATAACTTTTGCATTTTATGTGACGTTTTTCTTTGCCTGGTTACATGTTCTCATAAAAAATTCCTCTGTGCCTTGTATAATATGGCAACAAGTTATTTCTAAGAAGTGCTAATAGTAATATGAGATTGGTTTAGGTACACTATTTCCATATTAAAACAACTGACATTGAGTTGATTGAAATACATAGAAATCCTAAAGAAGAGACTAGTCCCATTGGGTTTCTAAGGTTGAAAATGTTGATGGAAACCGATGGTTATATATATATGCTTTTTTTTTCTCTAGCAAAGTTGCTGATGACTTTGAACTTCTAACCTTTTGGTTAGCATCTAAGCACTTTCACCATGGTGCCAAGTGTCTGTATTTTCGGATTTCTAGGGACAAATGTGGGCGCCTGATTGCCTGCATGGCTAGGCGCTTGATTACTTACCACAACTTTGACAATTAGGGGTCACCAGCAGCCCTGTGGAAAAAAGATGTGATTGTCTGTTTCACCACAGAATTACAGTCTTAGAAAACCTGCCCTAATATATAAAGTTGCTATGAGTTTGAACTATGTCAACACCAGTGGGTTTGAAATGAGGTTAGAAGTGTCTATGGAGATCAAGTTTTACCATCATGGAAAATCATATTACATATGCATCTAATCTCACCGCTTTACTGTTGCTCTCTGTCCCACATGTACTTATACTAATGTATTCCTTGTTGTTTTCTACCTTCTACAGTTCTTTGATTTCTTCTCCAGTCCCCCTTATCTTTACTCTTCTGAAATTTCAGTTAATTGAATATGGTACTAGTAGTGATATAATTAGAATGTTTTAATGGACCCAATGAAGCATTGTATTACTTGACAAATGGGTCATCAAAGAGAAAATAAAAAAAAAAAAGAAAGCACGCTTCGGTCAAAATCGTATTGTGGAAGATGTCCCTAAATCATATTTAGCAATTTTAGGATCTACTTTGTATTGCAATATTAGTTAGCTTAGTATCTTTATTGAGTATTGGCTAAACTAAATAAAAAGAAACATGGATATTAACATATATGTGCATAACTAACAGCTGTACGTGCCAACATAAAGAAAAGTTATGCTGTCTTTTAACTTTATTTATATATTACGTTAAAGTGAAAATCTTAGTTTTTTTTTTTTAAATAAATCATTCTTTGGAGGCTCAGACAAGTCCCATCACAATCCATACATGCATCATTGTATGCAGACCACATTGAAAGTCTGCGATGTAAGCTGTCTTTAGGAGAGTTAAAAAAGAAAAAAACTTGTGGATATATTATTTTATACTTTTATGTATTCCCACATGCTGCTCATTTATGACGTTTGTGTGATTTAATAGTGAGCTGCATAAAAGCATATCACGCAAATTACTTACCCCTAAACTTTCTCAGTGCCATGCTCAATACCATTCCCAAGGACAACGGACTGCCATTACTGAGAAAAACAAAACACATTTTTGTATGACAATAAATAATGTTAAAGAATATACCTACGATAAAATAATTTTGAAAAATTTAAATGATTTTGAAATATAAATATATGAATTCATTGTAATTCATGAGAAAGGTAGATTTTACTCACCTGTGTTCTTTATTTTTGCTTAGATTTTAGGCTGTGTTGTAACACAAGAATTGACTCTTTTCTCTACTCTTCTGAGATGTTATTGACTGAAGTATGCTGATTAAATTTTGTAGTAACTTAATTGTAGCATTTATATATAATAACCCTTGATGTTGTTTATGATATCACAATTTGAGAAGACACTTCTTTAGTGCTCTGCAGTTTTCAAAATGCCTTCATGCACAGTAACCACAGTAGTTGAAAAGAGACCAGATGCTATCTCCTCATTTCTGACTTTGGGGGCCACAAGGACCAATGTGTGTCACTGTCTGGCAAAGGGTTTACAATGACTGAGTTTTGGAAGTATCTCTCCGGGCCTTTTTTTTTTCCCCCTCAAAGTGTCTCCAGGTCAACTTGAAGCTCCCACCTTTTTTCAGTTGGCAGCTGTAAGAAGAAGTATCATGTGGGATGATATTTGATCTCTTCTAAAATCACAAGAAGGGCAGGGGATTAAACCTCATCCGCTTTGGCCCAGGTTTATGTCATCTACTAGATCAAAGAGGTTCAGTACCCAGGGCTTTCGGGGATCAAAGGGTATGTGCCACTACTGGCTCTACTTTCTTGTTAGTGGTGACATACCCTCTTCCTGCTTCAGACATGGCTTGTTGTATACTCATCAGGATGGGAGTCAAAACAAAGTCTATTACCAATCATTTACAATTAAATCATAAAATCTTATCACGCTCTTTCCCTACCTTGTCTTAGCTAAGCCCTCTATACAAATACCAGTTGGTGGGAATTACAAACACTACAGCTGGAAGAATCATATTGAATAATGGACAGCACTACAGCAGTACAGTGAGTTAAAAGTTTGTATCACCCAAGGAGTTTCCATAGGAAAGAGTATCTCTCTTTGGTTGTTTTTCAGGAGTTATGAGTGCAATGGTTAAGCTTCCACTGTCAGTTATTTGAACCCACCTGCCTGTTCTTAGAAGAAAGATGTTGCTTTCTGCTTCAGTCAAGGAGCCCAGGAGCTCAGGACTGTAGTGTTGGGAGACACCACAGCCAATCAATGTAACATGGTCTGCTAAACTCATGTTCTATAATATCCTGTAGTGAGTAAGCACTGAGGTCTTGAAAGTTTGTGAGCAGCCAACAAAGTGCAACTGCTGGTCTTTCCCTAATTGGAGGAAAGTAGAGTTAAGAAAATGAAAGATCCATAGAAAAAACTAATACACGCACCTTAGCTGCCATAATCCTTAGACACAAGCTAGATGGTCCCTGGTTACCATTACCAACTATTTTGAAAGGGCTTATATTATAAGTTCCTGGATAGAGTGGAAAAAATATATGGATTTATAGGGTAAAATTGGAATCATGATAGTGGGAGGAGAGAGGAGAGGAGGAAGTATTAAAGCACTAGAGGAAAGTTATATGTTCCTTCGGTGTTATACTTCACCCTGACTGACTTATCTCCTTCCTGCATCCCTTCTGTAAGGGGAT
This sequence comes from Nesogale talazaci, assembly GCA_004026705.1. Lineage (NCBI taxonomy): Eukaryota > Metazoa > Chordata > Mammalia > Afrosoricida > Tenrecidae > Nesogale > Nesogale talazaci. The sequence continues at coordinate 96,114 of PVJH01000547.1, read as the reverse complement.
GTCCACTTGTCCACAGATGGGCTTTAGGTGTACACTCCAACCTCCTCCTCATTTTCAATGTTATGATTTTTTGTTTTTGATGCCTGATACCTGATCCCATCAATACCTCATGATCACACAGGCTGATGTGCTTCTTCCATGTGGGCTTTGTTGCTTCTCAGCTAGATGAACACTTATTTACCTTCAAGCCTTTAAGACCCCAGATGCTATATCTTCGCTTTATCTTTTGAGAGCCAGGCAGCTTCACCACATTTTGCTTTGTCTTCAGCAATCGTATCTGTTAAAGTGAGCTTCATGAAATGCCAGTTTAATTGAGCAAAATGTTCATGCATTGAGGGAGGACTTGAGTAGAGGGCTCAAGTATACTATGATAAATTATAAGTTATTGTTATTTTCACATCTTACAATGTCCACAGTCTACCTTCACTTATGTTTCTGTTGTCTGTCCCCTTGAGGGGGAGTGAATTATGCATTGATCTCTTCCAGGTACCTTGCTGGTATTTCTACTCCCATTACTGTTACTGAGGGGCTTATCTGTTGGATTCTGTGTTCTGAGAGATGTTATACCTATCAGTGTACATGCTGCATGCTCCCTTATAGTCATATTTGTAAGATAGAACTGGGATCACTAGAGTTGGGGGGAGAAGGCATTAAAGAACTAGAGAAATGTGTAGTTCCTCAGTGCTGTGCTGTACCCTGACTGACTCATTTCTTTTTGTGACCCTTGGGGAGGGGATTGTATACTGATGGACTTTGCATCTCCTGTCCACCATTTACATAGATATAATTGTTTCTTTGGGGTTTTCTGATGCCTGATACCTGATCCTGTCACCACCTTGTGATAACACAGGCTGATGTGTTTCTTCCATGTAGGCTTGGTTGCTTCCCTGCTAGATGGTCGCTTGTTTAACTTCAAGTCATTGAGATCTCAGATGCTATGTCTTTTAATAGTTGGGCACCATCAGTTTCCTTCACCACATTTGCTTATGTACCCATTTTGATTTCAATGATCATGTCCAAAAGGTGAGCATCACAGAATACCAGGTTATTGGAACAAAGTGTTCTTGCATTCAGGAAGGACTTGAGTAACAGACCCATTGCCCATCTGCTACCTTAACACATAACATTTTGAATACATGTACATAGATTTATATCCCAATTATTATGTATTGCTATATTTAGACATGTACATGCTTATATTTATGCCTCTATAAATGTCTTTGGTCTCCTAATCATTACTCTATTTCTTTTAACTTTCCTCCAGTCCCACTTTCAGGTTCAAACTACTTTCAATAAATTTTCTTTGTTACATTGCACGTGATCTTTGCAGTAGGCATTCCATGCCCCACCCCCTCATTGATTTCCAATCTCTTGTTGTTCCCTTGTCCTTAGTTTTTATACCCCCATTTATTTCCCAGCCTTCTCCTCTCCCATGCCGCCCCCACCCCAGAGTCATTGGCCCATTGTTTTCTCCTCAGAATTATTTTTGCTGCCCATCTTATATGAATAGATATGAGGGAAAATAAAACAAAAAAGAAAAGTAAAACACTTGTAAATAGTTCTTGTAACTTATAAAACACTTGTAAATAAAATACATCTGTCTGCAGACTCTTATGAATGCTTTCCAATCAGATCCGGTCAGGTGCCAAGTCCTGTCCAGTTGCCCAAATCTATTTTCAGGATATCTTCCAGACTTTCTTGCTTGATCCCCTTGTTGTTTTATTGTGCCCCTTCCTGTTTTGCCTGGTGTGTGTGCGTATGTGTGTGTGTGTGTGTGTGTGTTTTGGGGGTGGGCGTGGGAGGGAGTCAGACCAAGCCCAATTCCTGCAATGTCTCCAGTGCTGTTCCCTGTAGTGCTGTGTGCTGATGAGGGGTGTGGTGTCTTGTCTCTGGTGGTGGAGCTGGCCCTAAGATCCTCTATGTGCACTAGCTGCTTTAAGCAGGAATGGCATCTTCAGCTTGATGGGACAGGACGAGATCCTCTTGTTCCATTTTAACTTGCTTCCGTGTGGTCTAGGCAAACCATCCTCTCTTCCCAGGAGGTATCTTCAGTGCTGTCCTCTGCAGTACATTCTTCTGGGGATGGGGTCAATGTAGCTGGGATTGGAGCCAGCCCTGCAGACCTTCTGTTAGTATGCTGCTTCATGCAGGCATATTGCCCTCCAGGCCTGGTGTCTCCGCTTGGGACACCTTTCCCATGGAGACATCAGCAATCTCCTTCCTTTGGGTGTGTTAGTGCCCTGTTCCACCATGACCCTCTCTTTTTTCTTCTTTCCCCCTCCTTTTTCATTGCCTGCCATATGCATCCAGGGGTTGTGACTGACCTGCTAGAGTGCCTGCGTCATGTCCCAGGAATATAAGTCTATCACATTTGTAAGGGTTGGTGAGAGATATCATGTTTGTCTTAAGAAGAAATTATTTTCACAATGTTGAGTGTTTTACAAAATAGCCTGTCAATTCTGATCGCATGATAAACTCATTTGAAAAAAATATAAGAAAGTTGTCATATTAAAGTCAACCAACAAAAGCAATGAAGACTCACTGCAATTGAATTGATGCTGATTCATACCAACCCTGCAGGATAGGATAGACTTGCCCCTGTGAGTTCCTAAGACAGTAATGGTTTGCAGCAGTATAAAGACCCATCTTTTCCTCAAGGAGCAGCTGGTGGCTTAGAACTTCTGACCTTGAAGATCACAGTCTACCACTTAACTGCAGTACAACCAGGTCTACTTATGCCACAGCAGTTATGGGAAAATAGATTAATGAAAAAAACAGGTATATAGAGAACAAGGTGGTGTCTTATAAGGACTTGTCAGTTCTTTCAAAGATTCAATTTTTATTTTAAATTAGCTGGTACAGGATTAAATATTTTGAGCAGAGGATTGATATAATTTATGATGTAACATTATCACTATAATTGTTGAGTAAAAAACAAGAGGATGGGGAAGAAGGGTAGCAATACAACAATAGGTTAACTCCCAATTTCACTAAACATAATTTAAGATATAAGTGTATTGGTCCAGGTTTCTAGTAGAGGAGGTGGGAGAAGTCATAAATGAATTTTGGAAATAGAGGTGGAATAGATAAAATATTAACAATAGACATATGAGAGGCATGGATGGATAAAGATGACTCCAAAGGCTTTTCCTCAAACAACTGGTTATATGGAGTTATCATTACCTAAATGGATTTTGGTGGAGTGGATCTGAGGAGAAGATCAAGATTCAGAATTGGGCATGTTAAGGCAAGAGACATTTTGCATTTTACTTAGAGTTTAAAACTTAGAAAATTGGTATATGCTGGTGTCATATATTTAAATGTTGCTAGCATGAATTTTCAAAATCATATACTATGTCACCCTTCTGCAATGAGACTCAAAGTGGAACTATTTTGGTGAGTCAAGTCTAATTCATTTTGACTCTGTCAGGCTAAGTTGACCCTGTAGTGCTGTAGAATTTCCAGGACTGTAATTTGAGACTGCCACAGAATCACAGAATACTTGGTGAGTTCCAGCAAGTGATGGAATTTAGCTAGTTAGCACCAGTTTGGCAGAATGGATGCATAATTTTTCATTCAGTTTGTCAAACTTTTAAAATAGCACTTGTAATCAGGCTTCTGCTTAAGGTGTATGAGTGGGTAGCTGCCCAAAGTGAATATCACAAATTTACATTCCTTACTCTTTTTTTAATGTTCATTCTGTCCATAGGTATGAACAATTACACAGAACTATGATTTTAATATTTATGTATTCCTTTCATAAAGCATTTTATACTTTTTGTGAAATACATTTTTATTTCCTTGTGTTTGAACTTCAATAAATAAAAATATAGCATAAAGAGAAAAAGTGGCAAATAACTAGAGAGAGACACTCTGTCATTTATTTCAGCTTTCTGCTTTGCCCCAAATTTCCATGAGATCCTATAAATGAATTATGCAATTCCAAAAGTTCTACAAAGAGCTAAAATATTATGAGAGCAATATCTGTAAGTTCAGCCAACATGGAAGGTTATTTTTTTAAAGTTGAACATAATCCATTCAGATAAGCAAATCACCTATTTCTAATATGTGAAACACAATGACTGGCCTGGTTGGCCTCCCTCTAAAGGATCCTACTTCTACAGTGAAAAGGTGCTTGAGGATAAACCACACAGCTGGTGATACTTGGATAAAATCTAAGAATATGGTAAATGAGGATGTCAATCATGAAGGAATGTCTTAAATAACACTTTGTTTTCAAATATGACTTAATAGTCTTTCATTAAGATTTTAGAATGCTTATAACCTACTTTTCTTAGGTTTTTGTTCTTACTTAAGTAGTATCCTTATGAAATATCAAGCAACCTTTTATGATATCTATTTTTATATATTTACAAAGGTCATTAGTGCTCCAAACCAATTATTAAGCTATTAGAACCCTTTCCCTGGTTAAAACCACACACCTTTGGATTAACAATTGAGTGCTCTAATTACTGTTATCCAGAGCATTTCACTAGGCTTATGAACTAGAAGATAAATAAATTTGCAAATAAAATATTTAATATACTTTAAAGATTGTTGTTGTTATTGTTGTTAGGTACCAGCTATTTATTTCTGACCTCTAGCAACCCTCTATGCAATCAGACAGACCACTGCATGGCCCTGCAGCCTCCTCACAATTTTCCCTAGGCCTGAGTCCATCGCGTTAGCCACTATGTCAAACCATCCCATCGAGGACCTTCTTCTTTTTGCATATGCTCCACTTTACTAAACATGATGTTATTCTCCAGGGACTAGCCTTTCTGCACAATATGTTTTCATGTTAAGGTAGGTCCGCATTCACTTTCTGTGCAATGCATCCCTCACTATAGCATCCCTCAGGTCATAGAATACATCCAACATTTGTTATAGAATTTATATGACTATCCTTCCAACACACACTCAGAACCTACCCCATCTTCTCCTTAACTCTCATCAGCACCAAACCTCTCTCTGTTATTGAAAATGTCACTGGTGAAGTGACTGGCTATTCCACCACTACCATTAACAAGAAGAATACACAATTTATGTTTATGGCAGTTACAAAATTCCATGCAAAATTAATAAATAGAATGAAAGGCTGGAGTCTGATTATCTATCTTTGTGGCCACAGCCTTCTCATGAGGATTCCAGGAACTTCCTGTTTCTTGATTCTGTTATCAGAAGAAGTAGGCTTCTCTCTCTCTCTCTCTCTCTCTCTCTCTCTCTCTCTCTCTCTCTCTCTCTCTCCCTCTCTGTCTCTCTCTCTCTCCCTCACTCTTGCTTTCCTTCACATTACTCTTCACAAGCCACATTCGATTCACAGAACTTTCCATCTATCAGCCTGTGATATTTCTGCATTCGACATCATTGTATGTGCTGAGTGGAGGAATTCAGGGACTAAGATCAGAATTGTGAACTTGCTTTGAATTGCGGTGAGATGTTTCTTAGTATACAATTATTCTTTTATATAGAATTTTCTCTTACACACAAGTGTCTCTGGATTTGTTTCTTGGGTCAACCCAGACTAATCCAATATTAGAATCTTCAATTTCATATGGTTTGGGCTCAAATTTATTCCAAGCCTTTTTTTATTGTTTTTGAGCATATTATATGATTTTTTCCTCTTTCACAATTCGATATCAGATATTGAATCTCTACAACAGAGTTTCAAATTCTATTTTGTAAATATTTAGTCATTTCTACACCTAATCCAGTTATAGCACTGAATTCAGGTTTATCAACTACCATGCAGATGATGTAGAGAGGCTGTTTTTCATCCTGTTGAACATGAGTTGTAATGAGTTGAAACCACATCAAGAGCAATTAGCAGCAATTGCAACCTTACTCCTAGAGTCGTCTTAAATATAGGTTCTCATCAGATACTCAAAAAATCCATGTGATGAAGAAAGGGTATGTTCATCCCTTACTTATAAATGTTTAAAAATTAATATTCTAAATTTAAAAATTAATATTCTAAATATTTTTGTCTCTAAGATTATAAGAAAACTCAAGTCACTGCCCTTGCATCCATTGCAGCTTGCAGATACCTACATTGGGTTTCTGAGATTGTACATCTTCATGAGAACAAATAGCCTCCTCTTCATTCTGGTTTTGATTGTCTGATCATAAGATGAGCATCTTAAGAGTAAGAGCACTGCATAAAAAAATCAAGACTTTCTCTATCCACTGAATGTATTTATGTAGGTATGAGTGGCGGGTAGAAATTTATTCACCTATTCATTGATATGTCGATATTTGAGTAAATATTTGTTTGTGAATCCCTTTCCTTGAAAGGAAGGATAATATTTACATAATGGTATCTGTCAAGTGAACAACAGTTATATACATAACTTTTTAAGGAATAATAAAATGTTTTCAATTGTCTACCAGGAAAGAAAATTATCAGTGGTTTCTAGTTAGTAAAATAATTTGCATATTGTGGAGGATCTATTTTGATCTATAAAACTTTTTTAGCTCTACTCTTGCTACATTATTTGAGAATAATAATAATAATAATACATATTTGTTGCTACTACAGCCCACACTAAAGAATATGTGAACTTATAAAAAGTTGTGATACTTTATATTAAAGAACTCACATAAAGACTAACATTTTCAGTTATGCATTTTAAATGTGACCTATAATTTTGAGTAAACTCAGTCCTTATGGAATTAGCTTTGAATGTGGCTGCTCACATGAATATCATAGCTGATTATTTTCAGTAATATTGAACCTAAATATAAACTTCATTTACATTAAAAATTCACTGCATTACAGTCTATTATGATTCCTAATAACCAACTCCTTGAATTTTCCTAGGCTGTAATTCTTTACAGAACAAAAAAGTCTCTTCTTTCTCTGGAAGAGGATCTGGTGGGTTAGAACTGCCGACCTTGTATTACAGCCTATGTATAACTGTGCCACTAGGGCTTCTTATATTAATAGAAGCCCCCAAATTTATACTGACTGAACCAATTCTCTTCTGTTTCAAAACTGCCACTTTGTATGAGGTAATTATGTACATTTCATAATTGACTGATTTTGAGAACCCTTGTACTTTTAAGATGAGAAGTAATAGAACTGTTTTAAGGGTCCTTTTGTGCTATCAGTAGCTTTGACATCTTTGAAGAATGAGGGTTTTATATAGTTATAGACAAAAAAAGAAGAAAAACAAGTCTAAGTTTAGATCGACTAATTTACTCTAATGCTAATTTTTATTTAGTTTTATGCAAATAGAATTCTGTATGTAATTAGTGGTAAGCAACATATGGAATCCACTGAGAATGTGTATGTGTATGTTCATCTCCAGGACATGAGAGAAATTTTGCTGACAAAAATATATTTCTTATACTTGCTATCACAGACGACAGCGTTTTAAAAATATTCACAGATGTCTATTTCTTAAGGTGTTTCAGTAATATCTCCTCCTAAATATTGACTTTGATGGATTGAACAATTTTTAACTATCACAGTGCCCAAAACCATACCTAATAAATTAGAATTGTGTAGTACCATTTTACTTATTAAAAGTAGATTTATGTTTATTCTCCACCAAGAACTTCATATGCTTTGGGTGGATGCTCATCTATATATAAAGGAAATGAATTCTTATAAAAATTCTCCTATAAACATATCACTACCTTGTGGATTCTTGTTAATCAACATTGGTTCCCATGAATTTCTCACATTAAAATTTTAGGCTACTGTAATACCTGCCCTCCTCTTTCTGCTAGCAACCAGATTTTATTGATATTATCTTTTACTATATATCCATTTGTAAGATAAAAATGAAGCAAAGTTTTAAAGTGTGATGTTGATGTACACATATTTTAATTGCAATGGACATTTTTTATTGTGGAGGGATATTAATGTGAGTCATAGGTTCACTTGATACATTTTAGATAGCACCATTAACTATTAATGACCTAAGTGGCATGGGGTCAAACCCAATTCATCATGTCCCCATACGTTTGTATCTCTGATTCCAACACTAGTGCACCAGACCTCTCTTCTATTTTTTGTCAACAACTGAACATGCTCCCCCAGGGACGCATTTGCAAGCTTTCTCGTGGTTGTAATTAAGTGCTATCCCCTTGACTCTGCCTTGTAGATACCCTGTGTAGAACAGAACAAACACTGTCTGGTCCTGCGCCATCCTTATACCCATTCTTTTGTCGGAGTTCATTGCTGAAGTCACTAGGCCAAACGGTTTGGAGTAGGGTCTTCCTCCTTCTCTCTACCCCTCTAATTTCTAAGTAGGATGTCTTTTTCCGGAGACTGTTTACTCCTGATATTATGACAAAATCTCCCTCTTCTTTTTTCTAAGGAGCATTCTGGCTGTACCACTTCCAATACAAGTTTGTTTGTTTGTTTTGGTAGTCCATGGTACTTTCAACATTGCTTGAATGTACCAGAATTCAAATGCATCCATTCTTCTTCCATTTTTCTTTTTCATTGATTTTATTGGGGGCTCTTATAGCTCTTATAACATTCAATACATCATTTGCAACAAGGACATTTGTACATATGTTGCCATCCTCATTTCCAAATATTTTCTACTTGAGCCTTGGTATAAGCCCCTCTTTCCCCCTCCTTTATTTAATAAATCATTTTATTGGGGACTCCTACAACTCCCATCATGATGAATACATATATCAATGTATGCAGACCGTATTTGCGCACTTGTTGTCATTATCACTCTCAAAACATTCTCTCTCCATTTAGACACCCAGTACTAACTTCCCATATTTTCCCTCCCTCCCCACTCCCTCTCCCCCATGAACCCTTAATAATTTACAAATTGTTATTACCTTTTCACATCATACACTCTCCATTTTTCTTATTCAATAGCTAAATGTCACATTGCCTCATATACCAAAACAAGGTAAACAAGGTAAAACCCTCAACAACTTTGATCTCCAACCCCCCCCCCCCATTTGTCATGTTGCCTAGTGGTTTAGTTGTGAAAATTTGGGTTTTCTTGATAATGAGTTGTAATCCTCACTGAAGCCTGCAATCCTCGATATTCAACATGAAGTGTTTTAAGTCCTTCTGGATTTCAGTAAGCAATGTTGCTTGATCTACATGCTGAAGGTTGTTAGTAAGCCTTCCTCCAATCCTGATGTCAAATATATTCTCAAAAATTGTAGGTTCTCTGAGTATTTTCTTGGCAGGTTGAATAACTATGGTCAGAGGATACAAATCTGATACACAGCTGTGCTATATGTTGTTTTGATACTACATAATAGATAGATTCCTGATAAATTATGTAGAGATCGCATCTGATAATTTGGAAAATAGGCCTAATTTCTAAAATTAGTTAATGCTTCCTCATTTATGATGCTTCTTGTAAAACAAATCTCTGCCAATCGAGTCATGTCCAGTGTCCCTGTTCAGTGAAGTAGTGGTGACCAAGATAAGAAGCAGAGTTCTGGTCATGAGACAGAGCCATAGGCTCCCCAGAAGGAGTAACACTGAGTCCCTTTAGATATGAAGCTGGTTTTCAGAATGGGCCACTTAAAATCACCCAGAGCTTTGTAAGGCTGCCCATGAAGAGCTGACGTCAAAGGGCCACCTGACTGAGAGGTGCAGCACTAACGGGAAATACATGTGGCAGCTTGGCTGAGTAGATGCATAGAAGGGTCCCAAAGGACTGTACTATTGAGCATTTCTGATTTGTTGTAACCTGCTAACTCCCCTATCTTCCTCATATGCAAGAGTAGTGTTTGTTCTGTGTGGCTATTCCAATGGGTTACTAAGCCCAACAGAGGGGTGTCAAAGGAGGGAAGGCTGGGGTCAGAGTAGAGAAAAGGACTTGAAAGGACGTTGAAGGGTAGAGGGATGCCTGACCCCTGCCTCATAGAAATCATCCCTGGGCAGATAGGAAGTTCAAATGTCTTCCCGCTTTCTGTAAGCAGAAGGAGATCTGACATATCCCCCACATAATTTTCCCAATCTTCTAATCAACACTAAATAATAGTATAACATGGCTCCAAAGGGTTTTGAAAGGATAGACTTTAATTAATAAAGGTTTTGAATCATACCCTCTCTTTTTCTTTATTAGTTGTTGGACTTATTCCATATCTTTGTAAAACCACAAGTCTTGTAACTGAAACTGGAGCCTGTACAGGGCGACAGAAATTTAGCTTTCTTTGTTTATGGTTCTATTAATTAAATTGTATTGGAAAAACTGACATTGAGGACATTATCATTAGAAGCTGTAGTGTGTAAGCTTAAGATATAAATTTGTCTACATAGTTGAAACCAGAGAATATAAGTGTGTCTTTTGCATTAAGGATATTGTAAAGAAATTAATAACCCAATTTGCATCATCCCTTAGAGGGTAAACAAAGAATGTTCAAGCTGAAATAGTTTTTAACTACCATAAATTTAAGATATTGAATTTAAGCCTTTGGGAAGAAACTGTCACATGCCTGAAATAAAGACAATGGGAGCAGTGTAAATTGAAATATGGGAATAAATGTAGGTTTCAATGGTTTATGATGTGCTCAATATCATAATTCAAATTACTGGGATGTATTTTTATCACTTCCATCGTTTTAGAAAATTTTCATGTATGAAGATTTTATTTTGCCAGCAAAAACATAGCTTATGTTTTATATTTGGATCCATTAAATATGGTGGTTAGTTTTGAATAAGTAGTCATAGTTCAGTGGTTTAAAACTCAGCTACTAAATTAAATATCAGCAATTATAACTTGCTAACCCTTCAGTAGAACCAAGATGTGATAATCTGCTTCAGTCAAAATTTCAGCTTTGGGAAAATCTTAGGTCAATTCTGCTCTGTCCTAGAGTAAATAACTCTGTGTTGGCATCCAGTCAATCAATGAAAAGGAGATTAGCTTAGGTTGGAATAAATACTTTTTAAATTTATTTTTAAATTTGTCTAAACTAAGAAATAGATCCAAACTTCAAAGTGATAGAATAGAGACACAATTATTAGTCAGTATAAAGTTACAAATGAAATTATAAATATGTTAAATACCCACATTTAAAAGATATTTCACATTTTCTAGATCTTCTAATATTTAAAAGAATATCTGATTTCAAAGAAAGCTAAGCAAAATGCCTTTGCCCTAATTTAAGTCACTTTGAAATGTAATTTAAAAATATTTTGCATAAAATAATGGTCACAATGACTCAATTATTTATAGCCTGTATTTCACATTCTTAGTTATCTAACAATTCTAATATTTCATGATATATTATTATAGGAATGAGTTATATATATATATGAGAGCAATTATAGTTTGGTACACTTCCATTCTGTGCATTCTCCTTTATGAGTTATCATTTTCATGATGACTACAAAGAGAAAAGTTAAGATAAATTTACAACTAATGATTTTCATGTAACTTCACCAAAATAAGTATATTGTTTAAAAAGGGAATTTAGAATTACAAATATATATATATATATATATATGTATTCTGTTTTTACTATGCTACCAAGAAATGCCTTTGGTTTAAAGAAGTCTTAGTGCTGCAAGTGATAAGCAGAAGTTACAGTCTTCAGCTTACAGCGTTAAGATTGTAGCTTAGAAAACGTTTAGGGATGATCTTCCTGTTATCTGGGATTACTATGACTTAAAAATTTACTCAATGGTGCCTAAAAGAAAAGCAATTGGATGACTATAATCTGGAAAAAAATATTGGAATAGTTATGCTATGATACTATCAGAAAAAATGTATCACATATTTTTTGCCAAAGGTTCATTTCCTCAATGAATTAAAATATCTAGTACAACTTGGGAAACCACAATCAATTTAGAGTTAAGTAAAAAGACACTCCTCTCTTTATTGAGATGCTCTGCAAATTAAGGTAGAATCATGTTACTGATAATATTTAATGCTTGTGATGCACAAAACAAGTCACTATATTAAGATTTTAAAGTTTTCCTAAGTCAGAATACCCATCGCTTCACTGTTATCCCAAATGAATCTTTCAGATAGATTAAATTTAATTGAGCTTTTCATCATACCATAGTTATGCTTGTTTTTTAAGGTAAAATTGGACTCAAATCTGAGATGTATTAAGAAGTGCTTTTTGAAGTTTAGCTCGTTTTTGTTAGCTGGCCTCTAGTTGCTCTAGTCCATGTCTAGACACACTTCGTTGATTGAATTGCTGCCTGGCCCTGTGCAATTTCCATCATCAGTTGCACATTAAATTTCTGTGGTTTACATGGTTTTCACAAGCTGGATTTTTTATATCACTATACTTTTGTGTAGGAATGGTTTAAAGCATCTTCCATGCTTATCTATCTGTCTGGTTACCTATCTCTCACAGTGCTTAGAAAAGGTAATAGTTACCTAAAAAATCACTGCCATTGAGTCCTCGGTGCCTTTAAGCTGTGCAAACCTCTCTGTAGATTGTCTTGCTTCGATCAGACTGTGAAGACTGACCTCTCATTTGGGGTTGACTTTTTTCCCCTCCAACTCAACACTTATCGACCCTTCCTTGTTATCAGATGCTGTTGAGTGTGTTCTGACTCAGAGAAGGCCTGCAGAATGAAACAGCCTGGACAGTGCCACCCTCATAATGGTTGCAATGTCTGCATCCATTGTTGCGGGCACGGTGTCAGCCCATCTTGCCGAGAAACTCCCTTTCACACTGCCCTTCCACCTTAGGAAGCATGGTGTTCTTCTTCAGGGACTCATCTCCTCTGATGACATGTCCAACAGCATTGCCCCCTCTCTCTTCCTTCCTGCTCCTTGTAGACATCAAAAATATTTCTTTTGGTGTTAAAATCTGTTCTTGACTTCTTATGATAGTGGTTTTTGGTCTTTTTTGTGTTTGATTCATTTTACTTAGCATAATATCCTCCACGTTATGACGAATTTCTCAGATCTCTTCTGATTCTGCTACATTGTTTTGTATTCTACATTGATATGTACCAACGTTTATTTATCCATTTTCCCACTGATAGGCTTTTAGGTTATTTCTAAGTTTTTGCAATTGTGAACAGTACTGTGATGGATGTGGGTGTGCATAAGACACATGCATATTCCTGTCATGTGTCATGGTTTTTTGTTTCTCTAAGATTCGCTATATTTCATGCCTCCTAATTTCAGTGTCTTTTCTTGTGAATTCAAGTAAAATAAATTCCTTGACAACTGAACTATTTTCTCCTTTATTATGATTTTGTCTATTGAGCCAGTTATGGGGATCTTCTTGTGATGAGGTGTAGTCTATAGTAATCTCTGTGGCTTTCGTAAATTCCATGGCCATTGAGTTGATTCCAGTTCCAAGTAACTCTGTACAGCAGGCTAGGAATCCTCCCATAGGGTTTCCAGACTGATTTTTCATTGTTGTTTCCTCCTCTCTAGGTTGATTCCACCACCTGCCTTCCTTTTTCCCACCTCCCCTTCTCCCATACCCCCTCAGAACCATTGGTCCTATTCTTTTCATCTCTGAATTATTTATCCCACCCATCTTAGCTAGATAGACAGACAGACACATTAATAAGTGCAAAACCCAGGAAAAGCCACGTAAAATAGTGAAGTCAAAGCCAACAAAACAAAAACAACAAAATAACAATAACAGAAAGAAAGCCACTGACAAAGAGTGACCAGATTGTAAGCGGGACACCATTGACCGAGTGCAGTAATAGTGCATGTTCTGGCCCCATCACACTAAGGTAAGAAACTGAGGGCATGCAGCAGAGCAGCAGGGGGAGCAGAGTCATAAAATCTTCAGGGAATTCCAAAAATAGACTTTGGCGACAGAGTGTGGAACCCCATCAGACTTGATTGGAAAAAGGTGACCAAGCATCCCACTTTTTAACAATTTTTCCCACATCCCGTGAGTTTTAAAATTAAATAAATATCTTCCAATACTATTTTTGTGTTCTATGAACATTTCTGTTGCTCCATATAGACTAAATTTTTAATCAACCCCAAGACTATGTGTTTTTTGTATTTTAGCAGTTTTATTGACATATAATTCACATATCATACAATTTGATGGATGGTTTAGTCATATTCAAAAGACATACATCAACACAATCTTATTCAGTGTCTTCTTTCTTGTTCTCATAATTGTTAGCTCTCCATTACCCCCCAACTTCCCACTCCAGACCCTAAGATAATAAAATCCAGCTACTGTCTCTATGGATGTATCCATACTCCATTTTATACAAAGAAAAACAAATTAGAAAACCATCATAATGAAATAAAACAGAAAAAAATCAAGTGAAAAGGAAAGAAGAAATAATAAAAACTAAAACAAATTTTCAGTGAGTAAAAGGGAGGACAAGTGACAATGTGGTAAATTTTAGCCTAACGGTGGCTGCATTAACCCCTTCTCCAAGGTGCTGTTTGATAGCAGAGCTAGCTAGCTTCCTGGCCTATCTACCATAGATTTTAAAAATCTTACTTCAAACGAGCAAACAATTGAACAATGGTACCAAGCAAAGGATCTCCTTCCATTCTTTTGCATTTGTTTGTTTCCTTGCTTGCTTGCTTTTGTGAGCCCTCCTGATCAATCTTTTTTCTTCAATAATTTTATTGGGGGCTCTTACAGCTACTACACCATTCAGTACATCATTTGTATCAAGCACATTTGCACACATGCTGCCACATGCATTTCTGAACATTTTCCACTTTTACAGGAGTAGAAAACCTAGTCTTTCTTCTCCAGAGCACAGCTGGGGTTTGAACTGTTGACCTTATAGTTATTAGCTGATCAGATAAAGCTATCAGAAGCAGAAATGAGACTAGCAATACCAGGAGAGTGGGGTGTAGGTGGGAAGAACTGTTGAACTGCTGACCTTACAGTCCAATATGTAACCACCACACCACCAGGGTTTTGATATCCATTAATACTTTGCCATCTGCACTTTTAGTCAGCAATGTTGAATCATTTTCATATTATTATTTGTTAAAGAATCTTCTTCTAATTTATATCCAATCCAGTCACTTTTGCCCATAGTTCAGCTGTTCAGATTATTTGCTCAACGTAGAGATTAATTAAATATGTAAAAATATACAACTTGGACACATCTTTCCTATTTTAAATCATACAGTATCTATTTGCTATTTTCAATCACAATGAGAACTGCAAACATACATTAAAATAACAACTGGATGTACAAAATATGAATCTTGAAAAACGAAAGGTGTCAAAAATTCCATTTCACTTTTGACCATGGAGAGCCTAGGTATTAGGAAATGGAAATGAAAAATTGCTGGCCATTGTGAATTAGGAAACCATAAAATTTACTCTGCCTGGAATGGGGAATTGAAGAGAAATGTCATCACCTTCATGAACAAAGATCACTTTAAGAAAGATCACAAGAAAGAAATGAGTCAACCAGAGTGCTGCAAAGCACCAATGAAACAATATTTCTCTGCTTCCTTGAGACTTCCTTACCCCCCACTATCATGACCAAAATCCTGTCTTCCACTGCAGGCTTGACAAGAGCATGTTCACAGTTAAAGATAAGGGTTCAGGACACACAGAGTACAGGTACAATAAGGCTATCAGAAACAGATACAGGATTATCAATACCAGGAGGGTAAGGGGTAAGTGGCAAGAAAAGGGGGGAAGAAATTGTGGATGAAGAGAATCAACAGTGGATGCAAGATATAAAAGTAATAATTTTAATTTATCAAAGGGTCATGAGAGTGGGGAGAGGGGTAAAAAGTGGAGGTAATATCAAGGACTCAACTGGGGGAAAATATTTAGAAAACAGTACTGGCAACATTGGAAAAATATGCTTAATACAATTGATGCATGGATTGTTTTAAGAGCTGAAAGATCCCCCAATAGAATCATCTTAAAAATAAAAAAGACTGTGAAGTACAAGGCTATAAGTGATAGGTGCATAGCTTCAAGAAAAACCAGTTCATAAGATTATTTTTCTAATTTATGAACCAATCAAAGATGACATGCCAAAAACGTAATGGCTAATTATTTTGCAAATTCTTCATTCTGGAACTGGTGCAGTCCAGCTTCATTGATATTGCTGGTGATATGCTCTTTAAAGTTGAAAACAAGGAAGGATCAATAGCTGAAAAATCTCACCTTGGTGATGCAAGCAATGTCGGAGATAGAACGCTAGACCTCATGTGACAAACAACCCCTTCATTGGAAATAGTAGTTTTTTTAACCAACATAAAGAAAAATGACTATGCATTTGTACCTCACCAGAGGGAATCCCGGGAATCAAATGGACTGCATTTGTGTTTTGAAAGGAACAATGGAGAGGCTTAACATCATCACAACAGCTGTATTCAACCCTCCTAATGCCACAACCCTTTCCCACAGTTTCTAATGTGTGGTGACCCCCCCAGCCATAACATTATTTTCATTGCTATTTCATAGCTGTAATTTTGCTACTGTTATGAATGGTCATGAAAATATCTAATATGCAGGATGTATTTCCATTGCTACAAATTGGACATAATGAAAGCACAGTGATTAATCACAAAGGTATATGTAATTACATATTGTAAAATATTTTTTCTAATTACACATAATTGAACCTTTGTCTTGAAGCATGGGTAAGTCTTTCCACTGGGTACTCTGTGGGCTTATCTTCATGTAGGTGGACCCCACGGAGAAGGGTAGAGGAGTGGTGTCTAGCTTCCTAAGACCATCAGAAACACTTGTTTTCCAATGGTCTTAATTGACCCCTGTGGAAGTGTCCTTCAACGCGCCCGCCCCCCCCCCCCAAGGTGTGACAACCCACAGTTGTTATTCGCTGAATTAGAACCATTACCTACCCATATTCAAGCTCAATAGAAGCAGAAGCAAATGAAAACAGGTCTGTGAGTGCTTAAGTACACCCGTGAGTATAGCCCTCCTGAATTTCGACACCATTCCTAGAGTAGATTTGAGAGAGGGCTAGAGAAACTCTTAGACATTTCATATACAAAAAATACAAGAGTTGTGAAGTGATTAACTTCATAATCAAGCTCTCCCTCACCACACTAAAATTCTTCTGAAAATTATTTTACAACTGTGTAGGAAACATGCACTATTTTAACATTTAAACCATAAAAATTGAAATACTTTGAGTATAAAATTCAGTCAAGTGTTGCCCATCAACAGCTGTAGTTGAAAGTCAGTGCAGAAATGGAAACCAGTGTTGCACCTCTCCGGTCCCTGGTGCACATTAGACCACTCAGAATGTGTCACCTCATTGACAGTCCCTTGGCAGTAATTAAATATACACACTCAGCGTGCACTGGCAGCACCTTGAAGGAGGATTGAGTGCAGGAGGCTGGCTTATGTTATTTTTGGCTCCATTCTGAGTTTTGCTTTACAAAATTTTTTCTTGATATTAATTTCAATCTGGTTGTTTTATCCTATTCAAACAAAAGCTTTGGGAAAAGAAATTAAAGGCAGCATCAAGAATTTGTGAATTAACCTTAAAGACATCAGGTATTGCAATAAAATGAGAAGACAGAAGAAAGACAAGATAAAAACTGCCATTTTAAAAGTAATTTAAAAAACCCAGGAATATTGGAATAAAAAATAAACATCAAAAATGACTTTCCTTCTGCTTACATATGCAGGTTGAGATTTTTAAGATTTTATGTAATCTTCCCATTTTAATATTTAATTTGTCTGTTAAATATATCTGGATTGCTCTGAAATATATGAGGAACAAAAGGAAAAGAAGACTAAAAAGGGGAAATCCAAATATTTTCTGTCTGGTAAATTGAAAATTTTTTTTCTATTTTGTTGATTTCACCATGACATGTTTGGAATATTTACAAGTGTTGATGAAATCAAGACCATATCTTTACTTCTTTGAACAATAGACTCTTTAATATTTGGTATTACTACTTTGATAGTCTATGTTGCATCCGTGTTTAATTTGTCAAATATGTTCCTGAGATGCAGGCAGGATAGACTAAAGTTCATATTTGGTGCCTTTGTATTTTATTAAATTTTCTTCAGCAAAGTCTTGAGCTTACATATGGAAAATTGATGGTATAGGCTACTGTTGACTCTGAGGCTGATTTTAGCTACTAATATTGAGCTTCTCCTTCTGGTTTTTCCCCAGATGTAGTCAATTTGAATTTTGTGTATTCCTTCTGAGAAAGTCTATGTGTCAAAAAATGGTGTTTGCTTTAAACAAGTCATTGGTTTTGTAAAATTCTTTCATGAAATCTCCAGCTTCATTGTAATAACCAAGTGTATATCTTCTACTACTGTTCCTTCCTTTGTTTTCAAGTTTTGCATTTCAATCACCAACAGCTATCAATTCACCTTGATCGCCTTTTTGATCAATTTCTACCTGATGTTATTGGTCGAATTCTTCAATTTCATTATCACTAGCTTTTGCTTGTGGTGTGTACAGTGGAATAATAGTTGCAAACTTTCTGCAGAAGACCTCTTTAAAGTATTAAAGAGTAAGGATATGAGTTTGAGGACAAAGGTATACCTGACCCAAACCTTGACATTTTAAACTGCCTCACATGCACATGGATGTTGGAAATTGAATAAGGGAGACCAGAGAAGAATGGATCCATTTGAATTAAAATGCTGGTGAAGAAGAGTTGCAAATACTATGGACTGCTAAAAGAAGAAACAAATCAGCCTTGGAAGCAATGCAGCCAGAATGCCCCTTAGATTCCCAGATGGCAAAACTTTGTCTCAAGTGTTTTGTACATCTGATCAGGAGAGATCAGTCCCTAGAAAAGTATGTCATGGTTGATAAAGTTGAAGAGCAGCAGAAAAGGGGGAGATCCTCCAGGGGATGGACTGCCAGAGAAACTGCAGCAATGAGCTCAAGCCAGCATGGTCCGGACTCAGCAAGGCTTGGTTGTATTGTCCACAGGTCGTGTTGTGTGTGAACCGATGTTATGGCATGCAACAACAACAATGACTGTCAGACATGTCTCACAGAGCTGGGCGTGTTATCAGAAGGAAGCAGTCTGTGGAAAAAGATATCCTGCTTGCTAAACTTGAAAATCAGGTGAAAACAGAAGACAGTCAAGATGATTGGCATGATTTCTACAACAAGGAGTTCAAGTAATGAGAGGGTTCAGGTTTGGGCAAGGTTTCATTCTGGCGTGCATGAGTTTAATGTGAGTCAGAACTGAGTAGACAGTACCTAATAACCACAATGGTATTGTCATCTGAAACTCAGTATTTTAGATAAATGATCTGTCTTGAACTTTTGTTGAAAACCAGTTACAGCATTCCTGAATTTTTGACAGTGTTGTGGTATTTTTGTCTGTTTCTTTTCATTTTCATTTGCTACCCAGGATCATTAACAACCTTTTTTTTATTGATGGGTTGATTTTATCATTAACTATAGTCAATGCAGAAGAATTGGATTATATAGCCAGTATCACTTTAATTCCATTAGCATTATATTCCCTGGATGATGAAAGCAAATGAAATGCATGGCTGCTAATGGGTATGGTGGAAATTACAGTATAAAAAAAGATACCTCCAAAAAAAAAAAAAGGTACCTCCAAAGAAAGGCCTGATCGCATGCTTTTGAAAAGTCAGCCATTGGAAATTCTATGGAGCACAACTCTAGTCTGACAGATGGGCAGTGTCCATTAGTCAACGTCCACTAGATGGCCACTGATAAGATTTCACAGGAAATAATCCTTGGTAGCAAAAAATGAACACTTGGTATGAAGTATGTATCACATAATAAAGCTTGACTTAGGATGCCACTTTGAGTTTTGAACTAAATCTGAGATTTCATGAAGGTACATAATGATTGTAAATTAAATAAATAGTTGTATTGATTAGATTTCTTTGAAAGTCAATAGATATAATCTGCTTATATATAGCATAATAAATTTCTTTCTTTCAGTGATTCCTCAATCTAACAAGTCATATTACTTTTTAAATTTCAAAATGGCAGGGACTGAGCCCCGGTGGTGTAGTGTTGTGTATGGGACTGCAGCCCAGAGGGTTGATGGTTCAAATCCAGCAGCAGCTCTCTAGGAGCAAGGCTGGGCCTCCTACTCCCATCAGAGGGCAGTGATGCCAAAAAAAAGAAAGAAAAAATTCAAAATGGCCAATACCAGTCCAGTTAGTTCACTAATGTCTAGGATACTGATCATTGTGAGTTGCATGTCATTATTGACCATGTCCAATTTCTGCAAATTCATATTTGGCATATTCCAAGTTCCATTCATTAGGATATATATGTGTGTGTGTATGTATGTATGTATGTATGTATATATATATATATTATTCCAGCTGCTTCTCTTTACCATGAGTCTTGCCACATCAGCAAAATAAGAAGCTAAAGGCTCCACTCTACAAACTTTACAAAACTCAACACCATGATGGACTCAACTCCCTTCCAAGAAATCAGTTTCTCTTTAGTCCCATCTCAAATAGCTTTAGACTTCAGGGGTCCATATGCCAGCAGCAGCCCCCAAAATGTTTTGTTTCATTTGTTTAGACATTCAGTATTTAAAGTCCTTTTAAACTGTGCATACATTTTCCATTGACTTCTGCCTCTAAGTCCTCCTTAGTTGCTTGTTCTTAGCCTGGAAGCTCTAGGGAAACCTGTTCACTTTGGGTGACTCTGCTGGCATTGGAAATGCCTTCGTCCTAGCTTCCAGCATCCTCAGGACATCAAAAAGTTACTTTTTAAAATAAGATACTTGTTTAAATTTAAATCACTTTAGAAATTATGAACACATAGACCTCTGATATTTTTAAAATAATCTTATAAATTTATTTATTTGTTGATAATCTCTGTCAGCTTTACCTGTGTTTTCTTTACTATTATTGTCTTACTGCCTTCTTCATTTGTGAAATCCTTGCCTTAATTTTTCCATCTTTTTTTCACCAAGCCTTTTTATTAGGAGCTAATCCAGACATCATACCATTCCATAGTTCAATTACAATAAGCAGTATCATACAGTTGCCACCACAAACAGTTTCAAAACATTTCCCTCCATCTTGAACTCTTCTATATGAGCTCCTCTTTCCTACCAACGATTTTCCTCATGTACCTTCTTTCCGGCCTCGAACCTTACTCTGTGTTGAGTCTATAGGTTCATCAATTCTGGGTGTCATACACAGAAAAACAGAAAAAAAAACTCATGAGGAACATCCAAGAAGGCTACCCACAATGACAAAATACATCAACAAGAAGCCACAATATTAAAACAAAACAAAACATAAAATATTGGAATCCAGATCAAGCCCAAGACAAACCAGAGAGAAGATCAAGTAAGAAGGTTTTAACCTTTCAAGTCAGGTCTACCATTTTAGTCTCTGATAGTCCTTTCTCCGGTTCTCTCCTTCTGGGAACCTGTTTCTTCCCATCCTTCAATTGTGAGTAGAAGGAAATCATCAGAGGCTTATTTGTGTGAAGATCTCACAAATGTATTTTGGACTTCCAGTAACATGGATAGCATTCTACAAACGAGAATCTCACAATGTAGCCCTGGTATCATTCCTCCTGTCACGTTTTGGTTTATATGATTTACAATTGTTGGGTCACAGATGTGAGTGTATGAAGAATCAGCCCTCTAATTTTCCTTTCTTAATAAATGCCTTTTTTGATAGTTTTAATCTTTTTTCTTAAAACTAAAGATTGCCTCTCAGTTATCTTGTTGTTATCTTTGTTTGTGCTGACTCATAGCGACCCTATGTGCAGACTTATCATGAGCCGTCCTCATAACTGCTATGGTTGAGACCATTGTTGTCATCATTGTGTCCTTCAACATTATTTTATTTCTTTGTTCTCCTACTCCACAAGTTTGGTATCCTTTCTCAGGGACTTACCTCTGCTGATGACCCATGCACCGTTCTAGTTTCTAGGGAGCATTCTGGTTGAACATTACCTAGTGCAATTTGTTCTGTCCATACATTGTGCTTTCAGAGTTCTTTGCTTACACCATTTTTCCAATGCATATTTTGTATAGAATTGTAATATTGTATATGCAGTACTATATTTTTCATGACAAAAGAAAATCATATTGCCATTTTATCGTAATTGGCAGGCATTGGCTGTGCGGTTTGCCATTTTATGCATGCTCGCCATATGTTGTCATTGCCATTGCATTGACTCTAAGTGATGATGATTTTGTCATGCATGACATTGCAAAATACTTGCCTAGTCCTATGTCACCCTCATATTTGCCTGCATGCTGAAGCCCATCATTGTTCTAGTGTGCAAATCATTTTCATTTAAGTACTTGCATGTCCTAGTTGGCTCTCTGCCTCTCCAAGCTTGGTGTCCATTCACAACTGATCAATCATATGTTTCCAAATCAAGCTAGTGGGTGATTTTCTGTTGTGATTCATTGGCTGTTTTTGTCTAATTTTTGGAAGCAGCAAATATTCACTTGTCTAGTCCTGCTGGTGTAGTGGTTACATATTGGGCTGTGATCCATGCTGTTGGGATTCAGATACAACAGCAGCTCTATGGGGGTAGTCGTACCTTCTAAGAGTATACACAGGAACCGTCTTAGAAACCCACAGGGGTCACTACGAATCAGCATTGACGTGATGGAAGTGAGCGGCTATCTCACTTGGATCTTCTGCTGAGGTTTGTCCATGACAGTCATTCTGCTGTTACTTGAAATAACAGGGAATAGCTTCTAGCATCACAGTGATCCACAAGACACTACAATAACAACAGACTGACAAACAGATGGTGGGCTCATGTGTAATTCATAATAATTGAACACATTAAGCATACAATTTTAAAAGCAAGTCCAACCCATGCCTCATATTTCCAGACATTGTGAATAGTCTGAAAAGACAAACCAGAGTTGTGCAGGTAAACCTGACGGCAGCAGATATGCGACAAAGTGAACAATGGGAGGCAGGCAGAGGCATGGAGATGAAAACACCTGTGATGCGTTTGTTACAAGTCCACGTAGTTAGTTCTAACCCATAATGACCTTCTGTACAATAAGATGAAATACATTCTCACACTGACTGGGCCGTCGACTGTAGCCACTTTTCATCCATTTCATTTTGGGTCTGCTTTCTTGCTTACCGCTCCACCTTACCAAAGTAGATGAGACAAATTCTCACCAACCACACTTTTATGGAGCATATAAAGCTGGGCTTTCTCCAAAACATCTGTTTGTTCCTTTGGTAATCCACGGTATGTTGAGTAACCTTGGTCAACTACATGATTCAAGTGCATGAATTCTTTGCTTTTCTTCCTCAATCTTTATCAGCTTCCAAATGCTAAGGAAAATGCCTACTTCGACTAAGAAGCTAGCGATTTTTGTTTGCTGGTGTGCTTTCTCTTCCATTTACCTGCTCCATAAATGTGTACTGAAGACTGCTGCCTAGATCAATGTGTCAAAGGTAGTGATTCCGCCCCTTGTGGAGCACTAGAATGACCTACGGGGCTGCAAAAGCAGATAGCAGTAATGTATCCTGAATTATAGACTATAATACAATTTTTTTCAATTGTAAGGGAGGTGCTCTTCTGTGTATTTTTTTATGAAAAGGCCTGGATTCTAACTGGGTACAATTTGATGCTTTTTATTTTAATGAAAAAAATTATCAAGGAATATATATATGCACACACATACACATACCATATATCGAATACAAGCTGATATGAATATCAGCCAAGGCATATATATATGTATATATAATACATATCTGAATATCAGCTAAGACATATATATATACTATTTTTAAATGTTTTTGTATTAAAGACCATGTGCAGTAGGCAAGCTTATTACTATCTAATGCAATGAATAATAAGATTTCTAAAAGCAGAGGTAATACATTCAATTCAAAACCATGGGAGTTTTTACACCATTGGTTATATTAACAAAATTACCAATAGAATTATCTATGCCACTCAGGATAGTTATACTGTTCTCTATCATCAAATGATAGTGTCTTTAAGTTAATGAGAGACATACATAAACCATAGATACATGAATGGATTTGGGGCTTGCAGTTAATTCCACCCCTAACCTAAGAATAATTTGTTCTTATGCCATGGACCTACTTGACTCTTGCCTTTATGAAGGCCCCATATGTGGGCAACAGAGCAAAGTGTGAAGACCAGTTGGTGTTGGATGATCACGAATAGTGTCTGCTGTCTGGAAAACATTCTTTCTCAAACAAGAAAGTCATCGACTATAACCATTTGAAAGAAACACACTATTTGCATGTTCTAAGGATTGTAAATAACTAAACCAAATTCAAAGCAGGAAATAGTAACAGAACTTATTTGTGAGCATCAGATTTGCAGAAGGTTATGGATGAGTGTGGAATACGAGAATCCTTTTCAGGGTCCCTACATGGATTAAGCTCTGGAGAATTCCTCTGACTCTATTTGAGGATGGAAATTGCCTTGCTATTTACTGTGTAAGCCTCACATGGGGCATATGAAATCGATTATGATAGATGTAGTTTGGTTAAAATGTTTTTACCTTATCACCTACTCACCTTTTGACTATTTTAAAGCTGTTTCAGTTTTAAATATTTTCTGTTTTCTTTTCATTTTTCTTTTATTTTTAGTCTTGTGTTTGTGTGCTTTCTGTTTGTGCTTTGTATGATTTTCTCTATATGAAATCCAGTGTATGTAAATCTAGAGAGTAAATGGATTCAAAATTCCTTTGAAGCCCAGTAGGGAAGAATGGCAGAAATGGAAAACTAACAATGAAGAGTTCAAGAATGAAATGATCTGAAATTGATTGTGAAGATTTCACAAGTTTTGTGATAGACTTAAATGAATAAGTAGTATGCTTTATGAAGTATGTACCAATAAAATTATTGAAAAATCATAGAGTTTGCTCCACTCATGATTTAGATACACAACTTACTTTTTCATTATGTTTAAATATAATGTTTTTTCCTGTGGTGGTAATTAGAAACAGTATGAAGCATAGACCTTGCATTATTCAGTTTTAATTTGGGCATGACTGTGCTGCAGGGAGTAAGTAGATATAATTTACAGCAGCATATTAGCATTTGTATAAAGAATTTATCATATGTCACTGTGCTATAAATTTTAAAATGCCATACTAAGGATGTTGAATAATGCACACGGATAAGTCTTATTTTTTTCTGAATAGTATTAGTGAACATGTGCTTATCAATATATCACTGGTATCTTCTCAATAGTGCTGTTGTTTGGCAGTTTTGTTTTGTTTGGAAAAAGTATTTGGACGTTTTCTAATCTAGAAGCTGGAAATAACTTACTGTGTCCTTGAAGAGACTGCTGGGGTCTGGAGAAATGATGTTGGTTCTAGCACACTGTTTCATCCATTCATTCTTATAAATATAGACAAACTTTCCAAAAAATATCAACACTCTCATTAAACAAAACTTAGATCTCTATGGTTTAAAATAAATGGCATAAAGGTATAACTGAGGTAGGACATTGTGTTATGAGCAAAATATTTTTAATTCCATAATGGTGATCTTCAAGATCCTGAGAGTATTTGCCACACAGTGTGTCCCTGGGTGTCTGCCTGCATCGGTGCCCATCCACCCCATGCACATTGGACACGAAGACAGCATGCAGATGACTGCTTTATACTAGAGATCATTCAAAAAATTCAAAGCTAAGTAAATGCTGTATTATACTTTGTAACAATGTCACCTCCAATAGATAGATGAAATAGAGATCTATGTAGCTTAAGTAACATGCATAACTAGAAATGTCAGGATCAGAAATTAAATACCAGTAAGCACACTCCTTAAAGTTCAGCACTTTAAATCCATTGAATAACAATGTGCTCGTTTACTTCCATAAGGGAAGAGGGGTCAGTAATATTATGTCCTACAGAGTTGTGTTGAGTTGATAGAGATTCAAAAGCAACAAGTTTGGGTATTTTTGTTTTGTTTTTGTTTTATCCTACTCCCATTTCCACATGCTTAATGACCACTCCAGAATGCTATTCTTCATGGCAAAATTTAACTTTGCAAGTAGTAGAATAATCTAAGGCAGACACTTTGTTTAATTAATGTATTTTGACATTCACAATGAAAATGCTAGATCATTTGATAGGCATATTTTCACTGTAGGAAACTGCATACTTCAAGATTGTAGTAGAATAAATTAAACTAAAATTAAATTGCTTATGGTATAGAATTCTAAAAAAAAGTAGGTCATAGTTAGAAGCTACAAAAAAATCTCATGGAAAAAGACAAAGTTCAAGGTCATAGAAGTATATCATCAATAATTGTCTATCTCAAGAAAAATTTATACCAGTGTATAAAAAGGACAAAAAGAGTAACAAGAGACTACAATAAAGGGCCTGAAAGTCAAATGTGAAAGCCACAAAGAATGGGATTAGAATCAAGACCCAAAGAGAAAAATAGAATAACTGGAGAGAAAGCCAGAAAAAAAAAACTCAGTTGCATAGAAATATCACTGTAACTAAAACATAAAACAAAACAACCACAATTGGTCTAGCTTTTAAAATAAGTTGATTATGATGCAACCTCAATTGTTTGATTCCATAATTAGAAATTGTATTTGCAAACAGTGTGCACGAAGTTTTAGCTTAACAAAACTTCTTTTATGAAAAACCCAACTGGTCTATGGCCATACCACCCTGAAAACCCAACTGACGAGTGTAACATATTAGGCATATTTTAAACTGAAAAAGATAGGGAAAAAATCCAAGCCTCAAATTAAACTATTGAAAGATTCTATGGGAAAATGTTGAATGATGCTGGAAACATCAAAAGAATGTGGAAAGAATCCTGAGTCAATGTTCCAAAAAGAATGAGTGGATACTCAACCATTTCATGAGGTAGCCTATGATGAAGGAAGGACCAGTTGTGCTGAAGGAAGAAGTCCAAGCTACCCTGAAGACATGATCCAAAAGCAGACCTCCAGGAATGGTTGGGATACCAACTGAAATGTTTCAACCTGCAGAGCTGATGAAGGACGAGAAACACTCTCTCACCTATGCCAGGCAATTGGGAAGAAAGATATTTTTTCCAATAGATGGGAAGAGATCTGTCTTTTTTTACTTATTCCAAAGAAATGTTGCCCAAGAGAACATGTAAACTTTAGAAAAATATCATGAACATTACATGCAACTATTGCAGCAATGCAGTGACAGTGAATTGCAGAGGTTTTCAGACTAGATTAAGAGGATGTCTGTGAAAGAAGGGATCTCTGTGCTGATTGAGGTTGGTCTTGGATAAAAGCAGAGAATGCCAGGAAAATGTTTGCTTGTGTTACATATACAAGACAGTAACTTTTTATGGGAATATAAAGCCCTATCTTTTTCCTGAAGAGCAGATTGTGTTTCTGAACTGCAAACCATGCCTAATGACTAACCAGGGCTTCTGTTAATGGCAAGTGTGGTTGATCATCAATCAAATTGTCTTTAAATTCAAACCTCTAGACAATCTCTGTGAAAGCCCTAAAGTGGTATTTCTTGAATGATCCACAGTAAAATCAGGGTCATGTGATCAATACAACAATTTGTGGATTTAGCCAGAATTTCCTTAAAAAACATAGGACAAGTATAATTTCTTTTTTTTAAAATACTTTTACTGGGGGCTCTTACATTTCTTATCACAGCCCATACATTCATCCAGTGTGTCAAACTGCATTTCTTCCCCCTTGATCCTCCACCTGCCCTCCCTCACAAACCTTGATAAGTTATCGATTTTTATTTTCATATCTTACATCATTATTTTACATTTTAAGTCTTCTGAAATTTCTGAATTCGAAATTTTTGAATATCTACAGGCTGGGACTCAGGAGGTTGGGGGCGGGAGGGGTATGAGTTAGAGTCAATAATGATGTGACATTCTCAGGTTTGTTTTCTTCACCTAACATTTATCTCTTAGACATGATGAAGGGCAGTCAACACGGATTGTGAAAACAAACACGGTTATCACTCACACAGCATGTGTTAGCACTAACTGCAGCCTAATGACGAATGAGCTGTAAGTGATGCCAACACCTGCTCTTGAGGAGAAGGCAGGAGACCCAAACTCAGTGTAGTCATAAGCACTCTGATGCATCCAGGCCCATCTCACCCATTAGAGTATGACTAAACTCTTTTCTCATTATTTCTTCAGGGGCCCACTCTCTCATTCACAACTTCATGTAGGTTTAGAATTTTGAAAAACTGAAAATAAAATGTGATAGAAATGCAGAATAAGGTTAAGCTATCTCAATTCCCAGTATATTAGCAAGTATCCTTCCATATAGGATAAAGTGACCAAATTTTAAGCAGGTCACCATTGACCAGGGGTGGAGGTGAGTGGGTACTTGATTAAAATTCTGGTCTATATGGAGCAATAAAAATGTTCATAGAAAACAAAAAAAATATTGTAATATGTTTATTTTAACTTTAAAATGCCACAGGAAGTTGTTAAATTGTTAAAAAGTGGGACATCTGGTCACTGTAAATAGGAGTAACCCTTTCCTTTGCCATCATATAAGGTGTTTATTCTAGTTGATCTCTGGTGCTGAAGGGAGCTAAAATTAGATTGCTTCTGTATTTCCTAGTGTTTTAGGAATTATTAAATTTTACCTTTTAATAAAGACAATCTGAAAATAAATGAGAATAACTGAATACTCAACATATATATATACATACACATATATTCTATATAAAGAGCAAGCTATAAGGAATAGTTTCTCACTTACTATCGGTTGATTCGCAAACATTGTACCACAGATACAAGCAGTACTTTTCTAATAGTGGAGTCTTCCATGCTGCTATCATACAGAACAAAATTGTTATGAGCTTCAGCCTGAGATAGAGTAGCAAGAAAGGCCTAGAGCTGGCACCTTTTATATATTTGTGTCAATACCTCTGTAATTTCAGAGTTTAGCTTGTTACACACATTTTAGAAACCTTTATTTTAATCATCTAATATTTTAGAAAATTTTCTGTTGATTTTTGATCATCACTGCTCAAAATATCGACTTTATCTATGAGACAGAATTCAACTTTCAACTCCTCTATGTTAATGAAATATTTTCCTTCAACTTACATATGAGACAAAGAAAAGATATTCACAAGCAGATAGAGGTGAGGTGAAGAGTCTCTCAACTTTGATTCTTGTGCCATTTTTCTTATACCAGAATAATAACTTACACGCTGAGTTCAAACATGCTTTTCTTCTGAAAACTTCCTGTACATCCTATTGGAGGAAGCATAAAATTCAAAATCGATACATCCTAGCCAATAAGACCTTGCTTGATTCAGCCCTTTCTGAGTTCATCTGCAGCCTTGGACTCCCCTTGGACATCAAGATATGTCATAATAGTTTCTTGCCTTCTATTTAAATAGACCAAGTTTATTCTTGCTTTTAATGACATGCTATTATTTTTCACACTTGGAATGTACTCCCTTCTCCTCGAATATTACTTAACTTTTGTTTTTTTTTGCTACTCAGGCTCTGTTGCAGTTTACTTTCCAAAAGAAAATCTTGTTTGATACTCTCCCACACCTCTTACATGTAAATGAATCTGAAATTATCTTTTCAATTATTTTTTCTTCTTTTTACCTGCTTATTATTATATTTCCCCCCTTGCTCATATAAAATTTCAAAGAGGACTGGCACACTGTCTGTTGGACTCATCATTTGAATGCATGGCTTGGTACATTAGTAAATGTTTTGAGAATGAGGAGGGCAGCAGATGTACAAATGTGCTTGATGTACAATGGATGGCTGGATGCATTGTGATAAAAAGTGGATGAGCAAAAATGATAAGCAAAAAGTCATTTTTATTAGTTATATGTTAAGTCCATTAAGATGAGACTAGGACAGGAATAGTAAACTCAAGTACCTCATGTGTCTTATTGCACAAATGGGTTTTTATTCCCCAAGAACAAGAACCACCCTGAGTTGGGGGCATAGAGGACATGCAGAGACATTTATGGAAACTTTTTTCAATAGCATCCTGGTGATATAGCGGGTGATATGCGAGGCTACTGATGGCCAGGTCAGCATTTTAAACACACCAGGTGTTCAGAGGGAGAGAAGTGAGACTTTCTGCTCCACAAGATTTACAGCTCCAAACCTCCTAGAGCTGTTCCATTCCATCCTCGAGTGTTGCTGTGATGCGAAATATCTCAATGGTCATGAGTTTGGTTTGATTTTGCAAAGGAAATGTATTTTATTGCGTCTTGAGAGAGAGGTAAAATTTAAAGAAACCAGTGCTTTACAGTGAAAGCTTCTGGAGTAGAAGTTCAAAGGTGGCATCGGACATGCTATTTATGGACATGCTCTTTCAATTAGAGGTGATGGAAGCATTGAAATGGCAGAGCTGAATCATCAGGCCATTCCAGCTTGCTGGATAAAGGGATCTGAGTCATCCTCTAGAAAATGATGATCATAAATGGATAGCAATATAATGGAAACTGGAAGAAATATTAGTCTCCACCAATCAAAATCTTTCAGGTCTTCAGGACCCCTTTGTGAAGGACCATGTACTTCAACGGAGTTCCCTGCTGAAAGTGTCAAGGTGATTCTGTGCAGTTCCTAGAAATAGTCTAGTCAATCCTGTAAAATTTGATCACATTTGATAATGGTATTCCAGGATTACAGATAATGAATATAGCGTTAAGACGTACTATGTCAGTGGAGAAAACCGTGACATTCAGGTACACCAGAAATTTAAATCTGCATTTAAATATATATTTTATCAATAGGTCATTTCTCACCTAAATTTTCTCCATTAAGATTATAGTAAAATTTTACTGCTTCAAAGGGTTATTTTGAATTATATCATAGACTGGGTTTCCACTCTGTGATAAACTAAATTAGCATTTTATTGAAAATAAAGAAGTAGAATCTAGCTTTCATTTGGAAATATTTATCAAATGAAAGTATCCTTGCCTTTTTACGAATAATTATAGGAGCTAATAAACAACTGGTTCTGATAACAAGTTGATTATGGAAGATTATTTTGGCTACCCACCTTATATAAATATATTTACAAGACCGACAACTAGGTTTTTATTGATATTGTAAAGCTTTTGTTGAAATATATGTCGAATGAAAGACTCAAATTAAAACATTTTCTCATATCATTTGAAGATAAAAAAAAATCTCCTAAAAATCAGTGCAGCTTTTAGGATATAGTTATTAAGTGTTAAGGAATTTATTGACAATGCACATCCCTCCCCCCATCCCACCCCAACATCCTCTAACAAGCTAGTACATGGGATAAAATTATACTATCTACCTTAATTATGCTACTGCTCAAGTTTTAATTCTCAGATTTCAGGGCAAAATGGATGAATTAAGTACCTAAAAATTCTTGCAGTTTAACAAAAAAAAAAAAAGCCCAATCGGTGTAATTGATTAATGCGAGGTTAATAACTAAGAAGTTTATCATTGGAATTCACTAATAGAACCTTGGAGAAAAGAGCTGAAGTTCTGCTCTCATACAGATTACAACAATGGAAAATCAATGGGACAATGGGTCTTGGATATAGATGGTATCACGAGTCAGATTTGACATGTCAGCAGACACCACCACCAAAATTAACCAAATGTGAGCTTTAGATGATTTGGAAACTTCTCTTTCTAACTAGCTTTTAAATTAAAGATTAAAAATAAAAACACAAACAAAAACACACTATCTGTGTTCCTAGCTTACATTGTATCTGCTTATTTTATTTTTCAGTTTGATTTTCCCTACCATGGGCATTTACTAGGTGGCTTGAAGTATGGATTGAAAAACTCCAGTATTTTTAACTCTCCTTGTCCATGATTTCTGAAGCCCCTTTGTATTTATAACTTCAAAAGTAACTAAGGACTTTAGAGTTCCTTTGGTATAATTGGAAGCTTTGTCACAGATTGTGGAATTGAAGCACATTTAAAATTATAAAAATTTACATTGACAAAACTATGTACATGTTTACAGCAAGTAGTGAATGCCATCTTTGCTTCAGGATACTTGCTTTCTGCATTTTTCACATACAAAAACAAATAGAACCAGTCATTACTCTAAACCTTCTCAGTACTTGTCGGGATCCATGGGTAGCACCTGGTTAAATGCTCTATTGCTAGGTGGGAAAAGGTTAATGGTTTCAACCCACCCAATGGCTACCAGGAGAGCTGTGGCTCTGGTGGACTAATGCCATTCAAACTATTGAAATATGCCTACTCTGTACACATGGGCTGACCATGTTTGTGTAGTTGCTGTCCCATACTCTTGAGGTGATTCCAACTCATAGCCACCCCAGGTAAAACAGGAAAAAATGCTTCTCGGTCCTGCACATCCTTACAATTCTTTCTATCTTTAAGTCCATTGTCATACCCATGGTGTCAACCCACTCTCCTGAGTTCTTCTGCTAAGGACTATTATCTCCTGATAACTGGGCCAAGTCGCACCATCCTTCCTTCTAAGGAGTAGTCTTGGCTGTGCCAAGACAGATTTGCTTACTTGGGGATAGTCCTTCACATTTTCAGTGTTTTGTTTTGCATTTTGCCAGAACTATAATTAAAATGCTTCTTTTCTTAGTAAATTTTTGAAGAACTTACAGTAGATATTTCTAAAATATTGTCTTGAGTAGATAGTCCCAATCTTGGTTATATGTTACCATTACTCAAGACTATAATCTAAATTACTTTTGAATGTTCTGCTTTTCCAAGAGAATATTTACATTTTGCAATTACACTAATTGCATTCATCAGGCAACTCAAGTAAGAAAAGTAATTATCTCATCCAAACAGTTGTATATAATGGTTGCATTTGATGTATCTTTACTGTTACATGATTTTTTTCAGTCTTCTACCAGGTCTTTAGGGGTTGGTTTCATCATCACCAACCTCATTTTATAAAGGAAGTAAAGGGAACTTGGGGTGTGTCATTGACTTGCCAATCCCGCCTCATTGCAGACTGCAAAGAGCCCAGAGCATTGCAGGGTCACTGTATTCTCATGGTTTCCAAACATCTATCCCACCATAACTGACCAGCTCACTCTTACTTTCAGATGGAGCTCTGTCAGCCAAAAGAAAAAGACCTTTCAGGATAATTTTCTACACTGACCACCTGTCCTTTTCTATATTTAGACTTAATTTGTACTGCTAAATAAGGTTGCTTCATGGTCATTCAGACTAAACTCTGAATTTTAAACAGATACTTTGTTTATAACTGCCTTAAGTCATTAGCTTTCAGGATGAAAATACTGGTTATTTTAAGCACAAAAATGTTGGTAAGCAAGGCCAGAGAGAACTTTCCCTCTTTATTGATTGCCCTTGGGCAAAGCCTCAGGATCCTGCCTTTTGATTCGCCCTACAGTCCTGTCACAGCTGTCCCCAGCTGAGCTCTCTGAGTACCCTCAGGGTTGAAGACGATACTCAAACCCTGTGACCATAGTTTCTGAGGACTGGGTCCTCCAGCACCACATCTGAGACAGCTGGTGGTTGCAGGACTGAACTAGTTTCCATTCCCGCTCTTTAGTGGGTTTCCTCCCTCACCACCTCTAAGAAAGCCACAGTGTCTGAAAGATGGAAACGGTCCAGCATCAACAGTGCCAGATCTCCATAGCCTCTCGCCACTCTTCCCTTTCCTCTACCCCTCCATCTGTGAGTCAATAATGCAGATTTTATTTTTAAAAAGCCTCTACTAGAACAAGTCCTAACTACACTGTGTGTTTTTCTTACTTGATGTCACATTTCTAGCGAAAATGTCAAAAAGAAGAATTGCTTTTGCTTTGTTTGTTTTTAATAGCAAAAGATATGTGGAGAGTATGTCGCCTTATCTCATTTTCACACATTTTCAGGTGTAGAACTAGGAAGTTTTTTCTTCTCTTTTTTTTTAAACTCTTCTGTTTTAAATGAGGTTGCCACAAGTGCTATGGAATCAACTTGGTGGTATCTCACCACAAAACATTATTTGATTGTCCCTCCAATGTAATGTAATGACCCAACACTATGAGGTATGTGTTCATCCAAAATATCTTTTGCACTAGCATTATTTCTTTATTCTTTGAAACGCACACACACACACACACACACACACACGGTTGTTAGGTGATGTCTGGTCCAGCAAATTCCAGCTCTAGTGATTCTATGTACAACAGAATGAAACACCTCCAGGTCATACATCATACTCACAATATCTCTACATTTGAGCCCAATTTTATAGCCATTGTGTCAATTCTTTGGGGTTTTTCTCTTTTTTGCTGCCTCTTTACTTTGCCAACCATGATTTCCTTCTGTAGAGAGAGGTCCCAATTGATAACATGTCCAAAATGTAAGAAAAAAAGTACGGCCTCCTTTCCTATAAGGAGAATCTTGGATTTACTCTTCCAAAATTTATGTATTTTTTTTCTTTTGGCAGTCAATTGTCATTTCAATATTCTTCATCAATCTTATCGTTCAAATGCATTGATTCGTCTTAGGTCTTTCTTA
The DNA here is from genome assembly GCA_004026705.1 of Nesogale talazaci. Taxonomy (NCBI): domain Eukaryota; kingdom Metazoa; phylum Chordata; class Mammalia; order Afrosoricida; family Tenrecidae; genus Nesogale; species Nesogale talazaci. The sequence continues at coordinate 61,815 of PVJH01000547.1, read as the reverse complement.
TTCATTGTCTAATGTTGACATGCATAAGTGGAAATTGAAAATACTGTGACTGACTCAGGTGGACCTTAGTTCTCAAAGTAACAGCCATGCTTTTCCACAATTTAAAGAGGCCATGTGCAGCAGATTTACCTAAGACCATATGCCATTTAATTACTTGACTGCTGCTTCCATGAGTATTGTGGATCCTAGCAAGACGAAATAATCAATAGCATCAATCTTTTTTTCCTCTGTTTATCATGGTGTTACCTATTAGACCAAAGGTGAGGATTTTGGTTTTCCTTACATTGAGTTGTAATACATACTGAAAACTGCAATCCTTTATCTCCATCAGCAAGGCTTGAAGTTCTATTCACCTTCAGCAAGGAAGTTGTTTTTTTTTTATAATCCGTATATGGCAAGTTTTAAATAAGCCCCTGTCCCATTTTCATGGAAAATTCTACTTCATAAAATCCAGCTTCTCTGAGTAATTGCTCAATGTACAGATTGTAACTTGTACGTTCTACTTATACGGAAGTATCATGGGAAGATGCACCCCTAAGGCACATTGTTCCTCACTTGAAGCTGCAACGTCCCCTTGCCCTATTCATACAACTCCCTGTTGGCCCAGAGACAGCCCCTGTATGAGTAGAGCAAGTGTTCTGGAATGTCTGTTTTTTCAAGACTATCTGTAGTTTGTCATGATCCGCACAACTGAATCCCTTATCATGGTCAATGAAATAAGCAAATATCTTTCCATTATTTTCTGCTGTAACCCAAGGGCCATCTGACATCACTTATGATATCTCCTATTCCAAGCCTTCATAATTGGACTTGACCATCTAGCAGCTTCCTGTCAATGTTCTGTAGCAACCAGGGTTGGATGATCTTCAGGAAAAAATTACTTGCATGTCATATTAATGATATTGTTTTGTATTTTTGCATTCTGTTTGGTCACCTCTATTTGATATGGATGCAACTATACATGTCTACTGGTCAGTTGGACAAGTAGCTACTTGTCTTCCCAATTTCCAGACTTGAAAGAGTGAGGAATTCCAGTGATTTATCAACCTATTCAGACATTTCAACTAGTATTCTCTCAATTTTTTCATAGCTAATGCTTTCGGTACAGCTTGACCTTCTTCCATCTTATTAATAACTCTTTAAATGACTGAATGCCAACTTGTTCTTTTGGGTACAGTGACTGTGTATTATTTCTATCTTCTTTTGATGCTTCTTACATCACTCAATATTTTACCCATAGAATCTTTCGGTATTACAATTCAATGCTTGTTTTTTTTTTTTCTTGAGTTCTTTGAGTTTAAGATATTCTGATCATGTTCTCCTTTTTTGGTTTTCTCATTCTAAATGGCTTCACATTTCATTATAATTTTTCACTTGTTTTTTTTGATCTGCTTTTTGAAATATTCCATTCAGCTCTTTGACTTCGTCATTTCTTTCATTTACCTTAGCTAGTCCACAGTTAATAGCAGGTTTTAGAGACTCTTCTGGAAATTACATCTACTTAGTCTTAAATTTTCCCCCTTTCTTTTTAGTAACATTTTGCTTTCTTCATGTATGATACTTTGGATGTCATCCCACAGATAATCAGATCTTCTCTCATTAATGTTCAATGCATCAAATCCATTCATGGGGTGGTCTTGGAATTTGGATGGGATGTAATCAAAGTTGTGTTTTGTCTATCATAGATTTGTTTTAATTTTCTTCAACTTTGAGGTAAACTTGGATGAGCAATTGACTATCTGTTCCTTAGTGAGATAGTGCGCTGATTTTAGCTACTGATGTTGAGCTGGTCCTTCATCTCTGCCTACAGTACAATTTATTTTTATATATCACTGCTATAGAAGGCCACCTGCATCATCATATTTTGCATTTTTGAAAACAAAAATTGCTTTGAAGAAGTCTAGGTCTTAGAAAATTGCAACATGTGGACCACCAGAAGCAGAGATGCCCACAAAACAACAACAACAAGAAACAGAAAATTGCAATATGTGATATCCAGCTTAATTTCTGTCCTCCAGACCATATTTTACATGTATTCTTTCTTCCTCTTCATTTCCTACTTTTGCATTCCAATCACCAATAGCTTTTTATTTATCTTGATTATATGTTTGTTTAATTTCAGAATGAAAACTTTGATAAAGTGTTTCGATTTCATCATCACTAGTGTTAGTGTTAGAGTGTACATTTGATAATAGTGGTATTACTTGCATTTCCTTGTATGTGGATATATATTATACTATCTCAGATTGTATTGTAATTCAAGACAGATCTTGAAATAATCATTTTTAACAGTGAGTGCAGTAACATTTCTCGTATGTCATTCTAGGGACCTGAAACCATATGATTTTCTGAATTAAAATGGTCAGTACCAGTTCACTTTAGCTCATTAATACCTAGAATATAGATAATTATGCGTTCCATTTCATTATTAATGATGTAATTTTCCTAGAATCATATTTCATACATTCTAAACTCCAATTATTAAATTATGTTTGCAGCTGCTTCTTCTTATTTTGTGTCAGGCCCCATTAGTAAATGAAGATCCTGAAGGTTTTGTTCTACTGTGTCTACTCTTGTCTCATCATTTTGTTATTTTTGTACTTTGAAAAGTTGACTCTTCCCCAGTTACAGTTTGAGTGCTCTTCAACCTGAAGATCTCATGTTTGGACCCTATCTGACACTGTTCTGTTTCTGTTCATTAGGTTTTCTGTAAGTGACCATGTTTAGGTCCGACCTATAGGGTGTTCAATAGCTGATTCTTCTGAAGTGGGCAGCCTGTCCTTTTTTCGTTATCTGCTCTTAGAGTAGAAACTGTGCTCATACTTGTTCACTGTGATGACCCACTAATCTTTGAAACACCAGTCACATATCAGGACAATTATACTTATCAATTAACTGAGCCATGTGTAATCTAAAGAGTATATACTTTAACCCTCCCCTTTTTCATAAAAATTCATTTGTTAAAATTTGAATGATGGTCAAAAAACCAAATATTTTTTTAAATGCTATTAAATCAGAAGTTTAAATGGATCATGGGGCAAACCAGAAATTATCTCCATTTCATCAAGATCATTCAGAATTTTTACAGTTTGACCATGTAAATGCATTTTCAATAAGCCTAATTTAATAAAAAAATCAACAAGTTTGCACATTGTGTTTTTATCAAAATGACTAAAGTTAGCTATTCCCTTCCATAAAATAATAGGTTAGCATTGATAAGGAACTGCTATAAGTAGTTTGCATACTAGGACAAAATGCAGAATATCAATGAAATCCTAGTGTATTATACTAAATAATAAGAGAGGAGCTTTGCTGATTTATGATATTGCAAGCAAAGTTTTTTTAAATTAATATTGAAGGCTTTTCATGTTAATATTGACTGATACATGGAAGGAGTTTGATTATTAATTGATTAAGATATATTTTATTTTCTGGTTTCCAACATAAAATCTGTGTCTGTCAAGGAGGCATGGTTATCTTTGTAGTTAGGCTTTTCAATTTTGCAATAGTGCTCATGAATGTTAGAACTCTTAGATTAGCTGTTACAATATGGAGGAGTAAAGTGTATTTTTTTTGCCATGTTTATGGTCTGTGCTGCTAATTTTTAGATGCATAAGTACCATGTGGACACATGAGGATCTTTCAATTTATGTCTTTGAACTTTGGGCGCCCTACATAATTAGGCTTGTTATTTTCATTTTGTTTCAACTTGAGGGCATCCATAGTTTTCATACTTGCAAATGCTTGCATCTTCCCAATATGCTCATTTACCAAGCTATAATAAATCTTTCACATCACAATGACCAATCTTTTGATATGCTTCAAATTATTATTTTCAATGTTTTGAGAAGATCCCTTTGAACAGTATTGGGATAGAGGAAATTTGCCCTGTCTTTTCTTTTTCATTTCACTTTTATTTCTCCCCTAACTGAGATGTTAGCTACATATAGCATAAAAAATGGAAGCAAAAATTATGGAAAATTATTTAGTACTAATATATATATATATATACTTATATTTATATTCCTATCAAAAAGTGTCCTTAAAATAAAATTGTAATTTAGATTTATTAAATGCAACATATGGTATTAGGGGTTCACCTAGACATTTTAATTTTGCTATTAGAATTATTTTTATTCAAGGTGTAAATTAGTCTTTTCTTACTCTGTATTGAAATACTTTATAAATAGTTATTCAATGATCATAATAAAAATACACATTGTAAATTGATAACCAGTGATAGGTGAAAGTGAAAATGGACTATAAAGGATTTTTATTCATTAGCCTAGTGAATTTTATTTATCAGTATAGTGTTAGAATTTTAAATAAAGAAATACCTTTTACATATCATAAAAGAACAAAAGTAAAGTACTACTTTACTATTTTGGGCGTCACTGCCTTCTGGTGGTCGTGGGAGCTTCCCAGCCTTGCTCTTAGAGAGCCACTGCTGGATTTGAACCGCCAAGCCCATGGGCCGCTCTCCCACACTCAACCACTATGCCACCAGAGCTCAGCCCAATACTTTACTTTTCAAGGAGTGGATTTCCCCCCATGACCCCAAAAGACAGAGCATCCATGTAGTATAGAAATGCATTTCCTCTGTGTTCCAATAAGTATTAGGGAAATAGCTCTTTGTCATTTTTATAGTCTTGATTTTGAAGTGAGAAATTGCAATGATCACCTTTCTGACTGGGAATAGAACAGATGTGTTTAGTGTTAACAAATATCTATGCATACATGCTAACTAGAATGAGAAGAAATTTACCTGGAGAAAGCTTATTATTCCTTTGGAATACTTCTTTCTCTCCACCTCCCTCTTCTAAAACACTGTTTCTCACTCACAACTGCTTCTGGAAAGACAGTATAACTATAAGGGTCTTTTTTGCCCCCTGGGTACCTTATTGTCTATCTTAATTCTACGTTACGCTTTTGTGGGTTATGTTTGGATGTTCCGTCAAAAATATATATTAGCCCTTCATGGAAAAATATATTTCATCTTTCTGCCCCTCCTCCCTGTGGCTTTCTTCTTTCTCATTTCTGACTTCATGGTCTCTTCTGTTTCTTCTGTTTTTTTTCTTTCTTTTTCTTTCGTAAATCACTGACTTCTCAAATGGTATCTCAACAAATTCTATTTCTGTGTCGTTATTCTGGATTTTGTTTTATTTACTTGGTTTCTCAAGCATATTTTGTTTATATAGGTTTATAGGTTCACATATCTGGTTGTTTGACTTGTAAGCTAAAAGTTGTCCCAATATAGCTTTAATCAAAATAAATAAATAAAGATTATACTAAATTAAAAAATATATAAATATTATATTTTAGAGTAGCTAAAGGCTTAATAGAGCACCATTTTTCCCTGGTAGAAGCATTTAAGAGCTCATTTAGCAATTAAGAAGAGGATATTTTAAACACAAGAAAAACATCAAGGATCTTAAAACCCACAAATCTTTTAGGGAATAATTTGTCTAGATATGTGATTCTTAACTTATTCCTCAAATAACAAGTATTTGAGAGGTTTGCATATTTTAAATTGCTGCACCTCTTCACACATTAGTCATGGCTTAAAAGTAGTCTCTAAACACATTATTTATTTACTGTTTGTTACAAAACTTTCACTATTGATTTAGGGCATTACAGTTTAAGTAGTTTTCTTTTTAATTTTTTTTCTTCTTAAAGAAATAATTCCTTTAAAAACTTACAAAGTTTCTTCTAAAGGGAAATTTCTAAAAATGACATTGATTTCTCAAATTTAAATTTGTAAAGAATCACTTTGGATCAAAAGGGGGAAAAAGTTATCATCTATTTTATGGCCATCATGATAACTTTCCAAACTAAACTGCAAGACACATCATTTCAAAACAGCATATGCTCTTTCTATTTTGATGATTCTGTGCCACAAATTTTCTTTGAGAAAATAGTTTTATGTCTTTGTTATATCATTTGTTGAAACAAGGCATTATCATTTTAATTAATCACTACAGGGATTTTTACTTCCAGTAAAATAATAAAAATACTCATGATTTTAATTAGGCCAAATATTAAAACAATGTCACAGATAAATTTAAAATGCTGACTTATCCCTCACCCAAGAATGGAAAGCCTTCAAAGTTATGAAGAAACAAATTATGAAAGAACAAATGCACTTACAGAGTACTACATGAAAACATCTTGAGCAAGTCTAATATTAATTTACAAATTTCAGTCTAAAATTGAAAGCACTGTTTTGGGTTTTTTTGAGGGAAGAACTGTCTTTTATTTTTTATTTTTATTATTATTATTTTTTAGGCATCACTGCCCTCTGGTGCTGGGAGTAGGAGGCCCAGCCTTTGCTCCTCTGGAGCTGAAATTGAACCTCCAACCCAGTGGACCGCAGTCCCGCACACCACCACCACACCACCGGGGTTCAGCCCTGTTTTTGATTTTTGAAAGCTGTGCCTATCACATAAAAATATACTTATTCCCCTCAAATTTAATATTTTAATAATCTCATGGGCAATGTTATTTGCCAGAGTTTAAAATAAAATTTGAACAAATTGATAACTTTATTAAAAAAATAAAACTTTGACCCACATGAAAAATCATCTGAAACTGCATATAGAATAAGTACATTAAATGTTTAAGTGGCATTAAGTTTTCCCCAATTATGTGTGAAAATATATATATCTTAATGTAGTTATCCTTGTTTACAGTTAATAATTAATTCTTAAAATTTAAATTATTAGATATGTAGAAAAAATAATTGAAATCATACATTCTAAAATATTTAATTATTTTATTTAAAGTACTTCATTTTCCACATTCTTAAAATTCTATATTTTAAGAATTAAAATAAATTAGGAATAGCTCTGTTTATTTTCTTCTTGAGTAATCTGATTTTCTGTCAATATGGATATCAGAAGAATGTAATTTTCAGGGAAAATAGTGAGTTCATATATTTTCTCATTTTTCAAGCTGAAAATTCTGATTTTGATATTACACGCTATAGTCAACTCCATAGCTTTTTGTAAGTCAGTCAATGCCTAAGAATGAAATCCTTATATTGGCATATTTTCAATTGATTTGCTGAATGCAGTATATTGTTTGATTTATTCACTGTTATTTCAATGGGCATTGATTGTTTATCAAAGTGGGAGATCTTTGAAAGCTTCAATTTCATATATATATATTTATATATATGCATTTTGGTATCACCTAGAGTATGACTCAGCTCATTGACTGTCAATTCTGGACCCTATAGGCCAGGTGAGCAATACCCTGTCAGCTCCTGAGAGTGTAAGTCTTTACAGAAGTATCCAGCCTCATCTTCCTTCACCAGAGTCACTTTTGATTTTGAGCTACTGACATTCTGCTCAACACCAGGATTGTCAGGAGTCATTAGAGTTAGAGAAGATAAATGGTCCAAGCCCATAGCCATTAAACTCTATAGTTAGAGGACAGCAAGATGAAAGAGAACTCATAAAAGAGATGAAGTAAGGTGTGACTGCAAAATAAAGGAAAACAAAGCCAAGGTAATGCTCTGAAATGAGTATTTAAAGGAAGTGGAAGGGAGCAGTTGTGCTACATACTCCTACCAGAGCAGATATAAGAAACTTTTGATCAGCATGGTGTACAGATCAATCAGAGATCACTGTTGACTCCCGGTTTTCAAATTGGCACCATTTTGCCCACCAGGGGAAATTTGTCTTTGGCTACTACATTTTTAGTCTACACAGCTAAACACACACATCTAGACCAAGGATCCTGCTAAGCATCCTGCAGTGCTAAGACTGCCCCTGCAACAACAACAGCAACAACAACAACAGCAGCAGCAACAATAACAACAAATAGTCCAGGCCCACATACCAACAGTATTGACACTGGTATAGATATGGGGAGTTTAAGTAAGATTTGGCAACATTAACATCAGATAGGTACTTACATATGACTAAAAGAACAGAGAAAAAAAAATCACAAGACTCAGTGGCACTTCCACAGAGATTGTCCTTACGAAAATGTAGTCTTTTTCAAGATTATATCATCATTAACAAAGCAAACACTGAAAGAGTTATTGCTTTTGGGTGAAATGTCTTTGGTTTCGCCACTCATCTGGCAATGGGCCTGAACCAGTTGTCAGCTGCCATTAAATCAATTCTGATTCATAGACATGTCACATGTATTAAAGTAGAACTGTATTCCACAGGGTATTCAGTGGCTGATTCTTTGGAAGTAGATTACCAGAACTTTCTCTGGGTTCTCTGGATGGAGGTGAAAAACCAACATTTCCATTAATACCCACTTTTGAACCATATACAGTAGAAGGGACTCAGTAGGTGATTGGAATGTGGTGTTGGGGCCGGGACGGAATGTGGTTTGTATCATTGCTCTCTCAGACAATCCCTAAAAGACAAACTTCTTTCAGTAGGCATGGTTCTGTACAATAATCAGAAGGTATTCTGAAATCAAAAGTAATTTTGCTACATCAGTCCACATCAGGGCCTCACTATCTGCTTAATGAATTTAGAAAGACAAACTGACCCCACATTCCCCTTTGGAGGTGATACACCTAACAGTTTCCCTAGACGTGTGTTTTTCTTTTCATTTCCATTTTTTACCTAACTTCTGTACCTCCCCTCCTTTTCCCACAACTACGTACCCACCCACCTTTAATCACATCAATGTATATTTTCCTGTCACTGGGGATTGCCTGAATCCAGGGCTTTTGCTGAAGGCCTCTTCCCTGCCCCACAAGCAGTTGCCTACATAAGGCTTACATCTACTTTTCAAGATATTTGTTTCTGGAGAAAAAGCCTAACTCTTCTTTAGTCCACATTTTCTGTATTAAAAATAATATTATATAAGAATTTAATATTTTGAACTAAAGTATTATTCTATCTTAACTATCAAACTTTCACAGGACACAATTTCTGTAATAAATATAATATGGTTTCCTGATCAACTCTGTTTGGTTTAGTTTGTATGGAGGAGAGTGAAAGTTATCTAAAATTTTAAGGAAACAATATAAAACCATCTGTAAGGAATAGGAGGACAGGTGTCTTTTATGAGAAATCCCTACCACAGTGCCCATTCCTGTCTCATCTGCTCTGAGTGGTGGAAATCCTACAGAATTTTCAGTGGTTGAATTTTGCAAGTAAGTCACAAATCATCTGAGGCACCCCTAAGACCAAACTAAACACAAGGATGACGAGCCAATGATGACTCACAATGAGCCTATCTAAACTCGTACAGAAGCTTCATTTTCCTTTCTGCAGTGTCTGTCAGGTTGGCATCCTCAATTTTTAGTTTGCAGCCCAATATTTGATCTTCTGTGCCTCCGGATTTTTTAAGAAAGGCTTTTCATTTCCATTTCTGTGTGAAATAAAGTCTCCACCCTATCGGCTAGCCATGGAGTGGGTTTCATTTGCACAGCACTGGCATTCCTTATTAGAATTAAGAACACTCAAGTTCCAACTACTTGTCTCAAGGTTTACATCCTCCAAAGTATTCCTTTTTCACTTGCAAGATAAAAGATGCTTAGAAATCTTCTCGAATGAATCAAAGTAGTCGTTGTTATCTATAGGAGGACTTAATTATAGAACTGTCAGAAAAATGGTGTTTTGTTGATGTTGACTCTCCAAACAAAAGCTTGTATTCAAGCCTACATTATAGTTGATTTGTAGTCTACATAGTGTCTCCAACATGTCTGTCAATTCTGACTGTACATGGGAGAAAGGATAATCTTACTGCTTATAAAACCAAGATGTCTACATACCCCCCAAATCATGATTATGTAAATAGCCTGTTCAAAGTGACATAATAATTAGTGGGTGTGTGATTAAGAAATATAATGGCAGTTATGATAATTAACTTTGATCTCAATTCCTATTGCAATTAAAATATTCACTGTGTTCAATGAAAGAACCTGGCAACTCTGAAGTGGACGTTGTGAAATCAAGTTCGATGCACTAACGCTCTTGGCAGGCGCATCATCCATCCTCTCTCCTGATGCAGATCTTAGTCCTGTGCAGTCACATATGTTTCACCTCTCCAGCTGCAAAATTGGACTTAAAACATTTATTCTGCATTTGATTTAAAACCTTGGCTATGGTTTGGATCCAAATACTGGAATTATAGACTAATTTCTTGTTATTGGCCTTACTCATTTTATTTTAGGATACTCATGTTATTATCAACTTAAGGTATGACTTAGAGACCTGTGTTGTACATAAATATTTTCAATCTATTACTCAATTAAAGTATTTTTGTTTATTGCATGATTTTGTACTGTAAGGGATATGTATATGTTTATCAAACTCATCATTTAAAAATTTTAAGTCGACCATAGAATGAACAGTATTAAAATTTCCAGTTAACAACATAACATAACTGTGATCAAGAAATATAATAGCAGTTATGATAATTAACTACCCTAACTAAAAAATTGGAAGGGAAATACATATTTGGTCATGAGGTCTATTTCCCACTAACATCCACTTTAAATTAAGAGTCATTTTCCCATGGAGAGAATATTTTTCATTAGACAACATTAATTGAGAGAGTTAAAATTGGCAGACTAAGATGTGCTTTGAAGAAATAATGCTTGCCTCATAGGCATTCAGCTAAGCTAATATTATACACATGTGTGATATATACATTCAGGACCATTTGATTATAAACCTTATTTTTTTTTTGGGGGGGGGAGCCATTATCAATGACAAGATCTCTATTGAACTTGTGTAACAATGTATTTTTATCCACTCACCTCATTAAATATTCTAATTCTTATTAGTGGTTCCACAGTTGTGCAACTCCAATAGGAAAGAAGTCTGGCTAACTTGCATAACCTACTTTTTTACCAAACTTATTTTCTGAAGCAATACTTTTTTTAAATTTAGCTCAGACAAATAGACATAATAGGAGACTAGTGTTTGTGGGGAAATTCTCTTAAAGTGAGCTAGCAGAGCTTCTAGAATGAAATTGGTATCCGATTACTGAAGAGATTTTAAGTTTCATAAGACTTCAGCGGGCAGCTTGATGTTAGTGTAGGATTTTATAGGACAATCTGAAATATTATCTTTTTGGAAATAGGCAGGCAAATAGTAATTGGTTATACACAAAACAATACATTAAAATGATTATACTAAGAGCCAGCTTCTTGGGAATTTGACAGGCTATTGTGGAGAGAGTCAGCGAACTTTGTATTTTTTATTAAATGGCATTCATTGAAATTGTTGATTTTAGTAAAATGTGAGGCACCAAGGATTATTATATAAAATGCCCTGCCCTGCCCCCACCAGTCTGTCCTGGGGATTTGGGACTCTGCTCAAGGAGAGTATCTCTAGGACCTGGGGCTACAGTGAATGCTGTGACCCTTTGACTGGGCATGCCTACACAGTAGGGTATGTTGGGCCCCTCTAGGGTTTCCTCCTGCATGGACTCAATAAATTGCATCTTTTTGCTTTAAAAATATGTGCTAGGATCCCCTCAAGCTCTTTAAGTTTCAAGCTAGCTTGGTAACATCATATTACTCCCATGACATCCTAAAGCTGGAATTCGTCTACCTTCCCTCTCATTTGTAATAATCAAAGCCATTCTATCATTTCACTATCTCTTTCTTTTCCTAAAATATGCTTCTTTGTGCCTGAGCCATCACACTAAGTGCATACCAGCGACCTTTCCTCCCTAACGGGTTTCTTCATCCTCTCCATGGTGCACAGCAGTCTGTCCAGGTTTCTGTGAAGCAATCCAAGTGCTCCCCCCGCTTCCCTATCCCCAGATGACTTCGGTTGCCTCTTTGTTAATAATATTTTATGACATATTTTGTTGGGAAACATGCAATTTCCCACAAAAATAGAGGATCCACTTATCATATTCAAAAACCAGCATTCGCATTTCATTAAATAATGCCTCACACACAAGCAACACTCAAACTTGGAATGGCATAACAACTTCAAAATTTGCCCTGTTAATTTTTCTCCATTATGGGAAGTGAAATTCAGATTAAAATATCATTTCACATTTCTATTTATGGACACATTTTCTGAAATTCAAATAGGTCACTTCACATGTAATCAAGAAATGTTTCTTTTAGGACTCAGTTCTTTGCTTGCTTGTTTTTTATGATTGTGACTTGACTGAGGCTATTTTTCAGCCAGTTTACTTTAAATTGTAACATGAGGAAGGATGCAAAGCAAACATGGTAACTATAATTACACCATCGGTTTTGTTCTATTAATTTCAGTAAGGGAACTTACCCATTTCTTATACTAGTCGGAATTTTTTTCTAACTTTCAATCTTTAAATAACTGCAAAATTTTTATAGCAGCACAGAGATGTTCTTCTATCTTTTAAACGGTTTCCCCACATATCACAACCCTACATAACCATAGGACATATATTGAAACTATAAAACTAGCATTGAAACAATTATATTTACTATCACATAACTTATTCAAGTTTCCTTTGCTGTCTCATTTCTGTGGTTTTTCTCTGTTACTAATCCCACTTTGAAGATCGACACTGCCTTCCATTTTCAGTTTACTATAGACTCTTCCTCTCTAAGAATATTTTTGTCTTCCTTTATCACCTGGATAACCTGGAAGACCAATGTCTACTTCTTTTTTCAGAATGTCACGGTCAGTTTGTCTAATATGCATGCAATATTATACCCTTTGAAGACTATATTCAGAGTCTTAGGAATATTTAGTTGGAAAGTCTTGGATCATTCCTGTCCATCTGGTAAGAATATATATTTAAAAGTTTTTTAAAGCACACAAACACACACAGTCTTAGTTTTCCTCTTTGCAAGTGTTTTTCCCTCGCCATTCTTGTTCATGTGATCAATACACAATGTTTTACAGCATCTGCAGACATATGTATGCATCCCTTTTCAAATTAAAAGAATTAATGCAAAGATTAAACACACTTTTTATATTTTCTTTCTTAGTAACTAATAAATATAACTAGACAATTTGAAGTGCCAATTTTCAAAGTGATCTATTAATTATCTAGCTGAACAATCTTAGATTTGATGCAACTCTTCAGGAATATCCTGGAGAAATCACACTATAATATTCTCTTTAAGGAAAAAACCCACCAAATCAATTACTGATTGCTGAATCACTTATATTTTATATTCTCTAATGTGTTTTTATCTCTGCAAAACTTTCCCAACCACACTATTCCTCCGCTTCCCTATTACTTTTGACCATTTCTTTCTGTAATCAATTTATTGATATGCACTCTAACCAATTTCAACATAATTGAATTTATTTCCCTCCCCACTGCTCCACTGATATTGTCTCAGAAAATGCACATTGTTTTCTAATAGCTAAATATGATATTTGTATGCATTATTGAATAATATTATGCATGGTTGACCTCCAGCAACACTGAGGGACAGAGAATACACTCCACATGTGTCTATTGCAGATTCCTATGATACAGAGATCACGCGTGCTTTCATTTTTCAACTTCCTCAGTATTATTCCTAAACAAACCATAACCCCTGATATTTCATTTTTGGTTCAGTATCCCATTGTAGTGGCCACACAGAAGTCATTCACAATAATCGTGATTATGGGAATTTATTAGTGAAGGTAACAGTTTGCGTATATCATGATCTGAAAACATTAAGAAAAAGATCGTTTTTTTTATCAGTAGCAACTCTGCTCAGCCATTCTGCAGGCACATTTCTTTGTTCTACTCTGTCCTGGAGAGTTGGTATGAGTGTGAATGGACTTGATTGCAGTGAGATTTTAAGTTTGACCTAGTCATTTGCTGGGACTATGAAGATTACAGTGCCAAATAAAATATACTTCAATGCAATAATGCCCTTTTTTTGAAATTCGTGCTTTCTAATATTATCTGAACTTCATTTGTCTTGATGCTTCTATACTTTCTTGTCTGTGTCTTCCCATCTCCAGTGTATCATCTTTGACTTTATATTATAGGTTATTCCCATTGATGCCATGTGTATTTCTAAGGATTTCATTTTCACCTTTGTATTATTTGCTCACTCTTTATCCAGCTGTCTATAGGAGCACTATGTCTGGATCTTCCTTTGCTATTCCAATCCAAACTCAGTGCCAGAGTTGACATTGACACACGGCAACTCTGTAGCACTCTACAGGACTGTCCCTGTGAGTTTCACACTCTACCTGCTCATCACAATGAAAAATCCAATCTTCCTCCTTTGCAACAGCTGGTAGTTTTTAACTTCAGATCTTGTGGTTTGCGGCCCAGTACATAACCACTACACTAGAGCTCCTCTGATATGAAATTTTTCACCACTAAAATCATCAATACTACATTTAGACATACACTTCTTAGTTCCGATTTCCTCTATTCCTACTCCCCTGATTTGAATGGGCTCAAATTCGTTCATCATTATTTCCTATTCTATTTTGTCATTTGTTTCCTAAACATACTATATTCATAACAGAAATTGTGATTCCTCTCTCACTGCATCTTATTTATTTATTTGGTTGGTTGGTTGGTTTTCTTTGAAGAACAGCTCAAATCCTACCTCCATGATGCTAACCCAAGCTTATTTAAAAGAATGAAAATGCTTTAACTGTTTCCATTGATCTCCTTGCATTATGTTTTATTATCAGTTGTAGACATGTTGCTTTTAGGTTTCCTTTGTGCTTTCCTCAATTGATCTTTACGTGCTCACAGTCCATTCAAGGGTCTTACTACATGAACTGTAGCATTGACTTAAATGATCCACCCATGTTTTGTTGCTGGTGTTCCTTAGTGTTTTTGCTTTTGTTCGGTTGTATGGGCTTGCAGGCAGCATTTTTTCTCACTAGAATCATAATTTGACCATGTAACACCAGGTTGTGGAGTTGATTGGTTCATTCTTTTATTCACAGAGAATGTGAGGAAAACACCTAAACTAAGACCAATGTGTAGTCTGTAGAGAATCATGTTTCCCTGCTAAGTGATACAGAGTCATATTTGGAATAGGTCCTTGAGCAAAACCATTTGATCACATCCAATATTCTGACAGGAATTAGAAATGACATGGAATTGGATCTTCCTGCTCTGCTCACATTATTGAGCTTCATATAAAATAGGTGTCCTTTTCGGAAACATCAATTCTTAACCTTAAGGATTTCTTTGTCTAATTTATCTGATTAACAACTCTTAACACCTCTACTAGGTATTTTCAAAACAAAAATAGCAGCCAAGCATCTAGCTCTTAGTACTAAGGGCAAAATAAGTATTTTCAAACATGAATAAGCAAAATTTGATATCTTTTCTTTTAATCAGTTTATTGGAAGTTCATGCAACTCTTGCCACCATTTATCCATCCATCCATTGTGTCAAGCACATTTGTACATTTGTTGCCCTCATCATTCCCAAAACAGTTGCTTTTTCTTGAGCTCTTGTTATCAGTTCATCACTTACCTCTTCTTCCACCATTCCCCACATGAACCCTTGATAATTTATTAATTATATTTATATTGTCATGTGTTACACTGTCTGATGTGTCCCTTCACCTACTTTCCTATAGTCTATCTAGGAGGGAGGAGGTTATATGCAGATCCTCCCTTCTACTCAAATGTCCCTCTACTCACATGGTACCATCACTCTCACCACTAGCCCTGAGGGTTTCATCAGTCCTGAATTCCCTGTGTTTCCATTTCCTATCTGTACAGTGTATGTCTTCTGATCTATTCGGGTTTGTAAGGTATAAATTGGGATTATGAAAGTGGGGGTGGGGGAAGGAAGCATTAAAGAACTGGAGAAAAAAATGTATGTTTCATCATTGCTACACTGAACCCTAACTGGCTTGTCGCCTCCCCATGAACCTTCTCTAAGGGGATGTTCAGTTACCCACAGATGGGTTTTCAGTCCCAAATCTGCACTCCCTCTCATTCACAATGATATGTTCCTTGATGTCTGATGTCTGATCCCTTCAACATCTTATGATCACATAGCCTGGTGTGCTTCTTCCATGTGGGCTTTGTCAAGTCTTTCAGATCCCAGATGCTTTATCTTTTGATAGGCAGTCACCACTTGCTTCCTTCACATTTGCTTAGGCACCCATTTGTCTCAGTGAATGTGTCAGGAAGGTGAGCATCATGAAATGCCAGTTTAATAGAACAAAATATTCTTGCATTAAGGGAGTACTTCAGTGGAGGCCCACTGTCCTTCTGCTTCCTTAATACTAAACCTATAAGTATATACACAATGATCTATTTCCCTTTCATCATGTATAAATATATTTATATAGGTATGTACATGTCTATATTTAGACCTCTATAAATACCCTTTGCCTCCTAGTTCTTTCTACTATTTAATTTTACTTTCCTCTCATCAGACTATCATGCGCAGCCTTCATTTGGATTTCAGTAATTCCTATCAGTTACATTCCCCTTGATCAAGCCCTGTTAGACCTCTTACACACTTGTCCCCTTGTCCCTGGGTTTGTGAACACCATTTCTTCTCCCCACCTCTCCCCGTCCCCTGATTTCCTAGAACCTTTTCTCCTCCAGATTGTTTATCTATCCTGTCTTATCTAGATAAAACTGCAGCGATAATAATATGCACAAAAAATGAGACAGAGCAAATCAAAGCAACAAAAGAAAACAACAACAACAACAAAAATGACCAAAAAAGGGCTGAGCCCTGGTGGTGTAATGGTTGAGGGCGGGACTGCGGCCCACTGGCTTGGTGGTTCAAATCCAGCCGCAGCTCTCCAGAAGCCAGGCTGGGTCTCCCACTCCCACCAGAGGGCAGTGATGCCTTCCCCCCAAAACGAACAAACAAAAAATTTTTAAATGACCAAAAAAAAAAAAAATAAAAGAAAGAAAGAAAAAGAAAAGAAAAACCTGCAAACAGGTCAAGGTCTGTTTGTTGACCTTTAGGAGAATTTTCCATTGGGGTCTGATGGGGTGCCATGCCTTAGCCCCAGAGTCTATATTTCCGTGTTCTCTCAGAACTTCCTTGCTCCGCTCCCTTTGCTGTTCGGCTCCCTCTGCTCCCTTTGCTCAGTGTTTTGCATCAGTGTGGTGGGGTCAGATAGGGCACAGTTACTACACTGTGTCTCCAGCATTGGCCCTTGTAGGGCTATGGGTCAGTGAGGGATGTCATGTCTCAGAGGGAGGCCGACCATATGGTCTTCTCTGTGCATTGGCTCTTCTGAGCAGGGATGTTGTCCTCAAGACTTGGTGGGCCAGGATATGCTCCACTCTCAATTTGTTATATTAACACTCAATAAAATATACTTAGACAATCTACTGATTTGTTATTTTTTTCTAAACCTAATTCATCTGCTATTGAAAAATAATGGACCATTAAGACATTAGGAAACTATGCAACTGTACTATTAACAAACTATACAATGGATGACCGTTATTTGGGGAAACATTTACATATGCCTAGGTTAATTTTTTTTAATCTTAAAATACTTTTCAGGAGTGTATCAAGGCTTCTGAGATGAAGAAAATTATCTGGGTCAAGATCTGAAGAGAGAAGAATATGTGATACACAAAATGGTAAGTAATAGTGGATCTATTAATGTGATATGTGTCTATTATTTCATTAAAACATTGCATCATTTGATAAGAGCATATGCATGAAATCATACCTGTGCTAGTCAATGACCTCAGTCATTTAATGTAAATTATAAATGTAACTGAATCAAAGTTTGTCAATTCCCATAAGGTGATTTTTATAATTTTTTTAATAAAAAACGATTGTTTTTTTTTTTGTATTTTGTTTCCTTTACATCATTTTATTGGGGGCTCATACAACTCTTAGCACAATCCATACATACATGTATTGTATGCAAAGCACATTTTTATCTTTGATGCCATCATCATTCTCAAAACATTTTCTTTCTACATAAGCCCTTGGTGTTGACTCCTCCTTTTCTCCCTCCTTCCCCACTCCACACTTCCCATTCTTTCATGAATCTTTGACAATTTTTAAATTATTATTATTATTTTGTCATATTGAACTCTGTCTGATGGCTCCATTCACTCACTTCCTGTTGACCGTACCCCAGGGAGGAGGTTAAATGTAGATCCTTATAATTGGTTCCCCCTTTCTACTCTACTTTCCCTCCAACCTCCCAGTATTGCTACTCTCCCCACTTGTCATTAAGGGATCATCTGTCTTGGATTTCCCCTGCTTTCGGTTCCTATCTGTACCCATGTACATCCTCTGTTTTAACCAGATTTTTAAGATAAAATTCAGATCATGATTGTGAGTGGGAGAAAGCATTTTCGAACTAGAGGAAAGTTGCATATTTCATCGTTTCTACATTGTGCCCTGACTGACTCATCTCCTGCCCACGGCCCTTCTGTAAGGGGATGTTACTTCCCCTGTAGATGGACCATGGGTCCCCAATCTGTACCCTCCCCTCATTTATAATGATACCATTTTTAGTTCTTTGATGCCTGATACCTAATCTCTTCAATGCCTTGTGGCCACACAGGCTGGTGTGCTTCTTCTATGTGGGCTTTGTTGCTTCTGAGCTGCATGGCCGCTTGTTTAACTTCAAACCTTTAAGATCCCAGGCACTATATCTTGATAGCTGGGTCCCATCAGCTTTCTTCACCACAATTGTTCACACACACCTTTGTCCTCAGTGATCATATCAGGAAGGTGGGCAAGCACTGATATGATTTTTGATTTTCGGTTCCTGATATCTGCTTTCATTGATGCCTCGTGGTCACACAGGCTGGTGTAAGATCCTTTGTTATCACTCAAAAAGCTTATTTGAATTGCATTTTCACAAGTCCAAGGAGAACTCAGTATTGCTTGTATGAATGAGAAAGACATCTCTTTGCTTCTCTTAAGAAGGAAGTCTCCCCCAGTGATGTATAGCACTATATTATTTTATATACTAGAAAGCAAGGACAACAAACACTTGACATTTTTCTACTATTATTTTCGATTTTGAAAACTGTTCAAAATAGACATGCAATAATTAAATGAATAGTTCTTTATGATTAAAGGGGTTTATATGGAGCACTCATTGCACTGAGGCTTAGGCCCTAGGCTGTTAACCATGAGGCTAGATTTTCAAACCACCAGCTGCTCTCTGGAGAGAAATATCTCCTTCTATAAAGATTTGCAGTCTTGCAAACTCTATACTGTGTCTCTATGAATCAGAATCAACTCTATGACAGTGGGTTTTGTTTTTTAGTTCAATACTCTATATGGGAGTTCTTGAATTGTGCAAATGGTAAAATTTCTAGGGTATTGATTGCAAAATTATAGGTTCAAGTTCACTTTGAGACACATCAGAAGAAAGGCGACCAAGCCAGGGACTTCTGATTTCAGCCTCTGAGAACTCTGTGAAGTAAACATCTAGTCTGAGAAAGTTGAGTCCAATCTTTCTCCACATTTCCAGACTCTCTGAATGCACAGCGCTCAGTGGAGCTTCCAAATTTAGATGATGTAGGAAGAAAATGTGCCTAGAAACCTCTATCTGAAAATTAGCCAGTGAAAACTCTTTATATCACAGAAAAATATTGGTCAAATAAGTCACCAATATATGCATTGCATAATGATCACAATACACTTTTAAACATCTAGTAATCTTGAAGGTGGCACAGGACCAGTCCCTGTCGGCAAGCATCACAAGTCCGTGCCACTTCAGGCCAAATAACAACCATGACTTCATAGGACTCCTTGTCTTCTTTACATGCCTCCATCTATTCAGAAGTCCCTGATGTGTCCCCAAAAGTGAGTGGCAAAAGGTTGAGAGAACAATGGAGAAATGATGGAAGACCATTCTGTCACTTTTAAAGCAAGGACTGAAATGTGAAGACACCCCTTACACTCAGCTCGTCTCTCTCCTATCCCACGCTGTCCCATGCCCAGGAAAGTCGAGCCTGTGCATGGTGACGTAGCGACACTAGCTGCTTCTTTCTGAGTAGTCAAGTGTTCCTTACTCAGCAGATGAGACTTTGCTCATTGAACGCTTCTCTCAGCTAGAAGACATTAAACTGGAGCCAGTGAGTTTTACTTAGTATCATCAGTTATCTCACGGAAATGATATGCTTAATTTGTAGGTATATTCATGTTTCTAACAATTGATCGATAGTTTTTTATCGTTTTTCAAAGATATTGATGTCACAAAAACCTTGATGCACTATGAATTTCAAACAAATGTAATTAATATTCTGGTGGAAGTTAGCTGTAAAACTGGAATTCTTGTGACTCTTTTTTAATCACAAATGCCATTCAAAAGAATAAAATAGGGGCTGAGCCCCAGTGGCGTAAGTGGTTGAGTGCGCGACAGCACACATATTTTAGTGGTGTCAATTATTTTCCAAATATCCTGATACATGTCCATGGGACATAATTATTAATCTGTGTGTACTAATCACATGTATCTATTTACTAATATTAATACATTTTGAGCTACCATTGCAAATACAAAAAGGAGTCAGATCAATTCATAATTATCTGTCCTTTTATCTAGAAATTCTAGAAATTATTTAATTTGTCTCTTGCATTAAGCCCCCAGACTTGCTAATGTGAACATGTTGCTTATTAGTACCATTCATAAATGTGAAGCTAGTTTTCCAGCAGTATATCTCATATTCACTGAACTGCATTAGCAAAGACTCTTAGCTAGTCTGTGTCTATGGCAAGTGATGATGAATTTAATTGTTTTCATTAAATACTCTTTGTAAATAAATTGCATGTACTTTGGGGATTTTCTTGGGGGTGGGAGAGGAGAAGAGATGATGCTGGTTTCTGGAAAACTCAAGGAGGAGTTCTTGGCAGCTCAGGTCTTGCTGTGAGGTAAATGCACCCCCACCTAAAATATAGCTGAAGCCTTCCTGGCATCACACATCTTTTTATTATTTAATATTTTTCTTCTCTTGGTGAATCTCTTTTCCAGAAAAAAAGTTGAAATTCAATAAGATCAACTAGAAGATCCAATGTTGCTTTGTGCTATGGTCTTATTTCTCCGGCAGATGCTTGTCTTATTCTGCACAGCTGCAAAATCTCTCTGTGCACTAAAGTCCCTTTAGTGCCAAGGGGGATAAACAGAAACGGATGAGAATGTAGCTGCTGCTGCCGGCCTGACCCTACTCACTCTGACTCCTTCAGCAACTTTCACTTTCCCTTGGAAGCCTCAGAGGAATTCTCTGCCTAACCACCTATCCCAAAGTTTAGGATTACTTTTAAGATAGTCATTTAATATTTCTTGAACATAAACATTTGGCCACAGTAACTGGGATTTGAGTTTATTAAACTTTTACATTCTTAAATATGGTCCACAGGGTATATTAAACTTGGCCACTTGGCTTCAGATCTGCTTTTATTTTACCATCCAAAATATACAGTGTGAAATGTATAAGAAGTAATTGGATACAGTGCTTTCCCCCCAAGCCTCGGTATCTCATTTCTGGCAGAACATGGAGATAAAAATACACAGAATTCCTATGATTAAGCACATTAAATGAACTTTTAAGTTTGAATTTCAAGAACAATTAAACAGAAGTGGTAATGAGTAGGAATTTACATCAGTAATAATATAAAGTAATAATATATGTATATATATAAATGTTTGAAAACTTTGCTTCAGAAAGAGCCAAAGTAATATGAAATAGTTAAATGGTATGTAAGGCATTATATATTAGGCAACTTTTAAAATTAATAGGACTGTATGCTTGATTTGGAATAATTTTCATAAAATATACTGAAATATGTAATCAAATCAACAATTTACAGAAGGTGAAAAACTTATTTTTAGTAGGAAGATACCAAATTTAAAATATAGGCATGCACACACAAAGACATATATATGCATATTCAGTCCATTTGTTTTGTGAAAACAATACAAATGAACATTCACTTATTAATTCAATGAAAATATCTTAAAATATATCCGGATTGGTAGCTAAATGAGGAGAACAGGAATTATAGGAAGGTCTAGAAGACATTTTCAATTTGTGCCTTATATAGATTACTGAACTTCTTAGCCTGACAAAAAGATGTTAGTTATTTAAAGTCAATTTTAATATCTACTGAGTAATTGTTCAAGTGTCTCCCTTACAAGGAATGCTTTTTTCCCCTGCATTTTTTAAAACATTATTCTGCCTGGTAATGTTCATGAGAATACCTCAAATAGTTGATCCAATAGGAATAAATAAAATAACAATGGGTTCAAATGATATTCTAAAATTATATGATAGTATATTTGCATAACAATTCATTATGTGTTTTACTACTTCTATTTAGAAACTAAAAGCATGATTAAAATGACTAGTTTCTCTTATGCCTGGCTTGTTATAATGCCTGAAGCTGCTGTTCCCTATCTTTGCGGCCTGGGTCTGAGTTGGACTCCACTGGAGTGTGGTGGTTTCCTGTTGGGCTGCTCACCGCAAGGTCAGCGGTTCAAAACAACCAGCCGCTGAGAGAGAGAGAGAGAGAGAGAGAGAGAGAGAGAGATGCTCTCCTGGGAAAACACAGAAGCAGTGTGACCTAGTCCTACAGGCTTGCTTTGAGTCAGTGAGGATCCAATAGCAGTGACTCAGGTTTTGTTTGGATGGCAGGGAAGTTGTTTGTTTGATGTGGTCATTACCTAGTCAGTCCACCTTCTGGGGGTGTCATTGTAACAGTTTGAATGCCTATATTAGGGAGTAAGAAGCAGCAGTACACCTAATTACTGTGATGTTTGCCAACCTTCTTTGAGCTTAATCTCTGATACTTCAGAATTCATTTTGTTCCATTCAAGGAAAACTTTCAACCCAGTCTAACTCTTTCTTGCTGAATCCACACTCAGGACTGACCCACTATCGGCTGAATCTGAATGAGGAAATAGTATTCATACATAGCTTATATTTTTAATGCAACATAAGTATCCCAATAGGAATTGATGGGGCATTTTCATTTACATATAGTGATATGTGTTGTGTGTGTGCATGCGTGTGTGTGTGTGTGTGTATATATATATATATATATATATTCTACATCCTGTGTATACCTAAGCAATTGCTTTAAATTCTTTAGACCTGAGATTTTCACATCTGTTAAAATCAAGTGTAAAAAGTGCACACATTGTAAATTTGTTTCGATAAGTAAATAAGTTAATATATGTTAAGATTCAGAATAACACCTGGTATGGAAAAGCAGCAAATGAATACTAAATATGTTGATAATTTTAGTGGAAACTATACATCGTGTTGCTGTTGTTAGGTGTCTAATCCATTATGACTCATAGTGACCCCAGGTGCAACAGGCAACTTATGGCCCGGTCCTTCACCACCCTCACTATTGTTCTTTGATTTGAGCTCATTGTTGCAGTCACTGTGCTAACCCAGTGAAAGGTCTTTTCAAGGGTCTTCCTTTTGGATGACGGTGGCAGTCACCTAATCTGGTGTCAATGTGAGGGTTAAGCGTGTAGAAGTGGAGTGTAGCCTGTCAACCTGGGGAGAGCCAAGGAGACCACAGTGTGAGCAGGGCTTTCCCCTTGGAGAATTCTTGGAAATCTGGCACTTTCTTCTTGGAAGCAGGAGACATGGACTCACTTTCTTGGAGACACACAACTGAAAAGGCTGACGCTGTGATAAATCCCTGAGGAGAAGCCACATGAACCTACCCTGATGGAACAAGAAACCGGACACCCAGAGAAGCCATGTGGAGACACTTGCAAGCACCGACATGCTTACAACACCACTGGATACAAAGGCTTTTTACCCACTAGCTGGTGAATTTCTGCATTTGGCATCATTTGATGTATTTCATGAGTCCGAAGAGGACTTTATAGATTGCTGTCAGACTTATGGGCTAATATCGGACTTATGACCTTAGACTGGACTGGGCTGGAAGGTTTTCTCAGTGGTCCAGTTCTCTTGTATCTAAACCTCTCCCTTATTTACATATGTGTGTTTATGGATTTGTTTCTCTAGTCTGTATAGACTTTCACAATGTCCTTCTGTTTTGTCAAGCAAAAT
The DNA here is from genome assembly GCA_004026705.1 of Nesogale talazaci. Lineage (NCBI taxonomy): Eukaryota > Metazoa > Chordata > Mammalia > Afrosoricida > Tenrecidae > Nesogale > Nesogale talazaci. The sequence continues at coordinate 37,903 of PVJH01000547.1, read as the reverse complement.
GTCCTTTTCCAGGTACTGGCCTATCCTGATGACATTAACAAAAGTTCATGAGATGACGTTTCATGGCCCTTGCTTCTAAAGAACATTGTGGATATTCTTTTTCCTATGAGAGATATTCCTCATTGACAGCTAATTTTAAGGAGTAATGATTTCCAGTAATGATGTACATATAAGTATATATATATATATATCAACATATAAACATGCATATTTTCCCTCAATGGAAACATCAGCGATTAGTTGTAAAATGAAGTTGAAGTTATAATTTCTCTGAAAGGCATTCTGATCAATAGTTGCTCCTTGTGGTCGATGAAGAGTTTGATTAACAAATATATTCAATAATATAATTGAATAATCAGAACTATATGAATGTGTGTGTTAGTCGGGGTAGACTAGAGAAACAAATCCATAGACACTCATTTGTGTATATGTGTTCAAGAGCAATTGAACATTGAGAACTGAATCCAACTCAGTCCAAGGTCATAAGTCGGATATTAGCCCATATGTTTGATACCTATCTATAAGTCCTCTTCTGACTTAAGAAGCAAGCACACACAATGACACCAGGGCAATCACACGCCAGTGGGTGCAGAGTCTTATGTATCCAGTGTTGGTAGAAGCGTCTCAGCACTGGCAGGGGTCTCCCTATGGCTCCTCCACTTTCCAGGGCTTAGGGTCTATCAACATGCTCCCACGTGTCTAGTCAGCTTCCATCTGTCTTGTTAGCTGCCATGTCAGCCAGGGAGTAAGCTGAGAGATAGTGTCCTGTCTCCAAGAAAGAATTACCACTGGACTTCCTGGAATTCTCAGAGAAGGAGGCCATGCCCACCCAGGTCTCATTGGCTATCTCCAGATTGAGAGACTAGACTCCACACCTACACTCTTAATCCTCAAGTTGACTCCAGATTAGGTGATTGCCACAATGTATAATACCATACCAAAAATTCTAGTTATTTTGATATATCCAAAATTACAATTCTAGTATTAAACAGATTGCAAATTATTAGAAGCAAAAATCTAACAAATAAGAAATACCTGGACACAGTTCCATTTTTTTTCTCTGTGAGTCACAATCAACTAGATGATAACTGGTGCTTGAAAACTTTATATTATTTTCAGATATAATCCTTAAACCTAGTTGAGTCCTCGGTTCACTATGCAGTTCTAAAAAATCACCAGCAAGGAGAACATCAAGAGTATAGTTACTTCCACCATTCATGAATGCCTCACTAGGAAAGCGAGTGGTTGCCTTTCTATTTCGAAAGTAAGTAACAAACCAATACAGAAATGACTATTGAAAGGAGCTCCTGAGTGCTTCAACGAATTAAAGTGAATTAATTTGGGGAAGAAATAGCTGGAGAAAATTCTGACTTCTGAAAATTTCATCTCTTAACCCCAATGGAACACAGCTCTTCTCTGACACATGGGAGTAACCTTGAGCCAGGAACTGGTGACTGGAACAGTCAAAATGAAGTGACATTTGTTACTGTGTTTAATCCCACAATGTCAAAGCAAGTGCCACAAAAAGAAAATAAGAAAAAAAGATAGGAGAAAGGGGTTATAGGTAAGAGGCAAAGAATAAGGCAATGAAATAAATATGAAAATAAACAAAAGATGCTAAGAAAGCTTCCTGTTCAAAACTTCGCTCTCTGCTGCTTCAAGTAGAGTGCAGGAATTCAGCTCAGGCTGTGAAACCCCCGACTCCGTTCTGACTCATGGAAGCCTGTAGAACATGGTGTACTGTCCTCGGGCATTTCCCAGACTCATCTATGCAGACAGTGACGGCCATATATTTACCAAGCAATGGTGCATTCGATCTGTCAATCTTCTGATATGCAGATGAGGCTTCAACTACTGTCACCAGGGCTATTTGCCTCTGACAATTTACTTTAAATGTTTTAAGTCAGATAATTAGATTGGAGTTTTATTTCAGTTAAAAAACAAAGAGCCGGATGAGCCCCGGTAGCGTAGTGGTTGTGCACGGGACTGCTGCCCACTGGGACGGAGGTTCAATTCCAGCAGTGGGGCTGGGCCTCCTACTCCCACCACCGGAGAGCAGTGATGCCTCCCCCCCCCAAAAAAAAAAAACCCAAAAAGCAAAAAGCCCCTGATAGTCCATCAGTTCAGACTCATAGCAATCTAATAGCCGGGTTTCCAAGACTGTAAATAATATCAGGGTGAGCCTCTCAATAATCATAGTTGTCATCATAGTGATTATTATCATTACATTGAGGCTGGAAATCTCTAGGAGTGTCTAAGAAAACACCTCCTCTTCCTCTGAAGGAGTCGCTCACTTGGGAAGCCCAGACCTTGCAGTTCGTTATGGTTAGCAGGCAAATGCTCATGGTATGCGGCCACCAGGGCCCTCTTGAACAGAGCTCACCGCCGCCTCACGGATTGAGACTCACAGTGACTCTGTAGTATTCTGGGAGCAATCAGAGTTTTGATCTTGATGAGGAACTGACAAGAAGTTTGATTTCGAAACCCAGGGTGGAGGGAGTTGGGACAGTTCAGTGGAGTGGACAGCCTGGTCTAGCCAGAGGGCACACAGGAGGGCACAGGACACATAAGGGCCGATTAACAAAGCTGATTGCTCCACCCCCCCCCCCATTCTGTAGAATGTCATGGATCCCCTATCTAGCATCCTCTGCCAGCACTTGGTGGGAGAATTTCACTTCATATCTTCTCACAGACCATTTCCTGTGGGACCAAGGTCAGGCATGCCTTCCTGCTCCAATCTTTCTTATCCCATTCTGATAACAACCATTCCTCCCAAGGCTTTTCTCCTGGGTTTGATAATCTATTGAAATTACCCCATGGGACTCCCAGACAATACTAATGAGTATCAGGTAGTTATAGGCTATAGTTTCTTACAAATCAGGATCAGAGAGCATTACAAGGTACAGACTTTGCGTGTGAACAGCAGTGTGTCTACTCATCCATGCTAGAAGACAGAACTTTCTGATCCTTGGCCTCTCAGCTTGCCCTTGGCCTCTGCTCCCTCAGACAATTATTACCAAACTCCTTTAGCACTGATAAATGCCCCCCCCCACTTCTTGTAAGGTGACCCCAAAGCACTCAGCATTACTTGTTCTGTGGACCAGGCCTCTTGAGTTCTATGGAATGCTTTCAGCTGTTGTCCAGCCTCCCCCTTTCTCTGCTGCTTCTCCAAGCAGCAATCTTGGATGAGCAAGGACCCTCCCTCTGCTGGTTGGGTTAGGTTCTCTTCCTGCTTTTGAAATGGCACACTTTATTCCCAGCAGAATGGCAAAACTGACCATTCTCTACATTTTAGTCTTCTCCACTTTATTTCCATGCTTCATATAACTGCTCATATTTGCATCCTACTGACTTTATGAAAGAAAACATTGTCTATTTATATTAACTTCATATTGCATATTGTATTGATTGCATCATCAAAAGGACATACATCATATTTAACATGAAATTTATGGTTGGCAGACCAGGCCAGGATTCCACTAGCCTTTCTGTCACCAGTATTGAATAGTTTAGACTCCTGAAAGTTACACATTTGAAATGTCATAAACTCTGTGGTTGGGAGAGTGCTGTAAAAGAGATATAGACAGATGAAAGTGTGTAACTATTTGCCACCAGAATATTCCTTCTGAAGGAAACAAGTTAACGTTTCCAAAAGTTATATTACTATATTTGAGTTTCCTTACCCAGTCAAATCATGTTTGTATTACCATGATTATTTTGTTCTAGCTTCTAAAAAGTTATGAAGACTTAAAGCATTTAATCTGACCACCAAACGTTTTGTAAACCCACAGCTAGTATCATAGAAGGAATATAGGTAGACAACATTGCATCTCCCAGTGGGCTCCGGAGGCAGTGAGGTTTCCCCATTACACGGCTCATCACAAGGATCTGCATTTTGCACTCACCAGTCAGAATTACCTGGATGGTCATGAGTTTATAATGCATTTCTGGAGATTGCATTTGAGATAACAGAACTCAAACATAGGATCAAATCAGATGAGAAACAAGGACTCAAACCCACGTTACGGGAACAGATAACTCCAAGAAGAAAATTATTCTAATGGAATATTAAATTATTCATTTATTATATCTTTCTCTCTGGTTGGGAATTATTCAAACATGCTTTCTACTTTCCAGATGTGATTTCTTCCTGTATTTAAATTTGTATTATTTATTCCTTTGACTTCTTATTGACACTTTGAAATTAATCTGTAAAGATCTATAATATGCATGCAACTCAAGATTGCTGCTTTATGTCATGTTATGCATTCCAGGCATTTGTGCATTAGTTAAGTAATTCGCACCACATATAGTGATGTTGCACATATGAGGCCTGCTGGACGGGGCTACGCTCAAGAAGAAGACAGGAACATCTTACCAGCAGACTTGGAAGCATGTGTTTCCAACAGATTAGAACCAGGCAAAACACAGACAGGAAGTGTCTACACTAGGAAGAGAGGGCATGTCAATTAACCCAATTCTATACATCGATGAGAACAAAGGGATAATTTGTAAGAGATGTTATGGGAAAGCAATGAAATAATTATATCACACAAGTGTTATTCCGTGGGGGCCTAGTCCATAATAAATGCACAATGAATAGTATTTTAAAGACACTGGTAGCCTAGTGGCTCACCCAAGGTCAGCAGTGTGCATTCACCAGTGACTCCATGGGAGAAAAGGAAGAAACTTCTGTTTCTGTACACATGAGAGCCAAGGAACATCAACGGGAAAGCTCTCCTATGTCAGAGAGTAGAACTTGTCTCCGGGGGTCAGAGAGCGACTATGCATCAGAGCAGACAGTGCACAGCACCAGCAGCATGGACACTGTTTTAGAAACAGTTTAGAAGGAAGGGTTCATGGTTTCAAACTTTTGACTTCCGTTTCTACCGCTCAGTTCTTAAGTGTAAGTATGACTAGTTACCCTTACAAAAATAATGTGTATTTGTCACAAATAATGGTGAAATCTTGATGTTTTATTATTACTTAATATCCATATTTTACTCAAAGTCCCCAGTTTCCCTCTAATTCTCTTTATCGTTCAAGGTTCTTACTCAGGAAGGCACATTACTATTAGTAAGCATGTTCTCTAAGGCTACGTTTAGGCATGAAATTTTCTCAAACATTTACTATTACTTAAAATTTCAGAAATTTTAAAAATAACTAGCGAGATATTTTCTAGGATATTCTCCAAATTGGAGGCCTTCAATATTTCTGTCACATTTATCTTTGAGAAAGAACACAGAGTGTCCAGGCAATTATTATAGTATAATATCAAGGATGAATACTATCAATATAATTCATGGGTATCAATTTACCCCTTAATATCTGGTGTGCCAAAACATTTGTTGGATTTAATTATTGTTGAGCTATTTTTTCCCTTTCTTCTGCTACTGCAGTTTTTGGGATAAGTCACAAAGTATACCCAACATGTGAGGAATTCCACTTTGCCTCTTTCAAGACAACAACTACTCATAAAGCATTTGGACTTCTTTCTCATAAGGTTTTTTGTCTAAATTCTTCCATTTATTTATTCCATCATGGATTCATATCAGTGAGGAACCATGGATGCCGGGGTTTAAGACCAATGCTACTTTTCTATTGTATCACTCTGAATCTTCAATCACATTTGACGACCAACATCTCTCAAAGGATTCCAACATTCCTTTGATGTGCCTCTGCCATTGTTTTTAGTTTTCTCATTTTTAATTTTGCACTCATTTCAGCCCTACTAGGTCTTACCTATTTTTTAATTCAGTTCTAGATTTAACCCTTCTTCTAAGAAGCCCTATTTTCTTCTATTGGAAAAATGACATTAGAAACCCAAATCTGGGGAGTAGATATGCTCTTTGCTATTGAGAAACTGCTATTTCTAGACGCTAGTGGCTAACAGTGAAATGGCCACATTTATTAAGAAGCTTACAGCCACATATCTATAAATACATCAGTCTGTATACTAATTTGAACATGTCATATGATGTCATCAATTCAGATACATTATCATTTAATTATATCTTCCTCTTCCTCATATGGATTTTTGGGATTCTACTTGGACAAGGCAAAGCCTTGCTCTCACCATCCATTTATTTAATTGTTCAAGTATGCATGTGTAGTGATTTTAGAACGGTTCATCAATTATAGTTCAATATTGTGTTAACTTCACTTGCCTGTAGTCTCATAGACTCTATTGTTTTCCAGTGTTGCATATTCTTTAGCTAATTCTCCATCCTTTTCAGTGAGGTTGTTTGTGTTTTTATAGACAATTAATCTTCTGACACATTTACCTCTTATTCTTTCTATATTTTAATACAATCCTTCATCAAAAATGTGTTGTACAAATATAATTTTCTAAGACTTTGGCTTGTCATTGCACTCTTTTAACAGCATATTACAAAGTATAGTGGGTTTTCATTTTCATTTTAATTAAAATTGACAAATTGAGTTTGTTTCAAGGAAAAATCACTTCTCTATGCAAGAAACTGTCAGAATTATACAAAGACAAGTCAAGGTCTCAGAAAAAATATTTGCAAAGCAAATTTCTGATAAATGATTGTATCGAAAATATACCCACACTCCACTATGATTTTCCGCAAACCGAGAGGACCGAATGAAACTGCTTATGTGTGTTTCTGAGACTCCCAGTGGCTGCAAACGCTGACCTGAGGGCCAAAAGTCCAATGGCTCCTGCAATGAACGCCAAAGCCATGGTCTCTGTTGTTGAGCAGCTGCCAAAGAACGGGCATCCAGCAGTAGAGAGTTGAACGAGCCCTGGGAGTTCCTGAGACTGTGGCTATTCGCAAGGAGAGAAAGCTTTTCTTTCTACTACACTACTGTGGCTTATCGTCTTTCTGACACCCTAGCCTTCCGTCATGGCTTTCTCTAAGGAACTTTTGATACCGGTCTGCACTGTCTTCTTGCCTGACCAGAGGGATTCTTTCATGACACGAAGCAACGTCATAATTCTGGGAACAGATGTTCAGCACCCTTTGTCACCAGGGTTATACAAATTAAAAGAACAGTGAAGGAGGACTGGTGGGAATGGAAAATGGTAACGCTATTTGGGAATTAAGATTTGCAGGTTCTTACAGAAGAAAACAGTAGTACTGTACAATTCAGCAGTCATGCTCCTAAGTATTTATTGAACTTCTATGAACACCTCTGGCCACATAAAAACCTCTCCACCATTGTTTACAGTCATTTTATTCACAACTTCCCCCAAACTAAGGGGTGGGGGACTAGCGAACATTAGTGGATGGAGATGCTTTTCAATCTGTGAATAGATAAGCAAATTATAACCTTGTAATGGATTATTATTTAGTGATGAAAACAGGTTAGATATTTTCGCACTAGGGAAAGAAGCTAGAAAAAATTATGTACTGTGTGATTCCAAATATGTCGCATTCTGGAAAAGGCAAGTCTATTGAGTCGCTCACCGCTACCTTTGTTGTGAACAGCCAAATGCGTAACTCGCTAAAATACCAGGGATTTTTGAGCAAGCTTTAATTACTATGTGAATGATAGGAGGCTGATTACCAAACTAGCCTATTTGATATGCTAATGGTAAATATAAAGCAGTAATAATTCCCCAGATGATATATCCTTTGATGGCTGGGCACCATCAGCTTTCATACAGGTTTCCTCTCGTTCCTGAAGCCTTCCTCCCCCACACACATCGTGGTCCCAACTCTACCTTACAAATCCAGTAGCACTGGAGAAGGAATACTGGTGGAGAGGGGAGCTGGAGATGTGGGGAAACCAGGATGGGTGAGCCCCTTCGGGCCAGTGGTGGGATTGGAGCTGCTGAAAGGGTGGAGAGAAGGTGGGGTAGAGAGATGGAACCAACTGCAAGGATATACACATAAGCTCCTATTTGAAGGATGGGCGTCAGGGGATTGGTTTGGGTGAGAGGTCGGGCAGTGTAAGATATGACAATAATAATGTGTAAAGTATGGAGGGTTGGTGGGAAGGAGAGAGCAGGGGAAGAGGTGAAGGGATGGAAAAGTTGATACTAGGGGCTCAAGGGAAAAGACAGATGATTGGAGAATGATAACAGCAGCGGACATGTGAAGGTGCCTGGCACAGTATGTTTATTTATGTTGTGACAAACGATATATGAGTCCCCAATAAAATGATTTAACAAAAAAGCAAAAAACAAACAGTAATAATTGTTAAAACCTATAAAATTCTATAAAACACTACCTATTGATTATGATTATAATTTTTATAATTATTTATTAAGCTTCAATTATTGGAAACCTTAACAATGTAAAATGATATACTTTTCTGATATTGCATTACTTCTTCCTTTACTTTAATCTGAATTCATGGAGTTATAAAATATGTCTATTTTAGTGTCTTACATGTAAATTGTTTATATATCATATTGGGTCAATACCTGAGTTTTGATATGCTATTATAAATTGTGCCCTTTCAAATGTCAAATCCACTTCTTCATCATAATTTATTAGGGAAAGTGTAATTGGACATATTAATTCTATCCTGCAGCCTTAGTGTGCTCACTTCTTGTGGATTTTTGGAAGGTTTCTACATTAACAGTACCATAATCTGCAAATATAGAGTTTTTTTTTTATTATTTTCCATGTGTACTTCTATTATTTCTTATCTGATTTTACTAGTTAGGTCCTACATAACAATTGTTAACTGTGATGAGAGCAGATGTCCTTTGATTTTTTTTTTCAGTTTTATGAGAAAAGCTTGTAAATTCTCACCATTAAGTATGTTTCTAGTTATGGGCTTTAAGTTTGCTACTATGTTCTTTAGTAACTCCTAGATTCCCCTCCACCTAGTTAATTCAGAACTTTTTCCTGAGTGCTGTTGGATATGGTCAAATCTTTCTGTTTCAAGATAAAACTATGATTTTCTTATCTTGATAAGCCTATGGTTTTCCTTCTTTAGTCTGTGGATGTGCTGGACTACATTGATTAATTATGGAATGTTGTATCAAACTTATACTTATGAAATAATACTACACTGTGCTGTATAATTATTTTTATGCATTGTTGGTTAGAGGATGATGTCTATCTGAACATTTTTGTGTCTATATTAAGGAGCTTTATTTATAGTTTGCTTCCTATAATAGTTTTATCTATTTTGTTATGAGGGAAGCGTTTGCTTCATTGACTCATTTAGGGAACAATCAGTCTGCTTTATGTTTCTTTCTAGAGGCTTTGGAGAAGAGGTATACTTGCTCCCTTAGATTTTTGGAAGAAACCATTCAATGAAATGATACAGATCTGGTAATTTGGGGAGGGGGAGATTGCTATTGCTTGATTTCTTTATATGCATGATGATATTACTGTTGTCTATTTACCTTGTATATATTTATATGGTATCATTGTTACATGTCAGGCTGCTAACCATGACATCAACACTTCAATCCCAATGGAAAGTCCAAGGGAAAAAGATGAAACCTTTCACTCCTGTAAAGACCTAGTCTTGGAAACCCAGTGGAGAAGTTCTGCCTTATCCTAAAGGGTCATCATGGGTCAGAATTGACTTGATGGCAATGACTTTGGCTTTGTTTTATACATATATTAGAGGAGACCTGGTGGCCTATAGATATATATGTGTTTGCCTGTGAATCCCAAGGCAGGCAGTTTGAGACCACCATCTACGCTGCAGGGGGTAAAAAAGATTAGGCTTTCTACTCCTGTAAAGATTTACAAACTCAGAAAACCATAAGGGCAGTTCTACCCTGTCCTATAGAGTTATTATGAGTAATAATTGACAGTGAATTTGGTTTTGAGTTTTGATATTTCAATTTTTTTTGTCATTTAGTCTATAAAAACTAATGAAAAATACCTTATCAAGATTTTTCTTAAAAATACATTTATAAGCTGAGTCCTAGTGGTGCAGTGGTTGTGTGTGGGACTATGGCGCACAGGGTTTATGGTTCAAATTCAGCAGCAGCTCTCCAGGAGCAAGGCTGGGTTTCCTAACCTCGATAGGCCAGTGATGCAGAAAAAAAAATACATTTCTAGATCTCAACAATGCAGTGAAGTAGGCAATGTTTAAAAAAAAACAGTATGAATGTGAGATAATTGGTAGGAATTTTATCATAATAGCAGTTTATCATTCTTTCTATAAAGAACATGCTCACCAAGTATCAAGCTGAAAGAACTGAAGAAAGAATTAAAAGCTTGAGTTACAATATTGAAAGGTTCTGTGGGTAAAATAGTAGAAGGCATCAAAACATGACAAAATATGGTTAAAAGAATACAGAGACCCAATGTACCAAAAAATGAACTGGTAAACAGTCAGCCATTTCAAGTGATAGCATACTATTGATGCAAAAGAATCAATAGCTCTTATGGAAGAAGTCCAAGCCACACTGAAGATTTAACCTGAAAAAAAAAAGTAGCACAAAATGACAAAATATCAATCGAATGTTTTAGCAAGGTGATAAAAGCAATGGAACCACTCACTTGTCTATGTCCCAAATTGGAAAGACAATTAACTCGCCAAATGACTGGAAGAAGATTACACTAATTCCAAAGAGAGTTGTCCCATCAGAATGTGAAATTATCAAATGACATCAACAATATTATAAGAAAGCAAAGTTTACTGAAGAACATCTAACAATGGCTGCACTGTACATTGATAAGGAGTTTCCAGAAATTCAAATTAACTCAGGAGCTGAGTTGGAATGAAGGACAGCATTGCTGAAGTCAGATGAATATTGATTTAATTCAGAGAATACCCCAAATATGTTGACATATGTTTATTGATTATGCAGAGTTGTTTGTGCATCTTAACAAACTATGGTTAGCATTAAGAAGAATGAGAATTATAGACCACTTAATTATGCTCCTGCAGATCTGTATGTGTACCAAGAAGCAGTCCTTGAAACAGAAAAAATGATTGCATTTTTTTACCGTGCTTTCTCAATCTGTTTGCTGAGCACATAATATGAGAAGCTGGATTATTTGAAAGAATGAGGACTCAGGATTGCGGCAAGGCTGATTAACACTCTGCAATATGCAGACAACCCACCCTCACTTGCTCAAAGTCAAGAGAGTTAGACACACTTGCTAATGAAGATTAAAGTCTCACTGCAGTCTTCAGTATGGAATACAATCGATGTCATTAAAGGAGAAGAGATGGTGATTGCCAAGAATTTCATCTTGTTTTGCTATGCAATCGACGCTCATGGAAGCAGCAGTCAAAAAATCAGATGACATATTGCGTTAGGCCAATGGACTGCACAGGCTTCTTTGCAGTTTTGAAATGCAAGGGTGTCATTTTGAGAATTTGCATGCACCCAATCCACCAATCCAAGCCATGGTACTTTCAATGTCTTCATATGAATTTAAATTGGACATTGAATAACGAAGATCACAGAACTGATGCATTTAAATAGTGGTGCTGACAATAAAAACTATTAAAAGTAGCTTGGAGCGCCAGAAGAACCAACCAATGTCTTTGAAGACTTACTCTCAAAAGAACCCTTGGAACTGGCTTAGGAGAACTTGCCTCCTAAACTTTGTAGCCACCATCCCTGCAGAAAGACATAATGCTTCATAAATGAGAGGTACAATGCAGAAACAGGAAACCGTCTGGTGAAGTAGATTCACACATTGGCTGCAACCATGAGTTTAAGCTTAAGAATATTTCTGAGGGTGATGCAGGACCCGCAACTGTTTTGGATCAAGTCAGTAAGAGTTGGAACCGACTCAGTGGTTCCTAACAACAATAACAAGATCATTTTTCCCATGATTCAACAACAGAAACGAAACCCTGTGATAAAGATCTTAGCTTCTATTACTATAGTTCTCATTGTTTTCCCCGTCTATGTCTGGTAAAGTAGAGGGGCAGAGTACAAGAAGAAGGTCCTCAAGGAGGCGTGTGGACAGCATGGCTGCAACAATGGGCTCGTGCACTAGCCAGGGGTCCTCAAACTACAGCCTGTGGGCCACATGTGGCCCACCAAGGACATTTATCTGACTCACTGGGGGCTTTTGTCGCCCCTTCTGTCCTGTTGAACATCAGACTCATCCCGGACTCACAGTGAATTTGCTCATAGTCTTTTTCTGGTTTTAATTTTGCTTTCTTTTTTTCTTTTTTTGGAATCACTGCCCTCTTATGGGAGTGGGAGGCCCATCCTTGCTCCTGGAGAGCTGCTGCTGGATTTGAACCGCCAAGCCCTTGGGCTGCAGTCCCGCACTCAACCACTATGCCACCTGGGTTCAGCTGTTCATAGTTTTATGCTTTTTTTTTTTTTAATCATAGTCTGACCCTCCAACAGTCTGAGGGAGAGTGAACTAGTCAACTGTTTAAAAAGTTTGAGGACCCCCGCAATGGTGAGGCTGGCACCGGGAGAGGCCGTGTTCATTCTATGGTGCACAAGGTCGCCATGGGTTAGAACAAGCTAGAAGGCACCAAGCAAAAACAGCAGCAACAACCCAAGGTTATGGTACCCCTCTCTGTTACTTGTGTTCTTCCATTTGTTCATAATGCATTTGTTTTGTCAATATATTGAATATTTGACTCCTACTTAGTGTACAGTACATTTTAATTTTCAACTTTTTTACGATGCTTTTATCAGATATATTTGATGTGGAAATCATAATTTTCTTAATCAACTTACCTCTTGTGTTTTTTCACTTTCATTAATTCAGAACACATTTTAATGCTTACTATTCAAAATGTTATTTTCACTCTGTCCTCTAGTTAAAAGAGCTTAGCAATTTAGGAAAGGTAAATTGTGCCAATTATTACCTTTTTATGTATGCATGGGGTCCTGGTTGTTTTGTGGTTTATTCATTGGGCTGCTAACCCCAAAGTCAGCCATTCAATGCCTCCCCCACACCCCCAGCTTCTAAGCAGAATGATGAGGAGTCCTTCTGCTCCCATGGAGATTTACAGCCTTGGAAGCCTGCAGGGACAGTTCCACTCTTTCCTATAGAGGTGGTGAGAGTCAGGAACGATTCCAGGGCACTGACTTAGCTTGTGGGTTTTTTGGTTTTGTTTTGTTTTGTTTATTTGGTGTTTCGGTAATGACTCTAAAACATCTCTACAGAACTTTGAACATTCAGTATTAACTCTTAGAATGTTGTTAGTCTCTCTGGTTCTATGATGCCAACTTTTTATCTTTCTAACATCGAAGAGGTTTGCCTTAAGATAAGTGCGCAAAATCTTGGGGTGCATTGTAAAGTAATTGCTATTACTACACATTGCTACACAGGTTATTTTAATGGTAACATGAACATATAAAAATAAGAAATATTTGAATCCCCATTGCCTGCAACTTCTCCCTGAAATATATCAGTCTTCTTAAAACAGAAAACAAATAAACAAACAAATCCCCATACAATTATTCAAAATTGCCAGATCCAAACGACGAGCAGCAAACAGTTCATATTTACCATAGAGAAGAGGGTTGCAATTTGCTCTTCAGTGACAGATCCCAACCTGGAACAGATTTCAGCCAGGCAGCCAGCAGAACTTGCAGGGTGAACTGCACAGGCCATGGTGGGTGCAGAGCTCAGAGCCGGAAAGCAAACAGCTGCTGTAGCCTGATTTGAGTTAAAATAGTGTGAGTGTTTAGTCTGGCGCAGGGCTTCAGGGGAGATTGGCAGCTGGGTCAAACAAAGTCCTTCCATTGGCTCTCTTCCCAGGCAGCTTCTGCTAGTATTTAGGTACTAGTGCAGTGCAGGGCCCTTTTCTCTGGCAAAATCTAACATCTGACCGCGCCCTCTTTCCTTAAAAAAAAAAAAAAAAAAAAAGAAAGAAAGAAAAGGAAAGAAAGACCAGCTTCTCTTCCTTCTTTCGTTAAAATACATTCTCCAGTAGATACTCTCTCCCACTAATTATGTATTAGCAATGTATTTTATCTTGAGAGCTGACGCACTGGGCTCTCAACGTGGTGTGGAGAGCAGCTTGTTACAGTGCTGGATTCATAAAAGGGCCTTTATGGTTTGTGAAAGAATATCTGTGTGCTTAAGCAGGAAACTTTTTGATCTGCAGAAAAGCCAGAAGACATCTAGGTAAGGCTGTGTATCCAATCTACTTTCGGGGGTGAAGTTGGGCACTAAGACTACTTATTGGAAACCGCTGAGAGTTTGGAAGAAGCATATTCACTTTCATAGAAGTTTAAAAGGTACTGATTACCGATGGTTTATTCAGGGTTTGTTTGTTGAAATCTTAAGGTAAGACTGTGATCTGCATTTTTAGGATTGTACTTTCTCCTATCGAACTGAATACAGTGAATACCGAGTTTTATTAGGTAGCAAAGAGAAAAAAAATTGCTAACTGCCATCAAAAGAAAGTGTATTTAGAAGAGAAATTGACAAGTTTTAAAGAGTAATTGTACAATCATTTGAGGACAAAGGAACACTGCATTAGACTAACAAGGGTTTAATTACCAAAAAAAGTTTAATGTTGCTTTGGAAGGAATATTAAGTAAGTTGTCTTTGTCTCTTACTTTTTAATTTTAGTCGCTGATTTAGCCTGTTGGGTCACATTTTTTGTTAGTGCTGAAGGCTGCCATGAATCCGTAATGAGGCCCCTTTGCACATGATTTTGGCACTTGGCCAAAATCAACTTCCCAGCGGCAAGCTTTTCTAAAGAACCTGAAGCATTTTTTTTTGCTTTAAATTTTATTAGAAATCACATCTGAAAACTGACACAACCAGTTGTGTAGGCATGTCAAAATGACTTTATACAGTGAATATGAAACAAGTATTTTTCTCTTTTTTCTTTTGCCCTATATTATGGCTGCTTTTATCATTAAGGATTTCTTCTCTAGGTTCCACCTAAAATAGATTAGAACAGGAACAACCTGAAAGAAGATTTATCCAATTTTTTGTTTTCCCCAGCCTTCCAGAGTCGGGGCGATCATCTCCTTGAGCGGTCAACACTGCAAAAGGGTATTTCAGAGCACTTCAGGATAAAAAACAGACGCCTGCCTAAAACTGTAAATCTCTGTAAGTAATACTCATGAACAGTAAGTAATAAAAATTTCCAGAAGTTTTGTTGTGTGTACAGTTACGTTTTAATATAATTTTTTATGAATGCTAAATATAGGGACATTTGTGTTTGCTGATAGAATTCATTAGCATTTTGATAATTTAGCAAATGTTTAAGAGAAATGTTTGGTGAGTAAGCATAGCTAAATAACTTTAAATAATTATATTTGATTGTCATTTGGCAATAAAAAAGATGAGCTCCATGAAAGATCTTCTGACACTTGAAGGCGTATTCAAATGTGGCTAATGTTATTAATTTTGCTATTACTATAAGCAGATTTTATTGCTAGAAGAAAATGTATGCTATCTTGTACTTCAGTATGTTAACAGTTTAGGTTGTAAGTTGTCATGCAATACTATAGAAATCAGATATTTACAACTTCAAGTTTCAATAGCTAGTTATAGAAATATCTTTGAATATTTAAAATAGGTAGATTTCAGAGCATAGAAAGAGAAAACACTGTGTTTTTGATTGCACTAATTTTAGGAAAGCTTTGGAACTCTCTTGAAAACTTGATTATTCTCTTTTAAAAGAAACCTGATTAGAGCTGAGTGGGTATGCATATCATATATTTATCATTACATTTATCTTCTCTTTGTTATAATACAGTAGGGAGTATTTTATTTTGAGTCATAGAAAAAAGTAGAAATCAGTTTTAAGTAAATTTTAGGAGTAGGAAAATTTATCTTGATTACCTTTGGTTCAATTTATTTATACCTATTGCGCTGCTTTGCTATATACTGGATTGTGATCTGGAATAAGCTTTGCTATTAGTAGAAAGAAATGGAATGTTTAAAATTATGTCAGTTAATATTAAAATAGATAAACAATATAACTTGGAAAATGGAAGTACAGATCTGTTATTTATAGTAAAGTATGTGGATATGTGATTTATTCCTATGGGAGTTCAGAATTGAATTCTCATTATTGATATTGATAAAAAAGGGGTTAAAATATATAATAGAGCTTGAAATTTGATTAAAATGGCAATAGTCTCTCATTTATGATTATCAAACAGGTGCAAGCAAAAGATATCCAATCTTGTTCATCATAAGATTCTCGCTTAAACATTTTTTAGATTCTATTTTAAATTACAATTTATCTCTTATGTACTAATATCATCTTGTTTTAACTCTTGAGATAATTTTCAAACCATTAGTCTACATGATTTTTGAAATTAGGAGACTATCTAAAATTCAAAAAAAATGTTCAACTTAAAATTGTAGGCCTTTGGTTAATTTAAGGCCTTAACGAATTAAATGCCATCAAATGGAGAATTCTTATGTACATACCTTTCTAAGGTTCTCATTTTAGGAAAAATCTAATTCTGCTGGAAAATATTTTTAGTTGAGTTAGAAATAGGTACGCATTCTGAGAAATAGAAAATTATTTATTTCCTAGCAAAAGTAATATATTATTATTATTATTATTATTATTTTGCTATAACAGTGAATTATAATTATTTCCAGAGTGAAGGTTTTTTGACAAAATATTTAACTAAAATTTCTTAGGGCCATAGATTAAAAAAAAACTAAAAAAACTACCTATGGTATTTGATGATTTGACACTTGGAAAATAATATCAGAAAAGTAATTACTTTAAAATTATACTTCAATATGGCTTTGTATTACTCTGTTTGTGAAAAACAACTTGAATAATTCCCTTCGTTCACCACTTCGCTCATGCTTTTTTTGAAAATTTGAAACTTATTCCACTTTATATATGGATAGTAATTCTTCACTGAATAAGGAAAATATAAAATTCACTTGCAGTCTCTGTTTAAATTATGACTTTTAATAATTTTAAATACAACTATTTCTATAGTGGTGGTGTTTGTTTCAATTGCTCACCCCTTTTAGTTAAAAGGGATATTAAATCATCATGACTTAATTCTGTATTGTAAACAGGGCTTTCAAATGACAGTATTATATTCACCATTTTTCAAATGTGAAAAATGTTTAGAGCAGTGCTTCTTAGATGAGCACTTCGTCGTGTAAATGAAGTGCTTTGTTGTCAATTGTCTCAGTCCCAACAATGAAATAGCTGTATGGTTACATTAGATAGAACATAGTGATTGAATTTTGGCACAACTTTTGTGACCTCTGCCATAAGAGATTAGTGTACGTGGGATGATCTTGGCTGTGGTCATGGAATTAGATAAGTGCGTCACATGAAGGCACCAACCTTTGTTGTCTGAAAAAGTATGTGTTGAAATAAAAGGAGATAGTTTTTATGTAAACTAGGATGATCGTCTTTTGCCATTTAAGTAATACACATAAATTTTGAAATACTTAAAGAAATTAATTGAAATGTATAGCATGAGACTTTCCCCATGGAATTCTGTTGCATTATTTTATGAGGGGGCATTCAACATATCATTCCAAACAGCCAACTCCATGTTAGATGATTGATTTTTTTAATGTCTGCAAACTTAAATGCAATTCCTGTTGAATGGAAAGAGTAATTGTTGCTGATTTGAATCCTATTCGTGTAATATATTGGCAGGATTGCACTTGTTGCTTTTGGAAATGAAGTTGATATTGGCTTAGTTTTTTAATTGTCATAAATACTTCTGATGACGCTGTCTTTGAGCATGATAGGGTGCCTTTGCTAAGCAACGTGACTTATGATATACTTAAAACAATGGTGGAGTATGTCCGGCTTTACCTTCTTTTTTCCCAGGCAATACAAAAATACCTGCTCTTTTGGCTCCCCAATTTTTTTTCTTTAAAAACTCCACTTCTTGAATTCTTTCTTGATTCTGAGCTCAGGTGTAATTGTCGACCTGCCTGTTTTCCTACTTACTGAGACATCTTTTTCATGTGCACTGCCTTTTTTAGGGAAGAAACCCTGGTATTATGTTCTAAGTCTATTTTTATAGCATATAGCTTCTAATAAACTCTATTTTTGAATTTCTTAGATTTGATCAATATATAAATCAGTTTCATTAGTAATATCAAATGTGATAGTTCAGATAATATAGAGCTGCTCAAATTAGGGTTATTTATATTGTGGGAGACATCTAAATGCACAATTACTATTAGTACTACAGATTTACTAATTTATAGATATTCTGGAATGTTAAAATTTGCTTAAGGCTCACTACCACATGACTTTATCATTGCTCTGCTATTATTGAAATGTTATGTGATATCTATCTTTAAGGAAAATAATATCAGACCTAAGGGTTCTTACTTCCATGTCTTCTGCCCACAAGAAAGTCCATAAGTATCAAGAGTGTGTGTGGGTGTCTGAAATTATTTACTAGAATAAGTTGCTGTTTTGTGTTATATCCCGTGAATATGTAGGTTTCCACACTTTCACAACAGTTGTGATTTTGGAAGGAGGGGTTATTTTACTTAATTTTCAATATAAATAAGTGACTATGTGGACTTTCTGTGAATTTGGGTGTAAAATCCAGTATAGAAGATGCTACTGAAATTAATAGCAGGTTGTATTTTAATTTCAGTGCGTGACTGCTTGCTCTTCATATATAAGCAGCACCATTTGCAAAGGTGACGGTGGGTTCTGAGAACAGGCGTGTTTTTCTCTTCCAGTTCTGTTGGTCAAGCAATGGCATGGCAGGGTGTGTTCCAATCTGGATGATGCATAGTGTTTTCACTTGAGCAATCACTTTCCACATTTAAGTCTCAGATTTTTGTCTCAGAGCTGCCTGTCATCGGTCCCAGATATTTAAATAAAGAGAGGGAGTTGTACCAGCTCACAATTATTCAAGTGATCTTCTTTGGGTCCTGTATCGGAGCTTCTCTAGATAAAGAAGCATTTTCTATGTGTAATGAGTTTTTAAGATCACAATTTGAGAAGGTCAGCTCAATCAGTTGGGTACATCTGCACAGTGGCAAAATCAAGCCAACTTTTCCATTCATCTCTTAGCCTGTGCACTTCCCTGAACAATGTGTACAGTTGTACACACACAAAACAGTATCTTGCTATAAATCGGAGAACCAACATGTTCCCTTGTGATGATCTAATGTATTGTTTTATGTACAAGATACTACATATATACATATATATACATATTATGTGCCCATTATATTATACAACTCTAGAAGACTTTGTTCTCAAATAAAAGTTAATTATAATCCTATTTTTTAAACTTTTTTTGGGGGGGGCATCACTGCTTTCTGGTGGTGGGAGTAGGAGGCCCAGCCCCACTGCTGGAATTGAACCTCCATCCCAGTGGGCCGCAGTTCCGCGCACAACCACTACACCACCGGGGCTCAGCCCTGTAATCCTATTTTAAGATATGATCAATTTGCTTTGCAATCATTACATTTTCAATTTCACATTTCATTTCATAAAATGCATCATGAACTATTGATGAACTCTCTGCAGCTGTGGGAGTTTTCAAAGATGTATGTATGTGTGGGTATATATACAGGCACCATACATTTATTTTTAGTTGATGCTCAACTCAAGGCAACCCCATTCTTTTCCAAATAAAACTACTGTCTGTAGAGCCTTCAAAATTGTACCTGATCTTTAGAAGTATGTTATCAAGGCTGTCTGCCAAGGTGAGGTTCAAACCACCAACCTTTCAGTTAGTTGTACTGTGTTTATCTATACATCATCTTAGGGATTCCTTATGTACCTATAAACCAACACACTCACAGATATACACATGTAGCACTTGAATATCCTATGGGATTTTCACCTGATCACTCTGCTTCTTTATTCATAATTGCTGGTTTCCCACTCAGCATGCATAGAGATACCTATTTTGTTACTAGCCAATTTTAAATCCATTGGGGTAAGCTGTTCAAGATGCTCTTCACAAAGGCTGATGAATAGAAATCAACAATGATATAACAACAAATAATGATTTGTAATTTTGGCAAGCAAGACAGAGTAATAATAAATTCACAGCAGTTATAGTATAAGGTTTTTCTATCAACATACTTCTGTGCCAACAAATTTAATTTGTAAACTGATACTTGTTACTGGAAGGCAGTCATTTACTTTGATAATCAGTAGTTCGCATGCTTGGTTCAAGACAAAGGGCTGCCTCTTTGTAGAAGGAGGTCTTACATAAGATGTAAGCTGTGGCAATCTCCTATCAGGAATTTGTCTTAATTTTAAGTATCCAAACCATTAAAAGCCAGCAGCATATCATTTGCAAATTTTCAACTTTCAGAATCAGTTATGTCTACTTATATCATCTATTTTCTCTTTTCTTGGCTGAATGAGTAGCATAAAAATAATCAAACATGATACATTTTTTTAAGCTCACAGTCTCCTCAATAAAAAAACCAGCAGTAACTAAATCACCTAAAACTCTTGAATCATAGAAAGGTGAGATGACATGGCCAGAAGAGAAGTTACATATGAAGCACAGGTGTTCACTAGCTTTTGTGTGGTCAGATAGACTGAGCATCTCCCTTCTTGCCTGAGAACAGTACAATTAGAAGTAGTTTCCATATGTGCAAATGCACAACTTCTACTAAACTGAAATTTTGGGAAATGAGCTAATTTAAAAGTTTTTTAAAAGTCCTGATCTTTTAGCAGTTTTAAAATTAGATTGCCAGCTTTCTAACAAGGTTCACCAGATAAAGGAAATGAATGCTTATTAGTACCTGGAATGATTTCGGTTTAGGTGCTACTAGAGGTATTTAGGTTTTAGAAAGTGATATTAGACAGGAATTTATAGTAATATTGTAACAATTTTTATGTGTGTAAATTTATCCTAGATTTATTTGATCTTTTTGGTAAAATAATTCAATGATAATAGGAAGGAATCTATGGCATGCATGAGAGTATATTTACAAGGTCTGTCTGTCTTTCTTTCTCTCTGGGTGTATGTGTGTGTGTTTAGAAGTCAGATATGTTTATGTTTCTTTGTCTAGTGATAGCCAGCACTTGTGGCCCAGAGGATGGAATGTTGGGTTTCTAACTAAGAGGATGGCAGTTTGAATACTCCAGCCACTCTACAGAAGTAAGATTTGTCAGTAGGTTTCCATAAAGGTTTATAGCCTATAGAGGCAATGCAAGTTGTGATCAACTAGACAGTAGGAGTTTTGATGTTGTTATTGTTTTGTTAGTCAAAGAGAAATATCAGGAGTTAAATGTGTGTACATTGATATGAAGAAGAGTAGGGTAATTCTTTTGTATATTGCATTTGTATAAAGGCAATGACCCTGAACTCATATTATTGGAAAATGAAATTTAAAAAATATGTTCATGTTGATTTTAGCAATTTATGAGCTTAATAAAGATAAGATAAAACTATGAATAATATTTTATTAAGTAAAGCAAACTTTTGAGCAATTATCTTGGGACACAAAAAGTACTGATTTCTTAGTCATTTTATTTTTTTTAAACAAGATGATTAAGTGGAAAGGGGGAGGTAGAAGTTGGGAACTTGCATTAGCACAGAGTACAAATCTGTATGCATACCAAAATTTATCTCAACCAATTTAATGTTTTAATTACACTTAGAATATTCCTTTAATAATTCTAGAAATTTAGCTTTGGATTTATTAGTAAACTGACTCAATGGTTATGAGTTTGATGAAGGAATCCATTATTTTTCCTATCTACACTTTTTTACAAGTGATTGACTCCTGCCGTTAAAATATTGTATGTGTCCAGTAATTGATATAATAGTTCATATTCTGTGTAATGTTTTTCATATATCTCATTTGTTTTAATCTTTTAAATGGACGATAAAGATAGAATAATTCCCACTATAAAGGCAGAAAGCTTAGAGTGCTTAATATATTTTTCAGAGTTTTTGAACAAAGTATTGAGGGAAAAATCTGAACATGTACCATTCAATGATCTTGGACCAGGAGACTAAGAATAAGATGAGGGTAAAATTCTAATTTGAATTCTTACTCTTTAACAATTTACTTATTTGTTTGTAGTTTAACAAACAGAAGTCTAGAGATACTAAACCAAACCATAACTAGAAAATGGTGGAAGAAATAAGTGCTTTATAGTGTGGGTTCTTTTTTTTTTTTTAAGTGATTTTTTGGGGGGCATCACTGCCTTCTGGTGGTCATGGGAGCTACCCAGCCTTGCTCCTGGAGAACTGCTGCTGGATTTGAACCACCAAGCCAATGGGCCACAGTCCTGCACTCAACAACTACACCACCGGGGCTCAGCCCTTATACTGTGGGTTCTTAAAGAACTCAATGCATTATTTTAGATTACATGATAGGCAAAGAGTAGCAAAACAGTCTTCTCCAAACTAAAAAGCAATATCTGAGTGCAATTCTGTAATTAAAGTTCTAATCTGAAGCTATTTGACTCAAAAATGACTTAATAAAAGAGCCCTAGGGTTGGTGTGGAGTATGTGTAGATCTTACCGCAAAGTCAATAGTTCACATCCACGGACTACTCCTTAGCAGAAGATACAGTGTCAGAAAACCTCAATAGGTTTGCTGCAGGACCAACCTCATGAGAGTAATTTTTGAGTTTTAGGGAATGTGGGAGGGACTGGAGGGTGGAGGCCTTGATTTAGTACAGTAAGAGTTGTGGAAAGCTAAAAGGAATAAAAATGTATTTGTCAGGAAACTGCACTAACTTCTTTTTCAGCATATAAGTTTTTATAATGGAAGAGGTGCAAGAATTTAACAAGCCTAGTCTCTGTTCACTATGGCCACCTCTACCTCAAGTGCCAGTGAGGATGATGGGACCCCACAGAGCAAAAGAATCCTTCTGAAGAGGCTTATCTGCTCCAGATAAGGTGTTTCCCTCTATCAGTCATGCTTCTATACTGGAAAATATAGGACTTATCCAAATTGCATGCTGATGTAGAAAGAAATATTGAATATTCTAAAGACAACATATTTGAAGCTATTTTTATAAATCTTACCTACAAAACCTAAAACAAATGAGGATGTGGACATAAAGTAGATTTTTTAATTGGAAATTAAACTTTGTGTTATGGGGATATCATCTAAAATTATTAAAAAATGCTGAAAATGTTGTTTTGAAAGTATTTTTCAGACACTAGACTGGCTTAAAATTATGATTATGTAAGATTATTCCTCCAACTCTCTTATCTTAAGGAAGATAGTAATTTAAAGGTGAGAAATAATAGCCTTTCTGTTAGGACACTACCACTAGAGACTGGGAAAGCCAGCATGTAGATTCATGTCTTTCTTTACCATTTTTTCTTTCCTTAGATCCTTGAAAGTTATATTTATCCACTGTATATTGAATTCTGTATATTGATTTGTATTTTATTGATTGATCACCTGTTGTTAGCTGTTGTCAAATAAACCTTGACTTAGACCTCATATGGAAAAGTAATAGAAGGAAAATTTATTTTAATCAGTATATATGAAAAGAATAATAAGAATTACATGTATACTTGGATATAAGATTGTCCATGTCCTACTACTTCTTTAAATTAATACTATTAAAATGTTAAAGCATTGTAGTTTTTAATTTCAATATTTATTCTCTAGGATACAGTAATCATGAAATGTGTCCTGTTAAAATGTATATTTACCATTTTTTCTGAGAAATTACAGATGTTTTGGAAATTTTCTTCTCTGGGGTGTTGATATTAATTCTCATGTGACATATTCAATATGCATACATCTTATAACCACAGCTAAGCACTCATTTTAAGTAAGATTTAATGTATGTATTATATGTATGTATACATGCATCATCTCATGAGTCAAAGTATAACATTTTCAGAAATCCAAGAGATGATCTCATTCTTATCTGTCATTCATCAACATGGGTTATATTTACTAGATTTTGATTTTCATAGCAATAGAATATTACAGTGCACAAATTTTTGAAAATTCTGCTTTACATTATTCAACTTTTCTACATATATTTACCTGTGTCACTTATACAAGTAGTTCATTATTTTTCAGTACTGTGGAGTGTATCTTTGTGGAAATATATTTGTTTTTCTGAGTCGATATTACAGAATGTATCATCACAGCATTCTTATATTATTGGTTTGATCTCTTTCTTTATTACACAATGTAGCTAGAACTTGATTATTCCAGTTTTAACATAACAGGACCAGTTTTGAGCATATTCACAATTTCTTGGTTAGTCGAACTTTCTGATCATTTTTTGCAAGCAGTATTCAATTTCTTATATTTTCTAACCTATAGAAGTGATTATCCCAAGTATTTTAGCCCCAAATCTTTCTTATCTCTGTATTATCCTTTTCTGAATAGAACTTTAAACACTCTTTAACATTGGCTAGATCAATGATATTAGTATTAGAATTACCAAGTTTCCATTGGGAGTCAATGTATTTCTCAACAAGGAGATAATGCTGCCTTGAAAATATATACACAGATGTTCCCATGGACTTTTACCTCATACTTCAGCTAAGGAAAATAAGTTTTTACATTGTAGTAATGTTCAATGCATGCCCTCATGAAATTTTCACTGTAGATACCAGTGTTATATTAAAACATTGTGAAGGAATTAGATGTTGCCCGCCTATCAGAAAGAATAGCATCAGTGGTCTTGAAGGGTTGTCTTAAAATAAGCAGCCATCTCAGTGAGATATCTGTTAAGTATTCTTGGAAAGAGCACACTATCCCATGTGATGCAAGGATTGTAAATAATGAAATTCAAGATCAAAGGAGGAATTAATTTAGACCTGAAATTCTAAGCACTGGTTTGAATGACAGTGAAAGCCCATTTGCAAAGTCCCCACGCAGATGAAGCTTCCCCTGCATATTCTGAGATCACTTAATAGGTATTTGAAAGGTTATGCTGTCAGACCAAGTGCATAGGAAACTAGATTACTGCGACTATTGTTAAGTTATAATTTAGCATATTTTCATTGCTTTCCCATGCAATATATTTTAATTTATTCTAGTTTTTAATATCTTCTTTTAGATTGAAGTGTCTTGTGTTCTATACAGTTGCTTTTTGTATGATTTAACTTATATGAAATGCAGGGGAGGTCAATCTATAGAGAGTTGCTGGAGCCACAGTCACTTAGAGTTATGGTAGAGAATGTTGGAAATAGAATGGGTGCAGAAATAAAGAAAATATTCTAAAATTGATGATGGCTATTATGATTGCAAAGCACTTTTTAATATGTTTAAATACTTGGAATGTGTGAAAGCAAAATTATATATCAATAAAAGTTGAAAAAATCAAGTGAAGACATTGTGTTTGAGATGGGATGTTTTGGAATCAATTTTAGCATATGTGAGCTTATAATTGCACATATGATATCTTGACTTCTGAGTTCATGGCACTGACTTTGACAATAGTAAGTGTGAATATTTGTTTCAATGCCGAGGAAACAATTATAGAGATATTTATGTTTCTATTGTGTATACTATTTTTTAATAATGAGACAGTTTATATTTAAATAAACACTTAAACTGAGTTACTCACTAGTAAAATACACATAGCATTTTGAAAAGTACATGTTGAAAAGTATTTATTGTAGGGAAATTTTAAAGTAAGGTTCAAACAAATTATTTTGGAGTCCATAACCAATTTACCCACTGAGTTTATTTACAAATATCAATAGAGACATCCTCCAAGCGCTAATGAATATATTTATTACATTGACTGTATTGACAAACAGTCTGGAGTTGTCATCTGGATATTGTTCACACTTTCTAAAAAGCAACTGCTCTAAATAAAATAAATAAAAATAAAGCAGCATGTTGAAGTGTCATCCACAAAGCTCTTTCATACAATGCATACATTGACTTTGGAAGTAAGAAAATATAGTATTCTCCTCCCATGTAGTACCATCATTAGTTTGCTCAATGTTGGAAATAATGAACTTTATTGTTTTCACTGCAATTATTTTCTACTTTAAATCTGTTGTCATTTTTTATGACAGCATGCATTTCTATAAATAATAGACCTCCTTAATAGAGATCCAGGGTTAAATAGTGACGGCGCATTTTCTCAAAATATTTTAAAAGAAAGTGGAATTTTTATTTATATTAAATGTACTATAAAATCCTCTTGTAAGCTAAAGTTGATAAAGAAATAATGATACTTAAATTTTGTTTCATAGTTGCCTTGGGATTGAATTTTAAAATTTTTATAGGTTGTAAAAAGAGTAGAATCACTGTCTACTAGTTTTCGTTTTATATAACCAGTTCAAATTTGGCCTGGGTCAAGGATGCTTAAACCTTCTTGTTATTTTGACAGCTATACAATTCTCAATAATGATTGCATTTCTGACACCAGCTGGCAATGAGCTTCTATTTCAGATGAATTCATAGATGGTCTGTTCACAATTCAAAGATGTAATGGACACTGCAAAATTCCATTGCTGTGCTTCTGCTTCATTAGATTCATTTGTACCTAAGGGAAAGAGAGGATCAGCTTTACTGCAATGCTTTCACCATTATCATCTGATGTATTAAATATATATTATTATATGGGCAGAATTTGAACACGTCAGAATGAATAAAGCAAAGAAACGTTTTTGATACTGCTATGCTATCTATATTTGACATTGTAGAACTATGGTTGCCTTCAAAGTATTAGCCTCATGACCTCTGGATGCTAGCCGGCATAATTTGGCCTTAACTGACCTGTGAAAGTAGACATTGTTAATCCCATTTCACTGTGGAGAAGGTCAGAGGCACAGCCTGGATTTTGGATCAGCAAAATGAGGCCCCTTTTAAGAAACAGTTGATTTTTAAAAAGCAGATATTTGCTTACATTGAGTTCAGCGCACATAGGTAGAGATCATGGTTCCATTCATTGAGGATATTTTTAAAGTGGTATCCATGACTATGTACGTCAACTCTGTATTCATTTCCTCATGGATGCTTTGACCTTTTCACTAGAAGTAATTGTCTTACTTTTCTATTAATACGTTTCTCTTCTTCTTGCCATAATATTTCATTTTTTAAAGACACTTACATCATCAATTCCTATTGCTCTTTTATTCTAAATCTGTTTTTGTGTTTTCATGTAGCTGTTAGGAAACATCAGCCATCATCACAAAAATGGCATGATCACAGGTTAAGGTAATAACATATACAGCAATTGGGGTATATATCTTAGGGCTTGGATTTTTTAAGATTTAAATTTTGGGGAGGGAATATCACTGTCCTCTGGTGGTGGGAGGAGGCCCAGCCTTTGCTTCTGTGGAGCCACTGCTGGAATTGAACCTCATTCCCAGTGGGCCACAGTCCTGCGCACAATGACTATGCCACAGGGGCTCAGCACGATTTAAAAGTTTTAACTCGCATGTCTTAACTCTGTGGTCTTTTAGTTTGGGGGTGGGGCAGTAAATAATAAACTTGATTTTTAAGTTGATAGTAAATATTTTTGGAAACCTATTTGGAAAGTTGTTTGAAAATAGATAGCTATATTCAAAAGGTATTTAAAAATCATTCATTAATTTGGCATAAAAGAAGCAGTCCATCATTTAAACCGCTGCCAGTGAGTCCACTTTGACTCATAATGACCTTGCAGGGTTTCTGGTGCTATAAAGTTTTACAGGACCAAATAGTCTCCTCTTTCTCCTGGGAGCAGCTTGTGGGCTTAGTCTGACCTTGTGATCAGCACTCCAACCTAACAGCTCCAAAGCCCTCCAAGTACATCAGTGAATGATCCTTTCCCCCTCAGGTTGACTATTATTGTTGTTTTATAAAGAGAAAATAAAACTGTCCCCATGGGTTTTAAAGACTAACACTTTAGAGGAGTTGGAAGCCCTTCGGAGCCGGTGGAGTAACTAATGATTTTAGGGAGCTGAACACTCTGTAAGCAGCCCAACATGTAACCCCTCGGCCATGGCATTCCAGCCACTCACAGCAGGTTATAATCTATAAATGAAAGAATGTTACTCCATGTCACACATCTTGATGTGATCTAGTTTGGCAGCAGTTTACCTGGCACTGTGTGAAGATCGGAAGTTTGAAACCATTAGCTCCTCTGAAGTAGAAAGGCGAGACTTGGTTCTCATAAAGAATGAAAAGGTCTACCCTTCACAGTCCTTCACAGTCGCTATAGGTCAGCAGTGACTCGATTTTGGGCGTTTTTGCTGCTGAGAGTTTACCAACTATCTTGACATAATAGTTATGAATATAGATTATTGATAAGTTTTCTCTTATCAATGGGCCATGTATTTGATAGTTTTTTTCTCTTGTATTGCTTCTAGGAAATTCTAATTTAAAGCTAACAAAATGGCAATTGTCACCAACAAGCTGTTACAGTTACCTAAAATTCTCACTTCTGACATTGGATCTCTGCTGAATCATAGCAACTTTTTGGGACAGGGTGAAACTGTACCTATTTGTTTTGGATACTGTAACCATGAATGGGAATGGAAAGTCCCATCTTGGCCCCACTAAGTGCTTTCCAAGTGCTCTCATCCCAGGGCCTCACCAGTACTGTCATAATCAAAGATGGAAAAAGCAAGCGACCGCCACGTCGTACTCAGACCACTGCCAGTAAGAGAGCGCCCTGTCTTGGCTCTCTCTCCAGGCGCCCTTAGGTGTTCTCACTGCCACCTTCTCAGGGAATTCATAGGTCTTCTTTGCAGCTTTTTACACCAAAAGTTAGTAGATAGAGAACACTCTCTGGTATGATTTTATCATGAAATGCTTCCCCTCTTCCCAAACAAGATCATCTTTACAATGACAAGGTTTAGGATTTATACATATTGGGGGAGAAAACAATTAAATCCATAATCTAACCATAAATATTCTCAGACCCAACTAAGAAGAAAATTGCCATATGTGGAAACTTGCTCTCTCCTGCCTCATAGAACTATTTATCTCTTGTGTCATTGTAGAGTCGGATGCTAATTTTCATCAACAAATAATGTTTTGTATTTAACTTATTTTATGGACTCCTTTTATCATGATTTAATATTTTAGTTTTCAAAAGACAATTATATATGGATGTATACATATGTATGACTTCTTTGGGCATCTTTTTGAATTTACAGATGATCACTAAATGATCTCCTCTTCCCTTTTATTATAAATTTAGTACATTTGCATATATACATGCCTATACTTATAACTCTCTATATAGATTTTGCCTTCTACTTCATTCCTTTATTTCCTTTCATCTTCCTCCTGTCCCACTACCGTGCTCACCCCACATCCCGCTCTCAATTATTCCTCTCAGATACATTGCACTTGATCACACTCTCCTTTGATGTAATGATGACTTTGGAATCCTTCAATTCACAGTGCCAGAGTTCTCACACTCACATTCGCTTCTACTGTCTCTATCTTCTATGTGGCAGCTTATCACCCAGAAATCTTTCCTGAAAAAAAATCAAACAAAAAATTTCTTTATTCTAAAGTTAACAATTATAACAGAATTTACTAAATAAAATTGTTAAGAAAACTAATAGCAATAATTTCCCCTAAAGATGTCTAAAAACTAATCAGGATTTCAGAAGGAGCAGGAAAGAAAGGAAAAAAAAAATAGCACGTGACACTGAAATGTTGTTCTTTGTGTGTATGATGTCATCTTATAAAAAGAAACATTAACATGTCCCATGGTTTGAATGATGAAGGTCAAAACAGAACAAGCAGGTGAACCCCGGTGGCATAAGTGGTTGAGTGCAGAACTGCGGCCGCGGGCTTGGTGGTTCAAATCCAGCAGTGGCTCTCAGGAGCAGCACTGGGTGGCGCCCACAACCACCAGAGGCTGTGATGCCACCCCCTCCCCCCCAAAAAAAAAAGTACAAGCATCACAAGTAGTGATGGTGGTTTGCCTCACCTCGCTCTCTCCAGTTCCCCATCGATTTCTCTATCTCTATCTTTGTGTATACATGGTGTTCATGCTTAATCAGCATCATTTGCTGGAGGATGTTCTTTATAAAGATTACTATTAAGAAAACCTTATGGGGAAATTCAACTTTTTCAATAAATACATTGATTAAACAGGAACTAAACTTCCATGGACTTAGTTTATTCTTCACTTAGTTTATTCTTTTATTATTAAAAATAATTTAAAAAATCAAGTTATATGTATATTCACAACTTCCAAAGTAGCAGATATAAGCATTCACCAGTAACCTGTTTCTTTCTGGAACAGATTTTCTTTTTACCTTGCTTCTCTCTTTTGAAGTAATTGATTATTTTGATTACCATTGAAATGTTGAGTGGTATTCACAATAAGTTTTGGCCTTCTGACACTAAGCCTATTGTTTTGTAAATAAAGAGTAAAGAATACCAGATGAAACCTGCTATATATATTTCTAAGTTTGGAGAGAAAAATAAATATTTAACTTAATGTTTTATATGTACAGGCCTAAATATTTACATTGGTGATAACTCAACTTCATTCAGCTGTTTAGACATAGAATAGCGTTTCATAGTCAAGTTAAACAATTTTTTTCTTAAGATTTGTCAGTGTTTATATATTTTCTGTTAAAATCCACTTATATATTTTAAGTTTTTAGGCTTAATCTATTTATTTAATGTTTCATGAAATGTTCATCATGGGAAATGTTATGGGTGCTAATTTAATACATTATAAGAAAATACTCCATTGAGTTCATTGTTAGATGAGGGAGGCCATTTTAAGGTAATTTTTCATTAGTGGTAATCCCAGGACATGTTATATGCTTATCTAAGTCTAAGATGTCTTTCCAGTGATAGCACTTGCATTGCAGATACAAAAGTCATCCATATTTATGTTTTATGAAATTTGTATCATATGATTAGTCATGCTGGTACACACACACTGTGTTCAGGTTTTAACAAGAGACATCACTTGAGAACAAATTAACTAGAAGAAAAAGTCTAAAAAATAACAAATGAAATATAGTAAAGGCTTTTAGAAAGAAAAATAATTGCTGGAAATGTAATGAATTAGGTTTATTGAATAAGATTTTAAAAACTAGATGGTAGAAATGTAGCAGAACATACTCAGAATTGTTGAGTGCAGTCAAATGAGCATTTTATCACAGAGGCATGCATGCTGTCCGGATGTTGCTTGATTAAAAAAGAGAGAGAGATAAAAAGGAAAATGATCACTCAGCTGCTCCAGAAATCCCTGAGAATATCTCTGTACTATCCATTCTTCCTAATAATGAATTCAAATCATCTGTCAGTACTAATAGTCACTTTTTTTCTTCTAGCACCTCTCCAACCACATCTCATCAGTAAATTAAATTGGCATGCACATTGGCTTAAGATCATTTATAAGACATTGTGCTAATTGATTCTGCATATGTTAGCTAAAATATTCCAGCTAGAAGAGCCGAGTAATTTTCTAACAGCTAAGTTTATTCTGTTAACCCTTATGTGTATTATTTTTATTTTTTGTTGTATACTTTCTTCAAAAATGTAGGCTAGATCACATTTCTATGTTCTAAAGAGTCTTTCTTTTAATGACTCAAGTGGTTGAAGAATCAAATTTCAGATTCACAGATTGGCTTTAATAACCTGCTATAAATTTCAATTTTCCTGTATTTCCATTCTTATTTATTCTCCAGCTATTTCATGGAGGGTGCCAGTCATTTGCTCTAAGTGCCATGAAATAAAATCGATTGACATGACTCTCCTGTACATAGTCTTGGAATTACTCCCACCAGATGACTGGGTGAGAGAAAGCAAATAAAGTTATAGATTACTTTAACTTGGCTATTGACCAGTTTTGTAATTCTGCTGGATATAAAGAGAATCATTTTAGAAGCACAAAGAGGAGTTTCATGATCATCAAGAAATAAGAGGTATCAGGAAAGTATGGGTGAATTCTCTGCCTGACATGACAAGAGCAGCAGAGACATTGGGGCCACAGTGGCAAGCTCATATAGCAATGGTGGAGTAACATAAAGAGAACAAGACAGAGGCATGATCTTCCCAGCCAGTCGAATGAATGAAGCTGAGTGTTTGAGGGAATGACTTGGCTTGCAGATGGGATGCTCTGTGGACCTTTACCAGTATTAAAGGAACTTTATAACATTTCTCAAGCAGTTCAGGGACCCAGGGAAAGAGTGGCTGAAAGGTTGGTGTATTAATCAGGGCAGACTAGAAAAACAAATCCATGCGAACACATATGTATATAAAAGAGAGTTTTATATACATAAATATATATGTATATTTATTTAGAGGGCAATTGTACATTAAGAAAATATTCCAGTCCAGTCCCGATCAAGCTCATTAGCCCCATGTTAGCCCATATGTCCGACAGCAATCTACAAAGTCCTTCAGACTCAGGAAACAGATGCAATGAAGCCAAATGCAGGATGATCACATGCCAGTGGGTAAAATGTCCTTGGATCCAGTGGTGGTATATGCATCTCAGGACTTGCAGGAGTCTGCTAGCGTCTCTAGGTCCAGGTTTCTTGCTCCGTCAGGGTAGGTCTATGTGACTCCTCCTCAGGAATGTCTCCCAGGGAGCCAGCCTTGCCAGTCGAGTCTCTCAGGCAGCCAGTGTTTTCAGTAGAAAGTCTCCAAGGAAGTGAAAAAAGAGAGTGTGTCTCCATCTCCAAGAAGGAAGGACCACATTTCCCAGAATTCTCTGTGTAGAACCACACCCACACAGAGATCTCCTTGGTTACCTCCAGATTGACAGGCTAAACTCCACCCCTATACTCTTAATCCGCAAATTGACACCAGATTAGGTGACTGCCACAGCTGGGGATTGGAGAGAGATGTGTCTACTGGCATAATGGTGAAGAAGTATTACTGAGTTTGAAAGAAGTGCATATATAATATTTCTGACCCTGGGGTAACCAGGAAATTTTCCTAAAAATAATAACAGAATATTAATATTCATGAGTATTGCCTGTGCGTTCTGTGTGGCAATGCAATGGATTGGGTTATTGGACCTCGAAGAGAAGTAGAGTCCTGGGGGAGGAATAGTTAGTGTCAGAATATGGAAAAGGAAGCTTGAAAGCTGAGATGGCCTGACACCTGGCTTGGGGTAATTAGTCTTCAGCTGATATGGAGTTGGTGTCTTTGTTACCACAAGTGATCCCCAAATTATTTTTTACTAGCACACCATACTAACTCTTTTCCACCTTAGTCTACGACACTTCTTTTATCAATTTTCCTTTCTGACTCTAGAATTTTACCTATTTCTCACTTTTACTAGCTGGGTCAGTTTGGATAAGTAATTTAGTTACTTTGTTATTATTTGGAGTATTTTGTTTCCTAGCTTGTTTGCTTTATTTTTATTTCTTTATTTTTGTCACATTATAAAACCTTTGGGATTGGATATGTTTTAGAACCCAGGGTAGCTTTAATTCCAGAAAAATAATCTAGTTGTGTCCCACGTACTCAGCATGGTTTAAATAAAACATTATAAAATACATTACTGTAATTTTTTTAGTATATGGATATTGATGCTAAAAGTAGTAAATAAAGAGTCAAGGTACACTTTGCTCTAGAATTGGCTAAAAACTTGAAACGCTCACTATTTTTAATGTTATTTGAATTCACAATTGTAGAGTCCAGAATGAAATACAAAACTCCAGTGCTTTCATCAAAGACTTCATACATGTTTAAAGATCTGGGGACAGTTCCTGGAATAAACAAACACGTGTTAAGCTTTAGTTGCTATCATTATTTGCATTGCAGGGTTCCATTTAAATGTCACGCATTCTGTAAATATTCCATGCAGATAATCAAATTTAGCTTATTATTCTCATAAGATCATTACTGATGTGACCCTTTTCCTCTTTGCATGCTATGTCCCTCTTTTCCAACTATCAAATATTGGATGACAAATGACTAGTATATACAAATGGATATTTCCAATATTTCTATATTTAAAGCATATTTCCATCTCTTTACTCTATATCTTATTAAATGTGATTTACTTGACTTTAAAAAAATTTCATTGGAGGAAGTAAAAGGATTTTGTTTGTATAAAAACTTTATTACCAACCTGCAATATATTGATAATACAAACCATGCTGAAAGGAGACAGTGCAAGATATCACAAAATAATAATAATTTGTAAATTATCAAGGGTTCATGAGGGAAAGAGTTTCAAGGAGGGAGGGGGAAATCAGAAGCTGATAATAAGTGCTTAAGTAGAAAGCAAATGTTTTGAGAATGATAAGGGCAACACATGTACAAATGTGCTTGGCATACAAAAGGACTTATGGATGGCCTGTGATAAGAGTTGCATAATCCCCCAATAAAATGATTAGAGGATTTTAATCATTTATTTATGAAGATAAAATATTACAGATTTTAGCATAACTTATACTTAACATAAAATAAAAAGTTTCACAGATTATGATAAAGGGAGAAAATTCTGAAATTGCCAAAGTTTCACTTTTCTTGTGGTCACAATCATTGCCTATGAAAGGACCAGTCAAGAAGTTAAATGGCTTGTTGAACTGGGCAAATCAGTTGCAAAATCCTTTTAATATATTAAAAATTAAAGATATCACTTGTATAAGTTGTGCCCGACCCAAGCCATGGTATTTCAATCACTTCCTAAGCATTTGGAAGCTAGGCAATAAATAAGGAACACCAAAGCATAAAGGAGACCTCTAAATGAAAGTTTTGGTGAAGAATGCAAATTCTACCATGGTCTTCCAGAAGAAAGAACAAATCTGCTTTAGAAGTACTGCTAGAATGCTGCTTAGAAGTGAGGGTATTGAAATTTTCTTTTACATTTGTACCATGTTATAAGGAGGGCCCAATAGCTAGAGAAGGTCCCGGTGCTTCATAACGTTGAGGTTCCATATAAAAGAGGAAAACCTTCAAGGGGATTAATGCAGGGCCCCAACAGCACTCGCTGTGCCGGAGCTGTCAGGTTCGCCTTGGACCCCCACCACATGGCGCTACTTAGCAAGTGAGTTGAGATTTCTGGGAGAAGCTTGACTCCATCTGCTCTTGTACAGCTTCACAGCTTGGGAAACTTTACATTAAGTGGCTGTGAATTGGAATCAGTGCGAAGGCAGTTGATCATGAGAGTAAAGTTTCCGCAAGAACTCTGATGGTGCAGTGGGTTACTACTTGGGTTACTACCAGAAAGATCTGAAGTTCAAACCCACCAACCACTCTGCGCTAAGCTGTAGTTGTCTTGAGAAAGAAATTGAATGACATTAAATTATGTATAAGAAATAGCTTTATATCAAGAAGTAATTGCATAACAATAAGTCATCAAAGTCCACTTGGGGCTACCCAACAAGATAGGGAGAGTTTCAGAAGGCAGGAAAGCAGAGGAGGAGGAGGAGAGAGAGAAATTCCCAGTGTCTTTCCCTCTTAGACCAAAAAGGCTTACAAATCATCAAGGCTATGCCATCGACTGCAACATGACAGGTTTGACCTTACCCCTAGCCATGACTGTCTACTTGACGTATTCCTGGCTGCTTTTCGTGTTCTACTCTTATAGAGCTGCTGTGAGTCAAAATCAACTCAATGGCTGTGAACTTGGGATTATTTTTGAAGCCCCAGCATGCTCATACATAGGAATGATTGTGAAGAATCGCAGAGATTGACCCAGCACCCTTTTGTTCTGTTGTACATAAGATTAACATATATAGATACCGATTCTATAGTGCTTCAAGATTTGGGAACTTCAGGACTTCTCACATTTTGTCCTGTACAGACATTATATTTTTCCAAACTTGTGTGATAGAAGCACAAAACCCTTCTTGAAACGGGATCTCTGCCTCTGGTTGTAAATGTAGGTGTTAAGGTTTGACTTGGGTAATGTAATTTTTCATATCTATGATGGTGACTTCTTTCATTTCTATGATGGTGACTTCTTTCATTTTAGAAAACTAAGTGTAACTTTGATAAACTTTCACAGGGCTTTAAAATCATTTTAGATCAACTCTACTAAAGAAAGAGCTTAAATTTTTAGGAATTTTATGTTTTTAAATTGAGTCTAAAGTATGACATCATTTTCATAATTATGTGTATGTTAAATTAAATTTTGATAGTCTTGGTTTGTTATTTTTAAAATCAGCTTGTTTACATTTTTTTCATTAGTCTTTAGAAGATTGTAATATGATTTTTTGATTTGACATACATATTCTGCATGTATATGCCTCCAAAAATCTTTGAAATTGTTATGGGAGTATAAAAATATTATATAAGAGATTACTAGCTGAAGTGTGATAACACTAAATATAAATTAACATATTTCATGAAAGGTCATTTAATATATATTTTAATATAAAAATGCTTGGTTCTTTGAGTTTAGCATTGATTAATGAAAGAAACAGAATTTATTATAAACAGGGAAAGATTAATGATAAGTTGTGGTGTTTAGATTTGGGAAGAATCTTAATATGGCAATGAACACTGGATGTAACTAAAATTAGAAATTGATCAAAAAGGGCAAAACACTCTGTTCTCTTTGGTCTCATATTTATTTCTTATGCAAAATATTTATTGGTCAATTATTCTCAGAAACTCAATATTAAAGTGATTCTAAGCAATAAAACCTAAGCCTCTGCCCTTCCATGAACTCTAGCACAGAGGGACTAGACAGAGCAGAGTAGAATTTCCACATGAAATTTCACATCCTACCAAAAAGCTTTTTAAAAAGTGCTTTTTTTTTTTGTGACTTGATTTTAAAATCTGTTCCTTGGATTATTTGAAGTGTTCAGAAGAATTTAGAGCTACAAATTATGGACAATACAAAAATGTAAGAAATACTTGAAAAAATATTGCTTATTAAGGGACTTCAAGGGAATCTGCATATGGACCCATGGCAGCTAGTATGTTGTGCATTAAGCTGTGGATTATAATGTCAGTAGTTGAAACCCAGCCGTCATTCT
Organism: Nesogale talazaci; assembly: GCA_004026705.1. Classification (NCBI taxonomy): domain Eukaryota; kingdom Metazoa; phylum Chordata; class Mammalia; order Afrosoricida; family Tenrecidae; genus Nesogale; species Nesogale talazaci. The sequence goes on along the minus strand of PVJH01000547.1, from coordinate 1,251 downwards.
GAGGCCTTGAAAAGATTTAGAGGTTTGTAAATCTATCTAGGGCAGCTGTTTTCTGTGCCCAATGATTATATGAGTTAGAATAGAGTAGATGGGAAGGGGATTTTCTTTTTGATAGAGGAGCCTATGCACTATATAGAGATTACAAATTGAATATTGCAAAACCAAGCCACAGCTTGAGAAGAAACACCAAAAGAAAATGGAAAGGGCATATATATGGAAGGTTTGAGGGCAATATGGAGTGTTAAAGATGTGAGACTTGATACCAATTTTCATAAGTATTTTGAAGACATAGCTTTTCCTTCAGATTATGCAGTGAACACTTCAAAAAACATTTCAATATATCAAAATCAAAAAATATATCATGCTAAATGATTGAGATGTGTGATTGATTCCAAGATCTTTATTTAAAAAATAGAAATTTAGCTTTTATCTGAGCAGAAGTGGAGAATTTGCTCCATTTTTGCACACTACTGTGATTTTGTAATTCCAATAAAGATTTTGAACTCTGACCCCCTGTGGGTTTCAGAACATTTGAATATCTATTATTGTACCTAATGAACTAATGGTCAGCTGATTATCACTCACAGTGACCCTACAGGACATTGTGGCACTTCTTCAGTAGGTTTCTGAGGTTACAAACTCTGATGGGAGCAGAGAGTTGGTCTTTATCTTGAAGAGTGACTGGTAGGTAGAAAGAACTGACCTTGTCATTAGCTCAAGCACATAGCAGATTATGCCATAATGCTCTGTATGTACTGTACAGCAACTTTCTTCTGTCCCCTTGTAAAAGCAAATGGAAACTCCTGGATATTCCATTTCTAATAAAGGTGTGTGGATACTTGCTGGAAATTCTGAGTTCATGTAATCTATACAATTCATATGTAGCTATGTACCAAGTTATACTATGTGGCACTTAACTTGACCAAAATATTTAGTACAATATAAACTAAATAAAACCAATGTGCAATTCCTCTATCTCAGGCTATGCTAACACTGGTTAAAATATTGTGATTTTTATATCACTATGATTTTATATAGCATATGCTCCATATTTCAAAAGCTAGAGCTGGTAGGGTGAAAGTAGTGCCATTTATGGCATCTACTCTTCAATATACCCAGAAACAAGTTTAATATTTAAGTTATCCAAATGTATATTGACCAGCGTAATAGAGTATACAGCATTGCATCTCTAACCTCGAGTATATAGTTGATTTCAGGTTGTATAGTCTTCAAACACTAACTTGAGTCAAC